>JAWWLV010000046.1:152745-227405 GCA_035041135.1 Platyrinchus mystaceus | reverse complement strand
CCATCGCCGCCCCTGCCGGCGCCGGGGCCGCGGCGGTGGCGGCGGCGGCCGCCAGCCTCACCCGCTGGGCGGCGGGGGCCCGGGGCGGCCTCTCGCCGGGGTCGGGGGGGCTGGTCGAGCCGCCTGGGCGCGTGGCCCCGCACGTGGCAGCCCCCACGGCAGCGCCCCCCGTTTCCCCCTCCCCCCTCCTCCCCGCGGCCTCGACGGCAGCTCCTCCCCGGCTTCGCGTGGGCGGCACTGCGTGCCCCGCCCTGGGACGTGCCGGCGGCGGGGCTCGGCCCCGAGCCCCCCGGCAGCCCTCGTGTGGGGCCCTTCGCGGCGGGCCGCGGAGCTGGGTTCCGGCCTTGCCCCGGTTCGCAGGGCGCAGCGGGAGGCCGGTCATTTGGCCCCAGACATCGGCGTTTGGTCCGCGTAGCTCCCGCGGGTGACCTGGGCGGGCGGCGGATCTCCCCCGGCCGGAGGATGCTGCTGCCGAGAGCGGGAGGGGACGCGGAGGCCCCGGGTCGGTCGGAGAGCGGCGGACCCAGGGCGAAGGGTCCCGGGCCCCCTGCAGCCCCCGGCCGGCGGCGCAGCTTTCCCGGGGGCCGGAGCCTCCGCACCGCTTAGGCTTCGCCTTGGGGCTCTCGGCAACTCACGAAGTTTACCGCCGGCGGCTCTCCCCGGTTGTTCCCGGGGGCCCGGACGATTCCAGTGATTGCAGGAAGAATCCTGTAGAAAAAGCCCTGTTGTCACCAGAATGCCGGTCATCTGAGAGAGGGGCAATCCACGGAAATGCTGCCCTTATCTCCGACCTTGGAATTGAAAACCGAGGAAAACCAGAGATAATGTTATGCTTTGAGTTATTAATGTAGATACAAAATGGGACAGCTCATGCTCTTCCGACGGCCCTCCAGAAAGGAGCAGAGAGGCTGTCTTTACTGGGAAATATAATCTGTCTGGAATCAGAAAAGGTGAAAATGGTACAACCTTAAAATAGCACGTTGAAGGGCTTTTTGTCAAGCAGGAGTTAGGGCTGTCCAGCTGCTGCAACTACATTTTTTACCTTATCGTGTTTGGACTTTCTGAGTGTGTCCTCAGCTCTGTTTTTCCTACATGCGTAGCACGTTGTTTTGGTTTGCTTGACATGTTGGGGTTTTTATCTTTCAATTACTCTTACATACTCTCAGTTCTTGCTCTGTCCTCACTCAGATTTTTACCTTCAAATGTTTCATGTAAGTGCTGATACTACCCATGGTAACTTTATAGCCAGGAATAGCCATTAAATTGACCATACCCCTCCACAAATGCACTACATTCACTCCCTGATAGGTGGATGGTCCTAGTACATTCCTGTATTATCATCTCTTTCCTTTCACTGGCATAAACATCCTTTCCTAACTGGCCATGCCAGGTCTGAGCAATGGATCGCTGGGACTAGCTGCCGCAAGTTGCAGAGCTCTTGCCTGAGCATAGCCACAGCTGGAAACTGCTCTGTTGGTGCAAAATCTGAACAGATAGAGCAGTAAGTCCTCAGAGTGCTCCAGAATCACTGGAACAGTTGGCATAACTCCAGGACCTCATAGTCCAATAGCTACAGGAAGAAACCAGGAGGGATAAGATTGCTGAACTCCATCCTTCAGAGAAAAGCTGTCGTGCCTCCTGCTGCTGAGCTTGTGTTCCTTCTGGTGCCTGTGCTCCTTCTCTCTGTGGAGGGCTGAATCCCTGCACTCCATAAGGCCTTGTACCAGCTGGTGCTTTAAGAGGTGACTACGTATCATGCACCAGGGAAGAACCTAGGGGCACAGAGGAATGTGTGTTAAAGTTGCAGACCTTTGTCTCAAGAGGTGATGCAAAAAAATTTAAATTTTGCCTGGCTTGTCCTTACTGAGCCCACCTCAGCTTTATTAGGTCTGGTTCAGGTCACTTAGGAGGGGTCTTTCAGAGCACTCTTGTTATCCTTCCAAAGCTCAGTAAAATGTTTGATTACCTGTCATGGCAGGGCAAGGGACTGTGGAAGAGTGTAAGGCTGTAGGAGGGTCTGGCATCACAGACTTTGACTTCTAGACATTTCAATCTGGTACCATTCAACTCCTTGACATACTGAACTTGAAAGAACATCAAAGTAATACAGATTTTTGGGATTGTTAGAACACTGTCCTTCAGCATGAGGGTTTCAAGTGAGTTTTAATCTTTTGAAAAGAGACTGCCTCCACTGAATAGATGAGGCTCAGAACAAAAGGAAGCTCAGAGGAAGCTGAAAGAATTGGAGTCCTGCTTCAGGCACTGAAGATTGGGCATTTTTATTGGTAGGACTGAGGCATGTAAGAGGCAAGCAAGAAACTTTTAATGATTGGGAATAATGTTAAGGGAGATGCTGTTTTCATTTAATACCTTCCAAAGTGAAATGTCTTTCATAATGTATTCCACTATGTTCCAAGATAGTTCTATATCAGTATTCAGTATATTGGACTATGCTGTGCAAAAGCTTATGAGACAGTTCTGAGTTCCCTCATACCCCTCCAGGACCAAGGCAGGCCCAGCACTTGCCCTTCGGGTGTTTCCCTGTCAGGAATCAAGAGGGTTACAGCTGGAGTCCTGTGTAAGGCCTCATGCCATGGGTATGGTTCCTCTTTGTAGCCAGGTCTCAACGTCTCATTTGAGCCACTCTGCAGCCTGGCACAGTGGAAGTTCTCTGGTTTGTTTCTTGGGTCTTGTGTTGGTCAGAAGTGTATGTGTGTGTGTGGTGTCCGTTACCCCATAGAACAATACTCCCCAAGAGGAACAATCCTACAATTTTGCACAATCATGCTACCGCTGCCTCCTCTGACCCTGGGGCTGGGAGGTGTAAAGAACTCTGGGAGAGCAGCAGAGCTCACTCACAGCCTGGGTACAAGTGTGACGTGCTGGGTAATGCTCGGGTGAGAACCGAGCACTGAATGTCTTCAGGACTCTGCGTGGTCAGTGAAGTTTGTACAGGCAGCAGGAAATACTTTCCAGAATCATTGTTACTATGATAAGTAGCTTGTTCTGTATCACGTTTCGGAGCTGGTTACTACATGTTTCTAGATGTTCACAGCTAATTTCCTATTCCTTTAGACAGAAGAAAGAAAAAAAAAAGTGGGGGAGGTTTTGCTGCTTTATGAAGAAGCAAATGTGTGTTACTCCCTATGTGCCTGTGACTGAACGCAGAAGCAGACAGTGCCGGGGCTACATATTGAATGCAAAGCACCAGCTGCATGAAAGGTGGGATTAAGGAAGGTCATTCTGTGGTGTGTTCACTGTAATTACTAAAGAAATGCGATTTATGAGAAGTTTTTGGAGGATGTTGTTTGGCTGGCTCTCACCTGATAGATTTGCAGGCATCCTTCAGCCAGTGGCAGAAATCTGAATTAAGGGTGTTCTCAGCCATTCCCTAATGAGTTCCTCTTTCTTTGTGGCACTTTAATGAACTCCAGGTTGTAGTTACCTCCCTCTTCTTTCTCTCCTGATGCTTCTAATTTCGGATAAATATTTGAGATTAAAAGTGGCTCTGGGTATGAAATGTGACCCTTCACCTCCATGCAACTTTCTGCCATGCCATTAACAACCAGAGCACCTCTAAAACCACAACTTGGAAGTGTTCAGCTCAAATTACATTGGTATCTTTTTAACAGGAGCAACATTTCTTTAAAGGATGTGTCACTTCCAAATGCAAAATAGGAAACAGCTGCCTGCTTCAGACATCAAATAGGAGCTACCCCCACCCAGAAATGAGACCAGTGTTTTGGGCTGTGTAACCCAAAATGCTTATTTTAAAATGGAATGGCTGTTCTGCCTGAGCAGCAGGATAATCACTGCAGTTAACAAAGCCATCTTATTTGCTTCTTGTCCTTCATACCTTCTATAAAGGTATTAATTAGTGGAAGGACAGGATATCTTCATTACGTGTGAGATGCTAGAAGAGCTTTGGATCTCTGCCCTATTTTAAAGACTAAGAAGGACTTGAACATTGTAGATATTTGTTGCACCCTTTTTTAGGCAAAAGTGTGTCAACTTTCAGAACAATCTTGCCCTTAAGTCTTCATGTATTTTACAGCAAAAGGCAATTGAAAAGATAGGGAATTATATAATATATCCTAAACACTTTATAAGTGCTATGGCAACGATGGTGCCCAATGGAATGAACAAACATAAAAAACATTTTAAAGCGTTGTTTTAAACATTACAGACCGGAGCATCCCTTATTACTATTGCTACATCTCACCGAACAGTTACAGTGTTGGGTGGACTTAGAAATCCACATGCATAAGAAAGGGGATGTCTCTCCATCATTAAAATTCCCATCCACTCTTCTTCTCCTTTCTCCACACTGCTGATATGGTGAGAACAAGCATTATCTCTTATAGAAGAGTTTTTCCTTAAAAGGATCTTTTTCTTTTATTAGCCAAGCAAAGCAGACATTTTTCTGAGTGCTGGGGGTAGCAGTGGGGACTTAAGCTTAACATATATATGATAAATATAGAAGTAGAGAAAGTATTTGGCATGTGGTTACAACTTAGGCTAAATAAATTCCAGTGGTTACTCTAACTAAAAGGTTGGGGTTTTTTTTAATGATAGCAAACGAAACAGACTGTCATTGAATCTGACAGTGCCTTCGACTGGAGAAGGCCATGCTGAGACTGAAGAGGAAGTCCATAAATGAAATAAAGTATCTGGGAAATTTTGTATTGTAAAATGTATGATAATTTTGGTTCCTTGGCTGCAGCCATCTCAATTGACCAGGCCATGAGGTTTCCAAACAACTTTTTTCTCTTTTTTTTTGGCTAGAAGAAATGGCTTTCAAGGGCAGCAGGATGTTGTGCTTTGTCTGACCAGCGAT
Source organism: Platyrinchus mystaceus (assembly GCA_035041135.1). NCBI lineage: Eukaryota > Metazoa > Chordata > Aves > Passeriformes > Tyrannidae > Platyrinchus > Platyrinchus mystaceus. The sequence goes on along the minus strand of JAWWLV010000046.1, from coordinate 222,568 downwards.
GCCCTGATTGTGACACTGGACACTTCTGTGGCACTGGCAACGCGGCAGGACGCTCCCCTCTGACATGCGGGGTTCGCCAGGCCTGTTATTTGGCGCAGGAGAACTTTCCTTGTACGCGCAGGGATTTTCGGTATCACTGCTAGGGAGAGAGCCAGGAATCCATCAGCCCACGGGAGTTCTGGCCACCAGCGCTGCCTGCAGTGGTCGCGGCGCTGGCAGGGCCGGTGCGCTCGGTCCGGAGTCGTCCCCTAAGCTGCCGGGGGCGGGGGGGTCCCGGTACAACGAGGAAATGTTTTATTTCCTCGGAGCAGGTGACTGATCCCGACACTGCAGAACCCAAGGGGCAACACGGCGCCGTCAGCCACGGCGGGACGTGCGGCTGCTCCGCTCCCGCTGCCCGCGGAGCTCCGGGACGGCGGCGGCCCCGGAGCCGCCCCCACCACGGCCCAGCGGGCAGGGCCGAGGGTCGCTCCCGCCCCCCGCCGGGGGAGCGGCCCGAGCCGCCCCGCGTCTGGCCTGCCCAGGGGCCGCTGCTGCTGCTGCTGCCGCGAGCCTCTCGCGCTCCGGGAACCGCCGCCCGTCGCGACCGAACGGCTCCGCTCCGGCCCCGGCTCCAGAGCCGCCTGGCCGTGCCGCCGCCGCCAGACCGGGACTCGCCTGGGACACGCTTCCACAGCCGCCCGGCCAGGCCGGTTCCCCGCGCTCGGCTCCCTCGGCCGCGGCCCGGGCGCGGCGGGGCGGGCCCGCAGCAGGACGGGCCCGCAGCAGGACGGCCCCGAGCTGGCTCCGCCCCGGCCGCGCGGCTCCGGCGCTGGCGGAAGATGGCGGCGGCGGGTGGGGGCGGCGCCGCCGTGTCGGTGCTGGCGCCCAGCGGGCGGCGGGTCACGGTGCGGGTGGGGCCTGGCACAGTCCTGCTCCAGGTGGGTCCGCAACGGGGCGGGGGGGGGACGGGAGGGCCGCGGGCCGGCCGTGACGCCTCTCTTCTCTCCGCAGGTCCTCGAGGAGGTCTGCAGGAAACAGGGCGGCAGTCCTGGCGACTACGGCCTGAAGTGAGTCTCGTCGTGGAGCCGGGCCCGGGCCCGGCTGCCGGCGGTCCTGGGAGAGGCCCCGCCCGCCGGGCCTGGCCCGGCGCTGACCGAGCCAGCGGCAGGCCCGGGGGTGCCCCGAGCCCGGCGGACCCGCGGCGGGCGGTGGCGGAGGGCGGGCCGGGCCGCACACTGAGGGTCAGGTCAGGCCTCCTGATGTCCCCGTGCCACGTTCCGCTGGCGGGCGGCGAGGACCCGTGTCACTGCCGCGGACATACCCCCGTGCACGCACCTCACCCAGCTTACACAGTGGCAGCACCCGCCTCCCCTCTTACCTGGGGGTTTGACCCTCTGCCTTTATGGTGTCGTTATCGAGAGGCCATTTCTCTGAGTGGCGCTGAAACAAGAGTATCTTGGTATTTAACCAGGCTTGGTTATGTAGTCAGTTGTTATTTATCTCTTTAAAGCCTGAGAAGAAACATACATTTGGGTATCTTCTCTGTGACCTCTGCAAACTGCAGCTGTTTTGGTGAACAAAATAGCTTTTGTTGATGATTGCTTTCTGAATTACCAGTTGTCCATGTTCCATGGCTTCTAGTCAGCCTCTGGGAATTCTCTTGCTCAGTATCTGGACTTTGTATTGTTCTTAGGCTATGTTCTCCTTCAGGTTTCAGAGGAGTGTTTTGGACCTGTCTTTGCAGTGGAGGTTTGCCAGGCTGCCCAACAATGCCAAGCTGGAGATGGTGCCAGTCAGTAACAGAGCAGAAGCTGGAACCACGGTATGTTTGTATACGCAATGTGACCTGATTTGTTCAGTTATCAGTTCTGCTGATATGATCCCATCAGATCTAATGAACAAGAGCACAGCTCAGTGTGGCCAATGCCTGTGCAGAAGACCAGCTGAAGATAGGTTGAAACGCAGTGGAAAGTGGTGATTTAGTAGTTGAAAGTCTTTGCTTATGTTCTGCATGAGCATGTGGTGCCAACTGTGTGCTGAAGGAGAGTGGGATCATTTGGAGAACTGAAAAACTAGTAGTCGTGGATACCTAGGAACTTAAGCATCACTGATGACTAACTCAGTTCCCTTTCCTGTTTTCAGTTTCAGTTGCTGTTGTCTGCCTCTGGATTTTGACTAAATCTCAAATTCTTACAGAATTCTCTTTTGCTGCTTTCCCAGCATTGCTGTTCATGGTGTGTTCACACAGCTTTAGAGTCTTTTGTTATGTGTGCTGTCTTCAGCAGTGGCCAAATGTCCCTGTTTAGTATGATTTGAAAAGGGCTTACAGATGCTGTGTTCTCTGGGAATTATTGTCACATTTAGGAGTATAAAAATCTATACCTGTCACTGTAATGGCTGGAGGCATAACTGTTAAAGCGACACATAGGTGTTAACGAGTGTGAACTTTTTATGTCATAAAAATGATGTATGGTCTTATTTAAGTACCCTAGGAATGAAAATTTGTCTATTGCTGACAGTCATTGCTGACAATCATTGCTCTTCTTGCTGAGTTCCTCAGGGGGGATTTCTCAATTTTTATGAAAGTTTCAGGTCTATTGGTGCTGATCTCTTAATGTCTGTCAGCCAAGCTGAGAAGTTAGTGGTGTTTGTTGTAGGCAGTTGCTCTTGCTGTCACAGAGAGAAACTGATATGTTGAAAAGTGAACTTTGTGTTGTGAGGTGGCTTTGGAATCTCTGTTCTAGTTCACTGTGGGTGTGCAGTGTAGTTTTAGGGGTCACTGATGTTGATGTTTTTCTCTGTAAAACCTCCATGTTCTTTGTTTTGGCACTAATGCCATCTTTCTGACTTTGTGGTAGAAAGAAGTTTGTGCTTCAAATGACATCTTTACTTAAAAAAATACCACAAACTGGGAGCATCTGCTTAAAATTTTCAGTGAAAGGTTGTGATAGAATGGAGTTGGTCTTCCAGAGGAAAGTGTTTCTGTTGAAATGGTGCAGTGATGACTTTATCTGACATTTGCATCCAGTTTGGGAGGTTGGGAGGTGCTGAAAGAACACAGTGATTTTATTTTTTCCCCCTGAAGTTATATTATGAGAAAGGGTAAGAAGGACTGTGCACTGTAGGAGAGGGGTTATAGCATGGAATCACTGCTTTAGATCCCAAAACAGAAGAGCTAGTAGAAGTGTAAGTTGTTACTATTTAGTTGTAGTTCAACAGAAGAATCTACAGAACTGAGTCTTCTCTTGGAGTGCTCATTGCTTTGTGCTGGAGGTGAGAGGATGCAGCGAATGCGTGTGTGAAGGGTGGAGCCTCAGCAGAGTCACTGTCCCACAAACTTGAGCAGAGATTCCACTGGGGAGAATTTCACAGTATAAGAAAAGACTTGGTACAGAACCATGGACTGAAAGAATTTCCTGTCACAGGGAGCATGTGTCAAAGACTAAGGAGTTTAAAACAGCCAGGTGGCTGTGGCTGGGCTGTGGTGTCAGCTGAGACACGGAGTTGGTCGTTCTGGCTGGCTGCAGTAATGTTGGGATGAATCTGATTCTGTGTCTTCCATTATTGTATCTTCTATTAGGATAATGTGTGTGGAAGTAGGTGTGCTTCCCTCTGGCGACAGCAGTTACCCTGGAGACAGAATACAGGTTTTGATAAATTATGAGTTTGTTCAGCAAATTTGCTATTTTAAAAATAGAAAGCTTTTGGATTTGCCTTTGCATGTAGAAAACATTGTTTCCCATAAGACAGTTCTTTATTGAGAAATGGAACAAATTCCCCTTGTGATGGCAGGTGACCATGAGTTCAGCTCTCGTGTTAAAGTTATCAGCCTTTCGTTTAAATGTTTGTAAACTTAGATGATAATTGGCACTGGTCTCTATTATTTTAAGTAGCGCTTGGGGTCTTTAAAGAGACTTTTCTAATTGACTGAATAGGACTCTCGTGACATGTTTAGCTTTGAACTGTTGCTCAAAAACTGATGCAACTGGTAGTCTCAACTTCTGGGCTGGATTCTTACAGAATGGTGATGTCAGCTGTCATCACTCTACTGTAGCTGAGAATAATCTAAGGTTTGTCTCCCACGTTGGAGAAGCCAGGAGGTTGTGTTAGTGGTGGGATGAAACGACATTGTTCTGTTGGCTCGTTGTTAATGATGCCACTGTTTCCTTTATGTAGAAAAATTCCTGTCTCCAGCAGATCAACATTTGCAGTCCTGTGAGGACTGGCGGGAGCTGAGGCAGATGACAAACATATTCCTCTGTGGAAATCACAGTTGATTGCTGGAGTGTGTGGTGTCTGTTTTCCCATCTCCCTCTCTTTCTCTCCCCCCCTGCCCTCCTGCTTGCACACACATCTTGCACTCACAGTGAGGCTGACTGAAAGTGTTGGTAGGGACACATGAAAACACAGAATGAAAGAAAGTGTCTTTGGCTGTCCTGGGCTAATGTCCTTCTCAGGCTTTGGAATAAGGCCAGTTTCTGTGGACTTCAGAAAACTATAGTTGACTGGGGAAACCAGGTTCCATCTAGTGGCTATGGGTTTTTTTAGGATTTTTCTTTAGGCAAGTGAGCTAATTGAGAAAACCTCAGAGTTAGACATTCTGGAGAAGGCTGAATATTCTCTAAAAGGTAAAAAAAAAAAAGAAAAAAAAAGCACCTGAAGTGCACTGCTATTCTCCATCTCTTCGTCAGCTGCTAGACTTTTCCCTTGGGACATCAGGAGTTTGAAGTTTTTCAGGACTGAGCCCAGCATGTGTTCATTTTAGAAATACTTTGGATTTTTTTCTTTTTGAGAGAAGTGGGGAAGCAGTTCTCTGAAGTGCATGTAGCACCTGCTAATGAACATGGATGTTCATGTTCCAGGTTGGAGAAGGCCTGTTAAAATAGGCAGCTAGTTGGCCCTTGCCTTTTTCTGCAGGTGTTCAAGGACTTGATAACTGAACATGCAGAATTATTTTTGAGATTTTTTTTGCTACTTCACTCTTGTATTGCATGTCAAAATTTGGTGGTTAGGAAGCATTAGTGAGTTGCAAACATTGTTTTGTTGGACTGGTAATGGTTATTTAGGTCTTCAATAATGCAGGGATCGATGGGGACTGTGTTCATGGTTTCTCTCTGTGGATGTGCAAGTACTCTGTTCGTTTTGCCCCAGGGAAGTTGTTCTGCAAACTGATGCTGAAGTGGACAGAGCTCTGTGTTGGCGTTTTAAGTTGTGCAGCTGCATCAGTCCTTTCTGCGTTACTGGTATTTGTTTTCTGTAGGTGTGAAGAACCTTTTTGTAAAGTTTCACCTGGTGCTTGTGATGACACATTGTTTGGGATGTTGGCATTGGCTTTTCTCTGAATATGTTCCAGTTCAAGATATGGCAGGGAAGAGGGGCCCCTGAAAGTTGGTTAGTTTTCCAGGATGGCCTCCCCCATGCTCAGGAGAAGTCCATCCCAACAAACTGGAATTGAGGCCAGAATGCCTGCACATATGGACAAGGAGCACCGAAATACTTTAAAAAGTTATGAAGAAAAAAAAGTTTTCATTCCATTTTCAGATGAATTCACTGTGTTTTTCCAATAGGTTCGGATAGCATTACAACTAGATGATGGCTCCCGTTTGCAAGACACCTTCCTCTGCCAACAGACCCTGTGGGAACTTCTCAATCATTTTGCAAAAATCAGGTGAGCAATGCAGTGAGAAAATTCTTGTTTGGATGGATTTCTGCATGGCAGTAGTTACTTGTTGTTATGGTGATCCAGCTAAATCCTTTAGATTTGCAGAGTTTGCATTATTTGACTGTGGTTTCTCCTTTATAACAGATATGTTTGCCTTTTGCTTGCTCTTTCAGATTTGACACTCCATGGTTTTATTATTATTTTTTAATTCTGCTGTAGCACTCCTGATTCAGGGTGTAAACTGGTAACAAACTCCTAAGAGGCTGTGAAGCAACTATACCAAACTGGGATATGTTGCCCCACCTGCCTTTTACACAAACGTGTTTGAAGTTAAGTTACTGGCAGAGGTGAGGTGCCAGCCTGGATGATCATAATCCCCAGTATTTCTGTGCTGTGGTTCCCTGTAGTGCAGGTGGTTCTTAAACGAGTTGCTGTTGCTTTTGAGGCTCGCTGTTGTGTAAATTCTTCAGGGAAATCTGGAGCTCTCAGCAGGCTGATGTGGAATCTTCAAAAGACTGATTAGATCCTGCTTAAATGGAAGAATTTCTGGTTCTACATTTATTGAGTATGTACAGGGGTTAAAAGTCTTATTATTTGAGTCCAGTCTACATGCAGTGTTATCTCTTGTCTTCAGTTTTGAATTAAAAACACTGTATTATTTTGAAATGTCAAGCTGATAAACTTTTCTCAAAGACAGACAGATCTTTTCTCATGGCTTGGAAGATGAAGCCTTGAAGCTGTGATGGCCATTCTATTTTTAATAGTCAGGGACTAGGTCTAGATTGTGACTTATGAGTAAAAGTCAAAAGGAACAGTTTTCATGTAAATGCTAGAGAGAAAAGGATTCTTTTAACTGAGGAAAGAGGTAGGCCTGAAAACACAGGTATGATTTTCCTAAGTGTTTTAAGTCCCCTCTTGTCCCTTACTACATCCTTTGTGCCCTCTGGGAGGAGAGGAGTGCCTGTTGCAGTTTGGGGACTGCTAGACTGGTGGGGTGTTAATAATTGACAGTGACAAATAGCCTTTGTGTGGCTTTCTCACACATTAGTTGACTATTTATTCAGTTTAAATTTTGAGCTTTTTATATAATTTTGCTCTTTTGAAGTGGTTTTATTGTTTACAGGTTATTGTAATACTACTAGTTAATATATGTACTGCTCTTAGGCTTCTAACTGCTGCAGTGTGCTGTGCATTCTTAACCAGTTCAGAACACAGCTGCCGTTTTCTGCCCTCTTGAAGCTGAGCTGAGATGTTTGGATGGACTTTGCAAACTTTTGATTAAGTTCAACAAGCAGCAAAGGTGCTGTGTGTGACTTAGTCACAGAACAAGCTGGATCTACAGCCATCTTTATGGATTTCATGGGCTGAGCTGCTCAGTGTGTTTGGATTCACTCAGACTAACTAGTCAGCTAATTGTTGACGTTTGCTGAATCCTTCCTTGGACTTTCCAACTGGAGACATTTTCCTGGAATGCTCAGCTGCTCTAAGTGCGTGAGGGGAAGTATTCTAAATCCACTGGAATTTCCCCTGGGTTTCCAGCATCCATCTCGGCTAATTGGATCTGAAGAAGGTCTGGAAGCTATTGTAGGGTTGCTCCTCCTCTCAGTGTGCAGCAGTCCTTGCACAAGATGTTTACAGGCCCTGTCAGATCACTACATGAAGGAATCTAATCTGCTTGCCGTTCCCTTTCTGAAGAGGAGCACATCAAAGAGAGGACAGTGTGTTTGATGTGTGTGCTTCCCCTCAGTGGGTACATGTAATGGATTAGCAGCAGCTGGAGGAGGAGCTTCCAAGAGTTAGACAAAAACAAGTCTCTGGGGATCTTCGCCTTGAGTCTGTGCTGCAGAGGCTGGTTGAGTGCACAGCGTTGTCTGCTCTTTGAACGTGAGGCCTGGGAGAGCTGCTGCCTTTCTGTCTCCCACTCTTACCTGCCTGGCAGCTTCAGCAGCTTTGTGGGCTCTTGTACGTGGGAGCAATTGCACTCTGGACACTCAGAGACATCTTTGATAGTAATTGTGACTCTTCACTAATTCTGTGGCGTCATTCCTTAGGTTTAGATATTTTCCATACATTTTTAGAAGACTCTTCAAAGAGTTGTTTGAATTGAAGTGGAAAGCAGTTTTTGGAAAAGTAAATGAAACTAGATTCTGTAAGTCAAACTGGCTTGCTCTCCTCTGGGTCTTTCATGAGGGCATGTTCCATTGTGCCTCAGGTTCTTTTCTCCTGAATGGTGATCACACATCTTTCCTGACAGGCAGCTTGCGATTCAAGCTTTTTTCCTCTGGGCTGTTCTGTCTGCCTTTTCTGGGATTCTGTACTGTTTCTCTGTGTTTTAGCAGTCCTTTATCTTTTGTGCACTGCTATTGAGGATTCCTGTAGGTATACAGCTGATCCTAATTGGAAGCAAAACCCATTGAAAATAAGGTAGAGATGAGTATCTCTCCTGGATTGTCTGGAGAAGTCTGAGCACAGTAGCCTGCTATGGTGTGCTAAAGGCCAGTCTCTTTGGTGATCTTTTGTTCCAATTTTCCAATCAAGACAAGATTTTTTTTCTGCCTTTCATCATCAAGCATTGGCCTTGGGAACTTAACTCGGGTACTGCTGCCAGAGGAGAGAGGAAGGTTGGAGCCTGAATCTTGAATCACAATATTATGTTCCTTTGTATGAGAAACTTAATTTCTTGATTCCTGCAGAGCATTGCATAGGGCTTTCTGTCCCTGACAGAGAATAACAGATTGTGGAACCACAAATGGAGGCAGACCTATTCCAGTGTTGGTTTGGTTGTTCACCTTGAGTTGGAGAGTTGACTGTGTTTCATAGTCTGAAGCTTGAATATAGTAGTTTGCATGCACTGGTGCGTCTGTCACTCTCTGCACAATAGGGTTTGTTGTTCTGGCTGGGAGAACTGTTTTGAAAGACTGGTTCCTATAAACTCCTTGGGTTGTGTTGCAGCTGGTGTGGAAGTATTCTCAGCCCCTGACTTTTCTAAACTAGATCTGACCCTCAGGACTGGTTTTACAGGTTGCTCAGTTTGGATTTGCTACCTCTGGGTTTCTTTGTGACTCACTTTGTCCCATACCACTGTGGTGTTGCAAGCTTTTAAGTTTTAACCTTTTGATTAAAAGCATATAGACTGCTACAATTAAACCAAACAGAAGTCTTAGTTCTGGTCTGTGCTTAACAGGTTTGCTCCCCCATGTGGAAGTCTTTGATCTTCTTTTGCTCTTGGGAATTACTCAAGGATTGGGTATTATAGTTTTGCAGTGGTTCTTTTGGTCCCAAGTGACTTCTGCTTCCAGCTGCTTCACTTATATGTCATTGCAGCTGAGTTTTGAGTCTAAGTGTAAATGTCCTTGATGAATTTTCATGGAATTTAGTGGCTACTTCCCTTCATTTTCTGCTCCATAGGCTGGTTGACTCCTTCCCCATTCAGTTTCTTTTGTCACTTTGTGCTGGGCTAAGCAGGTCTGTGTTACAATATGGTGTAAGACATTGATTGTATATATATATTCTTTTAATCAGCTCCTTTGTGAAGTATTTTATACATAACAGAAAGACCAAGTGATATAATATTGACAAAGCTGTTGTTGTTAAGTAACTGTGAACATTATGGTGATACTTAAGGTTCTTGGAACCACTGCACTGAGAGCAGTAAGATGTGTTAGGGTATGCAGACTCTGGTCTTCTGCTGGGCAAGCAAGTTGCTGAAGTGGGAAGGGTTATTTCCTTGCTACCTGAACAGAAAATGTTATCCCTGTCCTGAGGTGGTCTTTCCCTAATGGTTGGGTTTATTGCATGCCTGTTTGTGGAGTTTCCAGCTGTGAAGCAGAAACCTTTCTAACAGCAGCAGTCAGTGTGGCCACAGCACAGACCATGGAATGTACAGTCACTTCAGAACTAGACGCTTCACTGACTGCTTGGATTTTGACTGTGCCTAAGGGATCCTTTTCCTACATAAACCCCTGAGATAACTTTGTGTCTGGTAATATTGCATCTCAAAATACATGTTTAAATTACATGATGCTGCAGGCAGAATGTTTTGAAGTAGCGGGATTCTGTTAATTAAACTCCTTTCGGAAAACTCAGAATGAAGTCAGCCTTGATTACTGATGTCCTTCATGCAGTTATTCCCTGTTCCATCCCCCAGGTACAATGCTCACAAATTTAAGCACAAGATAGAGAATATACCCTGAAGGTACAAGTATAGGTGTAAGTGATGCACTAGATACAAGCAGTCTGAGTTCCTACTTCATTCAGTTTTTGACACTTGAATGCCAAGTTGATCAATGTTTTGCGGATGTATTTAGGAGAAGGTGTGGCTATTACTGCTACTGGGGAATTACAAACAGTGCAGAGTAATGTTTGAATTAGAAATATCTTTTCAAAACTTGTCATTTTCAGTGAAAAATACTGGATTCTTTTTCAGGCTGCCAGGGTCCTGCAGGTTTTGTTTTTTCTTGTGAAGTTCACTGCAGAGATTAGAATCTGGTGGCTGAAGAGGCAGCCTAGTGGAAGTGTTCACATAATCCTGTCAGTCCTTTGCAGAGCTCCTCAGGTGTTCAGTAACAAACACTGGTGTAGTCAAGCATAAAATGGCAAGCTGACCTCAGGTACTGGCTCTAGAGGCCTCAGGAGCTGAGCAAGGATGTGTCACGTTCCTGGGCTGCCAGGGGGATTTCCTCAGCTGCTTTGCAGAGGAGATGGTTTCTCTTCAAGTCACACGTGATGGGTGATGATTTCCTGGTGGGCTGAGTGGAAAGCCATTCCCTCCCTGAGACTGGACTGCAGAGATCAGTAAGACCAAGGGAAGTTTACCATGAGGAGGAATTTCAAGTGTCTTGAGTTTGATGATAAACCAGCTGTTGCAGTGCAGGTGGTACATACTGCTTCTTACCAAGGGATATCCTGGTGTAACTGCAAGGACAGGGAGCTTGGGACAGAATGTGCTAACAAGAGCTGCTGGGGTGTAAGGAGAAGGATAAACCTCATCAGTTCTCGTCGTGTTGATGGGGAATATCTAGGGGCAGCATTCTCACATTTTGTAGTTACCCAGGCTGAGCTAGGTTGAAATGTCTGAATCTGAAGCTTCTGAAAAAATGCTTGTGAGAATTCAGCGAAGTCTCTTTCCAAACCACCACTGTCTCAGGGTAGACAGTGTTTTCCTAGTCACCTTTTACCATTGGTATGCTTGGAGTGAGAAGCAAACTATTCTCCTTAATGTCATGATTTACCATGTTCTTGGCTGATTTCAGTTTGAGTTTCACTTTGCTGAAGTGGAGACCAACATGAAAGAGAGTTTCTTCTGATGTTGGATCTAATGCTCTCACTGATTTCTGTGCATCAGCATAATGTACTGGTTAATTCTTTAAGGCTCTTTTTACGTTTCTACAGACACACGAGGTTTTCTTGCTGAAAGTGCCAATCCTTTTTTTCTTCCTTTTGAAATCACATCATCTTGGCTAGATGAGAACTGAGACTTGCTTTGAAAGGCAGTGATTGTCTTTTTTCCTGTCCATCTTCTGTGTCTGATCAAGTGAATATGCAATAAAACTTCTGTTTTACTGGAATGCCTCAGAATTGTTATCTAGAGGAAAATGCGAAGAGTAGCATCTTACCGTTTTTTCCCTGTTTTAATGGTGATCTTCACTTATGTCTTCCTCTGCAGATGGCATGTCAGGAGTTTGCATTGTTGCTAATATGTGCACTGTGTCACTGAAATGCTTAAATGTGGGTTGATTTTCACTTTGTCTAGAGTGGCAGCCTTTCCTTTGCCTTTATTTTCTCCATGGTCTCCAGAATCTGAAAGTTTCTGCTGTTCCTTTTTTGTTCATTTGTTTACTTTCTTTTTTCTTTTTTAAACTGACACTAAGGCAAATTCTTTGTCCACAGTTTATTTGCTTTTGAGCAGTATTTAATTCTATTTTTTGCTGTGCATATGTGGAAAGAAATGGACCTCTCCCCAGGGAAAGTTCAGTGTAAACAGTAATGAAGTCTTTAACTTAGATAAAGGATTAAAAAGAGCAAATATAATTAAGTCATGTCCAGATTGGGTAATGAGGCACACAAAGAATGACGAGCTCAAATTTATCTAGTAAGATCAACTAATTTATGAATTAACTTTAATTATTTCTGCTTTGTTTTTAAACTTTTAGGCTGTGTTTAAGGAAAAGTGAATACATTGGAGCAAATTCTTTACCTAATGTCTAAGAGAGATCCTGTGAACTGTGTAATGGTTATTGTTGGAGGAAAACAGAGGAGAGTGTTGCCAGCTGATATCACTTTGTGCCGTTACTCTGCACTGGTTTTGGAGGGGGTGGGCTGTTGTCCAGATGCTGCAGTGTTTTGCTCTTTCTTGCAGGGAGTTGATGGAACAGCATGGTGAATTCTCTCCAGTCTGTATTTACATGCGAGATGAGGTAAGGCAGCAAAGGCCTCTCAACTGTCAACCCTAAAAAAAACCAAAAAAAGCTTAGTTCTGCTTTCCAACCTGGAAAGTGTTTCTTTTGAACTTTCTTGAGAGGGGAAGTAGAAAAATGTTGGTCTTTTCAAAGCATGACGTGTCTCTATGGAAAAAAGCTCTTTTGGAACAGAACCCTGGGCCGTTGAGATCTCTGAGCCCATAAAATGAGCTCAATGACCTGTTTGTGTTTTTCTTTCCAACTTCTTTTAAAGCTTGAGTCAAAACAGTGGTTTCATTTTAATAAATATTTGCTTTTCTCTGTGTTTTGATCTTCTGCTTTTAAAGTTTTGTTTAATATTTTGTATGTGCGTATTATGGAATTTGCTCTCCCTGGCTGTCCCCTTCACTTCCCACTGACCTCTGTGGACAGATTGTCTTTATTCTGAAACAGGTCACTGCAGGCAGATGAGAGGTGTATGTAAGGAAGCTGGCTGTCTCACAGCTCAGGTGCTGCCTGTCGTTTGAATTCTGACATAAAAGTAGTGCTTCAGTGTAGTTTTATCCCATTTGGGTGTGCATATGGGACAAAAATATACGTAGGTCATCTTCCCTTGAGTCACTTAATAAGCTGTGACTTTGGTAAAACAGTATAGGTGAATACAGATTCAGGTCTGATTTAGAACTGTAGAAAGAATGAGTTTTGATCTGTTTCTGATGCTATGTTGTGCTTCTTTTGATACAGGCTTCTTTCTAGAAAGAGCACTATGTGTGCTCTCCTGGGCAAGCAGTGGCCACAATTACTCTCCTCTGGTTTTGTTGCAGATATCAGGAAAAGATGCCCTGGAGAAGACAACACTGAAGTCGCTTGGCCTGACTGGAGGCAGTGCCATTGTCAGGTTGGGAGAAGCAAAGTTTGGCCTCGTTATTTTTTCTTTCCACTCTGGTGGTGAATTTATTTTGTTTCAAATACCAAAAAAAAGGGGTAAAAAAATTTTGAAAACTACAAACATTGTGGCATTCAGTAATTATTGCATTTGCCTGTTTATCTCAAACTGCTGCCCAGATGTGCTTCCCACAGCTGCAGATGCTGGCACTGACTAGTCATGTGCAGATTAAAAGAGCTTGTTTGTTTCTTTTCTTTTTTTTTTCTTCTTTTTTTTTTCTCCTATGAGTGGAACAGACAATTCAAAGTTAAAAGTCTTTCTGAGAGGGCAGTCAGCTACCACTTCATTCTTCCCTGCTCTGGATCTCAGGCACTGAACTCCCAGCCCCTGCAGTGCCTGCTGTCTGTTGGGGGGTGAGGTGGGGACAGGGGCAACCTTTCTGTGATCTCCTGGCCAGCTCCTTGCAGTATTTACAGAAGGCAGGAGTTATTAGAAGCTGTGCTTTACAACTGACTGCTGTTTTTCCCTGGAAGACAGTTTTCTTCTGGTGGAGCAGGTTCCTGTTCTGTTTTGTTGCACAACCCCCTGGCCCCTTACCCCTCCCTTCACAGCAACTGGAGGTTGTGCTCTGTGAATATCTGGAAGAAGCAAATTGTTAAATCAGGGGTGCATTTGAGTCAGCTGTTGCCTTTGTGTCGTCACATTGAGAATGGGGAGGGCAAAACTCTTGGAACTGTGATTTTATTTTTATTCCTGTTGGTGTCTTTTTAAAGAGTTGTCATGAAGAAACGCAGTTCATCTGGTCAGGAGGAAGCTGTGAGTGCCATGGTGCCTTGTAAAGAGCCAGCAGTGAGGCCATGCTCTGTTGAAGGAGCAGAGGATGTGCTCCTACCTCAAGCAACCACATTCCCAAAGGACTTGGACCACAGGGATGTGGCCATGTCTTTAAACAGCATCACACACAAGCAAAACTCGACTAAAGAAACTCATGCTAGCTTGGAGGAGCTGTGGCCTTCCTCAGAGCCCAAACATACCCCATTTGTTCCTTTTTTTGGAGATGGAGAGCATCTGGGGGACTCTTCTGTAGCTGCACCATCTTTTGGGTTAGATATGCCATCTTCAAAGATGCCAACAACTTTTTCCAGCCCTGGTGGCCCTTCTAAGCCAAAGAAGTCTAAGAACAGCCAAGAATTTCAAAAGGATCGAGAACAGGTAAGGGAAAACGTGTTTGCAATTTGGGCAATGAGGGCTTTTCTTTATCCTGCCTTGCCTGAGGCTGAGCTCCCATAAGGAAAAAGATGTCTCCAGATTTAAGATTTTTTTTCCCCATGTCATAGGGTTAGGTGCCTTGGTGACATACAGTTCTGCCTGAGTTCAGTAAGGAAGTAGGAAATAGAAAGGATTGTGAGCTTAAGAATTTGCTGTCCAGAGGCAAGCAAAACTTTGAACCTTTAGGTCTCCTTGATGAGTGGTTCAAATAGAAACAACACAGCTGCATTAAATCACAGTCCAGGAGAGCCTACACCTCTGTGCCTCGAATTTCATGCAAATTTCATGAACAAGTGCCCACTTTGTCACCTGAGCCCTTGGTACTTGTATGTCTCTTAAAAATCTGATGTGTAGTTTTGCTAAAGATGAGCAGAGTTTGGCCTTCAATTTAATTTTCTTAATATTGCACATGAAGCATCCTTTCATCTTTTTCCTTCTGTATTTCTTCTTGCTTATAGAAGTGTTTTCTGTCTTGATCTAAAATATCCTGCTTCTTAAATATAAAGTCTACCTCTCTTTAACCCCTTTCCCGGAAAGACAAATTGCACATCTCTCTGTTGTTGATGTCTGTAAAGTAAAACTGTGTTTGTGAAAACTAAAAATGCTTGAGTCCATGTAGAGATACCAGAACTGATGGCTGAAGAGTGCTGTGATGCCATCCCAGGGTGACCTGGGAATAGTGTGAGGTGTGCTTTCTGTAGGGCAGCTGTATGGAATTGAATGCCTTCAGCAAGGTTGGATATGTCTGGAAAGTAGCATAAAATTAAGCACAGGAGCCATTCAGTTAATAACTTACTCCTCATTGTTGTGCACTATGAATTTCACATTCTGGATTCTCAGTGACCAGTCCTTTCCTTGCACCTTCACTGCACACATCATTCCTGTGGCTGCTTTTGTCTTCAGAGATCCCCTTCCTTGTTTCCTTGGTACCTTGTAGAGTTGGAGGTTTGAATTCTCTGGTTCTGATCCAGCCAGGATCGAACAGTGAAAAGCTATAAGTAGAAATAAAGGATGCCTGGGGAGCTTCAAAGGGAGCTCAGTCCAGGAGCAGTTTAGCAAGAATGTGGATGCTTTCTTGTTGATGTAGAGACTCCACCTTGGTTGACTTCTTTGTGGTTGCAGTTCATTCTTGATGAGTTCTGAATTGTTTAGGAACAGAAGCCAGACCCTGGAAGGACTCTGGAGCAGTTATGAACTGCACAAGTAACAGAAGGAGGCCTCACCAACCCAGGGGTGAATATTTTGGTATATTAGAAACATGTTTGGGTCTGTCTAATCAGTGTTATTTAACATTTTAGAACAGACCCTGGGAACAGTAGGCTGGGTGATTTGTCCAGTCTCATGTGTTGCTTGCTTCAGTCTCACTCTCACCTATGAGGGATTTGCAAAGGAGGAGTTTCTGATGTGTCTGGGAGGGGAGGGAGCAGTGTGAGGGTTTGTGGTGGTATCCTTCACCAGTCTTGTTGCCCATGCTTCTCTGCACGCTGGCTGGAGGGGCAGAACCCCTTCCATCATTTCACTGACTTCACAGCCTGACGTGGAGCTGTGGTGTTGGGCACGGGCTGAGTGCTGGTGGTTGAAGGACTCTGATGAACTGGTGTCTTTCTCAGAATTGTAGTCCAGTTCAAACCACTCGGAGGCACTTCTGGAGCCAGCCGCCCTTCCAGTCGGAAAACAGCTTGGGAAGCAGCTGCAGATTCTGGTGGGGGGGTGTTCTGTCCTTGTGTTGAACAGCATGTGATTTTGACGGCTGCTTTCAAGCCCTTTGATCTCTGGGTGCTTTTGCTGCTGATTGATTACATTTTGTTCCCTCCTCCATTCCTGCCATCCTCTGCTCTCCTTGCTCTCAGCGGCAACAGCCGAGCAGGACAAGCCACATGGCATCTGCTTTTTGTCCCTTTTCAGTCCCGAGGAAAAAACCCAAAACAAACCAAATTATTTTTAAACATCAAAGGTCCATTTTTGTAAAGGAATCTTCCCATTAATGCTTGCCTGTGTGTGGTTTTTGAAGCTGAAGAGAGAGGCTGGATAAAATCTGTGCCGGCGTCCCTTCGTTTCTTGGGCTAAAGATGGTTTACAGACAGCTGCGTGCTGACTTTGATGTCAGAACGTTAATTATTAGAAAGTAACTTTACACCAGATTCCCCATGAGATTAGGGCTCCCAGAGGTGGTGGGGAGGAGGTGGGTCGCTGGGGAGAGCTTGCTGCTGTGGAAAGCACTATAGCCACTACTTCACATAAAATGAAATGAAAGTTTTCCTCAGCTTACGTGCTTCCTTGGGTCCGGAGTGGTGACTACAGAGTGAACTGCATTCTTCTGACACCTGGTTTTGTTGTGTAGACTGCACTTACATGGACGCTGCTGTGAATGTATGGCTTCAGCCTCATCATGAAAAGGGCCTGACATCTCAGCTTTGGTAGGAGAACTATAGACTTTGACGAAGGAAGTTGCCAAACCTTAACGCAGCATCTTTGGCTCTTGGAAGGGATCTGTGACAAAAATAGGACAGCAAAGCACACAGCTTGCTTTCTTCCAGGTTACCTAATGGAAGGTAACCTGTGGTTACAATCCATGTGGTAGCCATTGTTACAGGAAATGCTCACCTTTCGTTATGGTTGGAGAAAACATTGGCTCTGCAGTGGGCTGGGAAGTGGCTTGATGTTCCTGGAGCCTCTTTTGTAATCATTGTGGGAAGTTAGTTTCTGGATTCTGTCTGCACTTTAGGACTTTTGGAGCCCACAGCAAGGAAGAGGAGTGAACACTTAGGACTGGAATGTATGTCTGCCCTCTGCCATGTCATGATTCTCTATGCCTTGGTGGTAGTCTTTGGCTGTCGCTGTGGTTTGAGCAGGGGCTGGCCTTTTCCTTGTGGATACTTGCTGCTGTTGGGATTTGCTAAAGTACTCGTTAGAGTCGTTATAAACAGTAACTTTAGAATTTGTTAATAGAGATTTTGGGAGTTCTCTCCATCATATCTCAGCACCCTTCACAACATGCCATAGGATATGCCTCCTCAGTCTTTTGAGTTTGGGTTTTTTTTGGAAAAAGTCCAGTTTCAGGAGGTGCTTAGAATGAAATGAAACTTAAACCTGTTTGATGAAATTAAAGTATACCAGATTATTGGGGAGGCCTGATTAATTCTCTAGCCTCTGATGTAGATGTGCCCTCACTGGATCATGGGACAGCAAGACTGCCTCCTACAGGGTGGTCCTGGGTGCTTGGGGTCCCTTTGGCAGCACTGGGCACCTCCCCCTTCCCGGGCCCTTGGAAAGCTGCAATCAGGCTCCTTCACCCGCTGGTTAGGGCTGACCCTGCTCAACTTTCTAAAAGTAGCCAAGGGTCCCACCCACACAACCTCGCTCTTTTAATTTCTCAAATTACCCTTTAGTGCCCACAAGTAGAGTGAACATTGCCTTGTAATTTGTGTTGTGCTTTTGACAATTGAGAAGACTCCTGTTCCCAAGGGGCCTGGAGGAAGGGAGAGTGGATGGAGGGAGGACATCTGGGTGTTAATTAGGATTGGAAAGAGTGTATGAGGGAATGAGGGGAGAAGAAATGGGCAGTGGGTTCATTCACAGAGCCTACAGCCATGTTAGGCTGACAGCTGACTGGGAAGAAATACTGTATTAACTACCAAAGTTTTTGTTCCTATGGGCCTCTTCAGCCATGGGCTGTGTCTTCCCTTCATCTCTTGTAGCCTCCAGTGTGCTATTCTATATGTTTGTGCCTCTAAACCATTTTGGAATTTAAAAAGCTTGACTTGTGTGAGAGCCAGAAGGTGTAACTGCCTCTTGTGTGCTTGACTCTGGTCATGGTTTGTATTCAAACACAGACACAGCTGCTCCTTTGGGCATAAGAGAGAGGAGCAAGCACATAACCTTTGCGGGGGGGGGATGCATAATGTCCTGCTGCCTGCAGAGTGGCAAATAGCACATCTTGGTCTAAGTGGCTGGGGCTTTGATTTGGGATTTTTTGGTGTTGTGGGTCTTGGTGTTGGCTTTTTTTTATTTTGGTTTGTTTTTTTTCCTAGCAGCCACAGTCCTAGGCCAGGCCATAGTTTTGCTGGAAGGTTTGCCATCGTGACACTCAGGTCTGGGCTCTGGAGGCTGGGGGAGCAGGCAGCCAGGCTGCCTGTGCTCTGCTGGGCAGGGGAGAGGGGTGTCTGTGCAGCATGGATCCTCTGGGCTGGAGGGAAGGTTACCAGTATTAAGTACCTTTATTGCAGCTGATGCCTACAGAGAACTGCTCCCCTCTCATCTGTGTGCTCTGGCTGCACCAAAGGCTGATCTCAGTGCTAAGTAAGTGCTCTGTAAGTGCAAAACAAAAGGGGTTTTCACTGTTTAAGGGACCCTTCTGCACAGCAGACACCAGGGTAAAAATTTGAAAGGTGTGCAATGGTTCCGTGCAGTGGTTTAGTTCAGAGAGCTGAACAGGTCAAAAACTGTCTTACCAAAGCAAAGGATTGTTCTCTAGAGTAAGGAGAAAAAGAGTGGACCCTGGATGGGAACTAGTGCTGTTGGCTCTGTGGCAAGAGAATGTGAAGCAAAGAGAACACAGGACACAATGCAAGCCAGGAGTGCGTGGTGGATGGAAAAGCTTCAAAGGGCACTGTAGTCTGTAGAATGAAGGATTGCACCTGTGTAAGTTGCGTGCTGCCTGTAGAGTGGCAAGGAAATGGTTACATACTGGGTGAGGTTTGGATTAGAGCAGAGAGGTCAGGTAAGGTTTTGGGATAGGAGTAATTTCTGAGTGCTTATAACTTGCTAGAAGTGTGGTTTGCCCATAAAATACCATTATATTGTAGGTGAAGAGATTCCACAGGCACTTCCTGAAAAGTTCTCTCTCCGTACCTTAGGCGACTGCTGAGGTTAATAACTCTGAGTTTCCTGTACGGACAGTGGAGAGCAGCCAGCTGCTCACCTGGCAATAGAGATCCCTGCTGCTGTTGGGATATTGTGCCCAAAGCTGTATCATCTGTAAAGAATGACAACACTGACAACCTCTCTGTCTGTCTGATCTGAGTGCCAGGAATTCCACACTAGTGATTGTATTTCGATTTGCAAACACTGTCCTTTTACTCTTTTTCAGGAACCTTATAGGATATGCAAAACAATGCATTTTAAACTAATTGAAGCTCATTTTTATTCTGTAGCTTGTAGAACGAGAGCCCCTTGTGTGTCACCTAGACCTACTGGAACAACTTCCTGATGGCCCAGAAGAGATTCCTGATGAATTCTTTGAAGTCACAGTGGATGATGTACGGAAACGTTTGGCACAGCTGCAGAGTGAGAGGCAAGTTCCCTTTCTGTTGTGAGTGAGACTGTGCTGTGTCTCGTTGTTGAGCAGAGCAACAGTGACCAGCAGAGCTTGTTGCATTTTTGGCCAGTAAGAAGGACCCTGTATTTTAAGTGACAGAATTAACCATTTATTAGGCCTCATCAGAAAGACCAACTTTGAGACATTACCTAAAAAGAAATAAAGCAAAATCAGACTTAGCCACAAGACAAGACCTGAAAATGTTTGGAACAGAAACATACACACAGAAGAAGTATAGGAAGCTGACTAACTACGTATCTCACTGTTCAAGTAGCTTGATTTCAAATATTCATGGTTTTACTTTATTGAACTCCAGTTTGATAAAAACTCAGATTAAGATAAACTGGCCTTCCAGTCACAGCAGCATTTTGCTGTCTATATGTTCCTTAAAGAAATTAATTTCATGAATGTATTTAAAGTGGGTCATAGCATTCCTTTAAACATTACAGTAAGTCTCTTAGACTTTGAACAGTCTTCTTTACACTGTAACCTAGTTGAACTTTTTACTTGGAACTGACATTTTTTCCCACAGGCCACTGAAATCCACATGAGTATATAGATTGGCCCGAAAATTGCTCTGCTGCTTGTGGGTCTGGAGTATTTAATGGTACAAATGTAGAGTCAATTTGGTTGGGGGTTACTGGAAAACAGGCCCCTCAAAAAAAGACCTAATTTCCACATGTGCTGATGCTTGTAATCCCTTTTCCCCTTTCAGCCAGCGATAAAAATAAAGGCAGTTTACACACTGGTTATTCAGAATTAAGTGCAAAGAGAAGGGACTAAAGCTGAACATGGGATCTGTTGGGTCTAAGCTAATTTCATTACTTACAGGAAAATACGTAATTGTTTTCTTAAAGTTAGTTTCATCTTAAATACAGGTAGACTTTTATTTTGCATCCACTATTTCTTTTAATGCACCAGTCTACATGCCACTTCTTAAAGGATCTTCTTGAATGAAACTTCTCATTTTTATTTTGTTTCCCTGTTGCTAAGTAATACTTATTAATTTCTTGTGCCAGTATTGTTTTTCAACCTCAGTAGCTCTTCTCCCTCCCTGGAGTAATCATGTCCAACCTTAGTCTCTGCTTTATTGGATTAATCTCTTCTTGAGTAGTCTAAACAAACTTTCCCCTCCTCTTCTTAAGATCTTTTCTGGCAGCTGTTATGGTGAACTTATTTTCAAACTTGTACAATAAAAGTAATTTTGTACGGTATTGGTGCTGATGCTCAATAGTTTCATATATTTTGGGATAAGAATCACAGGAGGTGGGGAAAATGCTATGAGAGATGTATGGAACAGTTGAGCAGTTCTCATCAGCCCTGCTTGGACTTAAGAACACTATCTTAATAAAGTAAAAACACGTCATAAAATTACAGAAGTGACAACTTGTCTTCTTCCCATGTCTCTAGGAAACGCCTGGAAGAGGCTCCACTAATGACAAAGTCTTTGAGGGAATCTCAGCTGAAGGAGAAGTTGGAGCGTTACCCAAGGGTAATATTTGTTCTTTTTCCCTCTCCGGCTAGTCCAAATGTGGAGTTTGAGTAACTTTGGGATTCAGTTGGGATCAACAGGCTCTTAAGCTGCTTATAGGAAGACTTTTCAAATTCCTGTCCCTGTTAATTGTTTGCGGGACTTGCATAACAGTTGTGCCCTGTGAATTCAGCTATCCTGTAATCACATGGTTGAGTGACAGGCAGTATAGCTCCTTCTGTTCTTTTCCAGATGTTTCAAAACCTTTCTGTTGTGCACACATCCGTCTGTATGATTGAGCTTTCCTACCTGCCTCTCCTCTATAGACATTTTGTTAGTGTCTCACTGAAAGTTAAATGATTTGATGTTACAAGTGGATTTATTTTACTCTGTAAATTTGATCCTAATGCAGTTCCAAAGTTAAGTGCTTTCTGACCAATGCTGAAATGGTCTGAGTTACTTCAGAGGTATGGCAGGAGGATTCCTGCTGCTGTGGACACTTTAGGATGCTGGTACACTATCTGTACCTGTCCAAGAGGGACTGTCTATGTTGTTTGTGCATTGTTTAGCACAGGGAGCTCCTACTGTCTGAGTGCTGCTTCATTGTACATCATAGTGCTTTGATAGATGAGCTCCCTTGCCCCCTTTGAAAACCAGACAGCCCCTGTTCCCTGAGGAGCTGCACAGCACTGTTAGCCATTAAAAAAAACCCCGAAACAACAAACTCAAACCCACCAACTTGCAGATTCTAAGCCAAGGACAGGTGTTACAGAGCAGTGATAAAATGTGTTTTGCCTCTGGTTAGGTGGTGCTGAGAGTTCATTTTCCAGACCGCCATGTTCTGCAGGGATTCTTTCATCCCAGTGAAACCGGTAAGACCGATCACCCCCTCAGCCCGTGTAGATGCAGCTCGTGGCTCTCACCATGACAGGAGAGAGGGCTCTGGACAGGTATTTCTGCTGTCCAGGGAAGTAAAATTGCTTTGAAAAAGCAGCAGTAGGCAGTTACACTGTCCTTGTAGGGCCCCTGAATGGAATAAAAAGCATTTGGGCTAATTCACTTAGCTACGGGCTACTTGTTGGAGACTGTCAAGCTGCTTGATGACAAAATATTTGTGCTTAGGAAGCTGTCCCACTTGATATCCACCTTGTGTCCAAATGATGTGTTACTGGGATGCATTTGCACACTTCCTCTGTGTTAATGTTTTGGGGGAAAAACAACACCCCCTTCCCCAATCCAAAACAAGCCCTAGAAAGCAGAAAGAAGAAAAAGAAGCTTTAGCTACTGTACTAAGAGGGGATGAACCTTTCTGGTTCTGTCAGTTCACAAAAGACGATCAGGCCATGCACCAAGTAGCTCTTACTGTTATTACTGGAGATCTTATTCTCAGCTGGCAGCCATGGTTACCTGCACAGGTTTTTGGATAATTTTCTATGGAACATGAACTAATAGGTAGTTACCAGAGTCTCACTTGGCTGCTCTCTGTAGCTGCTACTGGATTTCCTAGATTTTGATAAGGGGCCAGCATGTCCAAGTGGTTTGGTTGGTTGGTTGGTTTGTTTGCTTGTTTTTTCTACAAGAGATTTGTAATAGTAACAGTGTACTTTGGAGGAAAAGGCAATCTCCATACATTATAGAGGGCAGTTCTGCTGTTACAGTTCAGCCTTTTTGCCCAATATTTGAAGAAACAAATGAAATTCAGCAAACCTCTCTCTCCTTTTTCCACAGTTGGCATTTTGAGAGACTTTGTAAGAAGCCACCTTGCCGATGAAGAGTTGCCATTTTACTTGTGTGAGTGCTGTTGGTAATATTTGGCCTTACTTTACAAAGCCTGTTCCTAGCTGTGGTATGTATGGGATCTATTGATGCCTGAGATGTGACTGGGGGACGAATGCCTTCCCTAAACACAGCCATGTGTGCAAAGAAGGTATAACCTATTCCCTTAGCCATGTTATGCTTCTGTCTATGAAGCAGCCTCTGTGGGCATGTGGACATGTCACCCCTTCAGAGAGGGGGGATCCTTCCCGTACCTGCTCTATTTGCTGTTCTGGTTGCTGGGTGGTCCCGGTTTGTAACTTGTTTTTTAACTTCAGTTGTTGCACCTCCCAGAATCATCTTGAACGATGAAAGCCTGACACTGTTTGAGGTAAGGACTCACACATGTGCTTTGTGATTCTCTCTGGCTTGTGCTCCCCTTAACCCTGCCCCAGGCTTTAGTTACTTTCAAAAGAAGCTGTGTAATACTGTGATCCCTGTAGGCTTCTGCTCAGCCAAGGCTAATGGAACCAGGTGTTTTGGAGCACAAACTCTTCACCAGAAGAGGTCCACCTTGTGCAGCAATAGGCACGGGCACATTGGGGCAGGGGTGGGGGGTCGCACTGTTTTGTACACACACTCTGTACCACACGGAGTCGAAGCTGTATTTAACCTGGAATTGGTATTGCAAGAGCTGAGCTGAGTTTGCTCTATCTGTAGCTGGGCTAGGATAGTAAGAGATGTGAGACTGGACGTGGAAAGGGAACTGTTTTCAATTTCCACACCAGGAGCTAGAGGCTATATTAGACAAAAATCTGACCTTTTTGAAATCACTACACGAGAATTTATTTTAAGTCAGTGTGTACATTGAGGAATATGCAGTCTCTGTGTGTAATTTTTCTCAAGGGCTGAAATACAGGTTTTCAAATTCAGATCCCTAGAGATTTTTTACAAGTGTCAGATAAATTGGCCTTGAAGTCTCTGGCCAGACACTCTTGGCTGTGTAAATCACAGGTGTTAAGAGAGTGGTTGAGTGATTTTTGCCCGTGACTTTGCCCCAAACTCACCCTGTTTAAAATGTTCTGTCATTCAAAATTCCATGGACCTTTCCAGACTGATGCATCAGAGATCCTGCAGAATAAAGGCTCACGCAGTTGCAGTGAGAATTCTTGCTAGATGCCCCTGGGGGAGCAGAAGGGCTGGGGTGGGGAAAGGGATAGAGAAAGAGACTTTTCAGGCAGCATGGTGAATTAGGTAGGGATTAGCATGCCTCTGAAGTTGCTTGCAGTGGAGCTTTCCAAGTTCCACAACTTCCTGACCAGGCCATGTGGAAGAGATACACGTGCAGCTGCTTTTAGATGATTGAACGTTCAGGCCTGTATATCTACCTCCTGTTCATCCAACCCCTGGTGCTGGCTATGCTGTGCCTTGTTAGCTTTGATCTGTCTTCTAAAAAGTTTGAAATCCTCTGCTTACCTCTATTTACTCCTTCCCTGCCTCCCCCACCTTGCAATACTGTTCTTTCATTTTCTCCTTCTCAGCGCACATCTCACATTTCTCTGGATGTCTTCTGAAACATGGCTTGTGCAGTGAAACACCACAGGAATAATTACACCTTCTTGTCTTTGAAATGAGAAACCTTATGGCAGGAATTTTATTTAATTTGCTGTGTTAAAGCATTTGTTCTGTACCTGGCACCATTACTGGTGCTTGTTATATATGTGGCAATTTCCCAGTTTCTTAATTGTAACATTTACTGTGGAATTCGTTCCTCATGGGAGCTCCCTGAAACATAAAAATGTGTTAAATTAGTACTCTGTAAAGACTTGGAGCTGCCTTAGAGCCCAGTCTTAGGGACTACATTAGAAATCACAACTTGGTGAAGAACCTGGTTGATTTTGGTGTCAAACATCTCCAGGTGTAGTGGCTTTCCTTGAACTGCAGTGCGAAGCCTTGACATTGGTACACAGCTGGGATTGTTAGAGATACTGTGCTTGAAAGCTGAAAATTGTTTGCAAATTGCCTGTTTTAAGTAAGGATATTTTCTCATTTCTCATATCCTCTCAATAGAAAGATGAATAGTGTCCAAGTAAGATAAAGGGTATCAAATCCAAAGTTGATTTAAGATACGTTTTTATTCATGCCACATATGATCACAGCACGGTCAAACTAATTAGGAAGTGGTTACGTTGAGAATTTGAGTATAATTAAAGTAAAAATGAAGTTTTTAAGCACAGTCTTAACCACACAAAATCATTACAATTACTTGCAAAATGTGGAAAGCAAGTAAAATCTCATGCTTAGAATATTTTTTGGGAATTGTAACATGACACTATGAAGAAATTGTTATCACATTAGTTAACATTGCATGACTTGGCATTTTTGGCTTACCCAGCTGGCTTAGCATAGGTAGATGTGATGCATGTACAGGAACAGTAATTAGAGCGTCATACATGGCTCAGTGAGCTCTTGGGTTGATCATTACCATTGTGGAGCAAAGTCTTAAGGTGATGAAATCATCAGCTCATTACTGAATAGTAGTCAAACTAAGACAAAAGTCTCCTTCCCAAAAGCAAAGTATTCAGAACAAAATAGAGAGCATCGCTGTGTACAGACCCAGGGTTTGCGTGAATAACTTGTGCAGAACTGGTCTCACATCTTCAAAAGTAACTGGTGAAGCTGCAGAGGAGGACAGTAAGGATCATCAGAGGTCTGCAATGTCTCCTGTCCATATAGGCTAGAACTGGTCAGTCTGCAAAAGATGTGATGGAAAAGGAGTAACATGCCAAGGAGAAGCTGGAATGGATTGAGTTCTTGCTCTCTCATATGAGTAAGTGGCATCAAGTGAGGCAAGCAGGAGTTGGAATAGATGGAAGAAGGCAGTTGTTCATGCATCAGAAAACTGAAGCGTGCAATTCCTTGTCACAGGGCACTATATACTAAAAGTATATACTGGTTCGAGACAAATTTGGACAAGTTCAAGGAAGATATTTAGTGAGAGTGTTTTAATATATAGAAACCATCTCAGGAAGCTTCTGAACAGAAAGTCATTGCTAGCTAATATTATTAGGGGAACGTATCACATATAACCAAGATTTCTCTGTGCATCTGGTTGTTGTTCACTGTTAGGATACTGGCTGGATTGAACAGACTTGGCTCTGCCTATGGTTCTTCTTTCCTTGGAAGAGCTGTGTTTAATGCCAGTGGACAGGTAGCCTGTGTCCCTTTCAGGTCATGGTTTGTTACGGAAGGAATGCTTCTGTGTGCTTATCAACATTTTACTTGGATCAAGCATCAATTCCCGCTGAGATCTTGTCATGCCATTCAGTTTGGATTGGGTGATTCTGGGTGGAGCTTTGTTCCTGCTGCCGGTGTAAATCCTTTTTCCCCTTTAACTTTCACCATGTCAGTGCAGGCCCTGTGCTATAATGTCTCCTGCTCAGGTAGGCTTTCCCTTCTTCTGGAATCCGGGTGCCTGGCAGTGGCTGAAGGGCCTTTCTTCTCTGGGCGGAAACTAAGTGCAGAAATCACTCTGGCTGTTGTGCCCATGCCCACTGTGTCACTGTTGGATGCCTTGTTTAGAGGTGTCTGTTCCCAGTCAGGCTGCACTGCCTGAGCCTCAGGGCTCTTTATTAAAAAAACCCTGGCCTGGACCAGGAGAGAGAGGGGATGTGTGTGGTGCTGGGGCAGTGCTGGGGATGGGGACCTGCTCACTGCTTCTCACCTGATGTTGCGGCCTTCCAAGCTGAGAAATCTTCAGTGTGGGTAGAGGTTTGCATGGGCCAGAGTCCCCACAGGGCTGGGGGCTGCAGAGAAGCCTGCGGTGTCTGGCCTTGCCCCAGATGGGGTTGGGCTCTGTGCAGAGGGGTTCGGTGGAGACCTTTCCCCTTTCAGCCATCCTGTCATCCATGGAAGGGAAACGTTTTGGACTTCAGTCAGAGCTCCCCTTCTGTTCTGTGATGTGGAAGGAGAGAGATGAAAAGAAAAAGCTGTTCTGTAAAGATAGTAGGCAGATGGTTAAGGTGCTTTGTAAAATATGTGGCTTTGGGGCTGGGAGAAGAGGAGCTTTGCTCTAAGGTAACCTGACAGTACCCAGCACCCCTGCAGTGAGAAAGCTTGTTCTGGAATAACAGTGTTATGGTATATAGGGTGCGAACATGAATGAAGTGCTGTGGAGTACACAGTTCTTCCAGACATCACAGGGAAAAGAGAGCCATGAGTAAAGTCATGGAACGGCTAATTGCTCAAGCTTTTGTTGTATTTGGAGGATGTGTGAAAGGTTCAGGAGGAAGTTTGTCTTTATCAGTAGTACATCTCTTTAAACTTGTCAGGTTGCATCATGTAACTGCCAAAATTTGCTGCTTTTGCCCAAAGTGCCGTGTGTGGGATGCTCGGCATGTAATGTGGTTCCCTTGCAGAGATGCCTGTGCATAACCTGACTCTTGATTTTTCCAAAATGGGTACTACCATGGTATATCTAGCCATTCTGGATTTTTTTCCAACATTTAATTTTCACATTATCCCAGGTCCTGAGTTAGCAGTGGGCTATCCTCCACCCTTCAGATTACCTTGATGCTGTCTGTAACGAAGAGTGGATGGTGTCTGAGGCAGTAATGTGACCACATTTGAGCATTCAGATACTTATAAATTACTCAGATTTGCACCAAAGCCAGTAACAGGAGTGACTGCAGATGGTGGAGTACTGTATTATCAATACTTCAGCTCTCTCCACCCTCTCGTTCCATTCAAGCTGATAAGATTGGCACCACATTCATTAAATTTGGTTACTTACAGTGAAGGGAGAACCTTTACGCTGGAAGCAAAACCAAGAAAAAAGACAAATGTTGTCGAATTGTTTGCCAAGATACTTGGATTGAAAGAACTGTCTGAAGTGAATTCTCCCAAAATCTGTGTGTATTTACAGTATAGTGAACACACAGATTGGCAGCAACATGGAGTTTTTGGAACCCATAAAGACTTCAAGGCATTGCTTTGATTTTTTGTTGTTGCTGTTTTTGCTGGCCGCCTTCTTCTCATGTCCCTTGAAGTGTTTTATAATACTCTGCTCTCCAGAGCTGATCAGCCACAGGCTTCCCTGTTGTAGCACTTGGCTTTGCATTCCTTATAGCTCTAGTGGCTTGTTTGTGTTTTTCTAGGCTGTCTGAGCTTTTCAAAGTTGCTTCTTAACTTCTTTCTCCTTCCAGAAACAGGCACTTGTGTAGTGCGTATCTGGGGTGGGTTAGTGGAAAAAAAAATCATTGATTGCTGAGTTAATACTAGGAAAGAATTAGCAGAAAGTAGGAGTACCAGCCACTGGAAAAGTTAAGGCACCAGAGAGGGCAGGAGGCCATCCTCTGTCTTCAGAGGAGCTAAAGGAATCCGCAGGCTTCCACATAAATATTTAGGTCTTCTAATCAGATCTTAGAGTGCACCGAATGTTTCCTCTGGCACGTACCATGAGGCAGAAAATCCAGACGAGCTGTTTGTTCCTTTCTTTGCCTTTGGTTTGGTTTCCATATCCTATTTGTTAATGCCACTTTGGGCAGTACAGCTGGCATGCCTATTCAGTGAAGCCAACTACGGTCAGTGTGAAGCCTTCTCTATTGGCAAAAGTCTGAATGCAATTTCAGAAAAAATTACTTCATCAGAGTTCAGTCTGTTGGAGGCACTTTCAGTGGCAGGCCTTGTGGTTATTGCACTCACTAGCAAAGAGAATTGCAATTAATACTGAAATTCATCCAGCACAGAGGATGGCATTCACCTAAAATTCTTAGCCCTTCTCCATTTAGGATTTTCTCATCTGACTGCATTTGCTAGCAATCTCACCTCCTGTTTGTGGTGAGGCCTGTTACCCATGCTCACAGAGGCTGTCCATGCTTGCTTCATGATGCTGGCTTCAAGTATGGCTTGGTGCTTTGGTCCCAGTGAGAGCTTCCTTGAACAACTGAATTCAGAGTGGAAATCCTGCCCAAAATGTTCACTGCTGCTGTCAGGTCTGGAGGCCAGATCTTTCTGATCTCAGCTCAGGGGCTCAATGAATACTCTTTATACCTGGATTCCTTATTAAGTAGCCTTCTCAAAACAGTGTTTTCAAATCTTATCTTTGCCTTATGAATTTTAAAGGTCCCCTGTCTTAGCTGGATCAGATTCCTCTGTAGTGGCTGCAGAATATCCACCTCCTTTTGGCAGTTGCTGTCCACATTGGGTAGCTTTGTTCTCAGGTTATAAACATGAACCACTTGGTCTGCCCCTTTCACCGTGGCTGTGGTGTTTATTTCTGTTTCAGCAATGCTGTGCAGTCTTGCTGGAGAAACTTTTGATCCACTGGCTTTCCAGTTGAATTTTCCAAGAGCTAGTTTATGTGTTTGGGGTGTGTGTACTATGCAGTATTTCATGTTGGTAGCTTGGGTTTCTCCTTCCATTCGCGTGTTCCTTTGAAGTGCTTATTTTCTTATTCATCTTCTAACATCAAACTAACAGCAGACCTGTGGCAGATCCTCTCAGATCATGTAACGGAAAGAATGCGGCTCCTTCTGGCAGCTGCGAGTTCCCTTCGACAGCAGCCCCTGCCTGGTCTGACAGCATTGCTCTGTCAGGGAACAGAACAACTGCCAGGAATAATGTACATTGTCTGCAGTGCTCTGTTCTAGGATTTTTTTTTTTTGCATGTGTATGTCTGTGAAGGAGGAAGTATTCAGGCATTATTCGGGGAGGGTTCTGCCTGAAATATTTTCTGTGTTCTAGAGAACAAGTTACTAAAACATGCACTAAAACAAAGCAGAAATGTTTCTCTGCTGTATCACAGCTGGATTCACCCGGGAATGTTGTTCTAGTGTGGATATTTTTATCATGGAATGCGAGATGCAACAGCCCCATTGTGCCAGGATGCCGTGCTGTCACAAACCACGCTTACCACCACAGTGTCCAAGTAACTGTTCACTGCCTCTCTTGAGTAAAACTGGAGTTACTCAGCTGCATAGTTTCAGACTAAATGTGGCTTTATGAGTAACAGGCTGGTCTTCAGATCTCTGAAATGGAAAGCATTCATTTAAACTTTTGCAACTGTAACTAAGCAAATGGATGAAGCTGTGGTAGATCTTTTTAAAATCTGAGAAGTTGGTCACTTGGAATGATACTTCCTAAACAAGAAGAGCAATAGGCAGGACGTTGACTTCCTTCTCCCCTTGCCTCAGTGACTTTCAAATCCCTTCAGAAGAAGCTGTCCTGTGATTATGGCCTTTGATGGGGCTCTAGAGACTCACATACTTAGTTCTCAATTTCATCTACTGCCATCCTGTTGACCTTGAATAAGTTATTTAATCTCATTAGGTCTCAGTTTTTCATCTGTCCAAAAAAAACAAAACAAAAAAACCACACACCCCCTCCAAACCAACCCACAAGCACAAAGCATTTTTATTTATACTGCATGTTGCTGTACAATTGCATCTATATTGCATCTATACAATTGCACAGCGGAACACCATTTTCAGTTGGATTTCTGGGTGTTGGTGCAATAAATCTGACTGTATCTTGTAAACACGTCTTGCACAGTGTGATTTGAACATTATAATTCAATAGATAATAGCATCTATTTCCCGAGTCAGAATGGCATTGTTTCTTTGGCTGGAAATCAAAGCAGCAAGGAAAAGAAATGCTGGGTGTTTGAGTGTAGTAACTGGCTCTTGGCTTAGTCCTGTTGTGGTAATTCTCTGCATATAAGTGAATGGAGCTTTTTGACTTAATTATTTTGGACAGCCTTTGATTCTTTTACTCAATCTGACAGGCTCAATGTGATTCTAAGAGTTTTCAAAATCTGTTCTGATTCACAGATAATCTTAAAAGAATCCTATGAAGTGAGGTTCAGAACTGCAGAGTTGTTCTTCTAGAAACATTGGCAGATGGATTAGAACAACTGCAAGCATTAGAACAGCCAGTGTGTGATTCTTACATTCTTAGCTGTGTTAGAAAATGTTAGAGGCTTTGACTTTGGGCTTGCATATTTTCCTGCATGGTATCTACTAAAGCCTTCTCTTCTTTGTGCTAAGACAGCCCTTGGACAGTGGGATCATTCCATTGGCCTGCTTGTTTTTAATGTAAAATTGCTGCTGATTTAAATACTTTTGTTTTTCAGGAAACTCTGGGACAGCATTATGTCCTGCCAGTGACTGGCTAGAGAATTCCTGGGGTGAGAAGTGAGGTGCAGTTGCCTTCTGTACTGAGCCCTCAGGAAGTGCTGGGATTGGTACCTGAGAATTCCACACAAAGGAAGCTGAACCAAGGGTTCTGTGCATGAGCCAATAGTCTGTTTGAATTGAAGAAAAATAACTTATTGGATGGAAGTTTGGCAAGAGGGGACTGTGTTAGCTGACCCCTAGGAAGGGATAGGGATGCAGGGAACGGAGCCATGGGAAGGAGGTTGCGTTCTGTGTACTTGAGGGCTGCTGTCTAGCTCCTCTGAGTTTCTTTCAATTAAGATTTTGAACTGAAACATTTGGACTGATGTTTTGCCAGCAGTGGGAAATGGTTGTGAACGTGGATCCTGAAACTGAGAACTATGGTTATTTGACAACCTGTGAGTAAATAGGGTAGAGGTTTATATTGGGGCACAGTCTGTCTGTGTTTGTTGGTTGAGTGTGTGTCTAACTCTTGGTCTGTGTTTCTCACTCTCTTTCTCTCTTTGTGCCTCACACAGGCCCTGCCATGAATTTTCTCTGACCCCTTGGGGCCATTCCCACATGAGGCTTTGATGTGTGTGCCCAGAGCTTGATTGACAAGGAAGTTTCAGTGGCGGCAGCAGGGAAACTAAGAGAAAAGGGCAGGGCTTTGAACTAAAGGGCTTTGAGCTCTGAGATGCTGTGCTTACTTATCTCCTTCAGAATGTTAATTATTTACCAAGATAATTGGTCGGGAGGTGAAAAAAAGAGAGGGGAGGTTATTAAAAAATTCCAACACTAACACACTACAAAAACCTCATTTTCCAACTTGCAGCTGGCATGAAAAGGATGTTGTGTGTAAAAGGGCTTGAGTGTATGTGTGTTGGGGGGGCCCTTTTTAAGGCACCCATTTCCTAAATAGGCGAATGCAGCAAAAACATCAAAGCTCTTGTGAGAGTTTTCTCTGGGGTTTCTAAACCATGTCTGGTACTTTTTAATTAAAAAAGTTTATGGACAGCCGTCTTTGTGACTGGAGCAGCAAGCTTAGGTCCTGTTGATTGAGGAATGAAATGTTAAAAGACCTAATAAATAATTATTTTTGCTAAAATGTCAGTTTAAGGATGTGAAATTTCCTGGATGCTTTAGCAGGAGCTGAGACTTGGAGTAGGCTAATGAATGTCTCCTGCTTCAATCTAGTGTGATGCTGGCTATGCTGTGTGAGACAGTCTCCCACAGCCTTTGGATTAATGTCAAAAAAATGTGTAATACCACAGGCTCATCTGAAGATTGTAGGCCGAAGATAGGTGAAGCTGTTTCATTTTGCCTTCCGTTAATACAGTTTTATTAGTCTCTGTATAGGGCAGCTGTCCACAGTGTCCTCTGTGAAGATCAGGGTTCTGCTGATCTACTTCTACAGTTCTAGTAATTGCTGTTCTGGATTAGGTCCAAGGACTGTCATTCCAGTATCCAGATTGGGCTGATGGTGGCAACAGAGGCTCAGGAAAACTTCAGAGCAGGCAGTCTGCCCTGCATGGTTCCCAAGTATGCATGAGTGATACCAAGTGAGGCAGTGGGTTGCTTTTATCCGGTTTACACTGTGATTTGGTTTCTTTACCTGTTTCTTAGTACAAGGCTTCCTAAAAGCTTCACAGAATTGTTTCAGCTAGTTTTTCTTTATGTGGTATTATACTGACATGTGATGCAGGTAATAAATACAGTATTTTTCTTTCAGAATCCTTTCTGGTACAGCTGGTTATACCATATCATATTAAGCTTCTGCATATCACCTTCAAACCCTTTTAAAAATCCAAGCCTGTGCTTGCAGCAGTGTCTGTTTTTAGTACAAAGTTCAATAATTTTTACTTTGGTGCCCTCTGTTTCCCTTGGGAACACTTGGATACGCCATCTGGACATGGTGGGGTAGTGCTACATAATGTATCGCTTAGTTCCAGCACTGGGTTTTTTGAAGGTGTGGTATCATTGTGGTCACTGGAGATGGCAGAGCAACCTCCATAGGTAGGTGCCTCCTTTACCTACAGGTGCGTTTGTGATTCTTTAGTTGAACTAGGGGACTGTGAGTCCAGTTTTGCAGTTTCTCTGGTGCCCAGCAAAGGGCTAAAAGATAATGAGGGACCGATGCATCTGACCTGTGGGGAGAGGCAGAGAGAGTCAGGGTTGTTCAGCCTGGAAAAGAGAAGCTCTAGGGGGCTTGTCAACGTATGCAGTGAAAGAGATGGGGAACAGCAAGGGAGATGGGCCAGACTTCCAGCAGTGCCCAATGAAAGAACAAGAGGAAATGGACACCAATCACATGAACTTTCCCCATAAGGGGAAAAAAATAACAACCAAACCCACTGGACGGAAAAAGTGCTTGAATATAGTGATTATTCTGACAAGTAGGAACTAGGAATTCAGGCTGGATTTATAAAAGGAAATACTGCATCCTGGAAAGCTGGTGAAACTAGACAAATTTCAACCATAGACATAGACACCCTGGTGTGTAAATGTAATAAAATGATCTAGAATAGATTTTGGAGGGCATAGCTAGATTTTTCTTCTCTTGCTATCAGTCACTCAGGTCTCAGAAGATTCTTCTTCATGTTATCTGCTCAGCAGTGGAGAATGTGTGTGCAATACAATGGCAGGAGACATGGGGACAGAGGAGAAGGAATGGCAGGACACTGCACAGTGAGCATATGCTGTACAGGTCTCATCCCTGTGTGTGGTAGAACAGATCATAAAGTTTTGCTTCATGCTGTACTCCAAGTGCCCTGTGCTCTGTACAAGTTTAACTTTTTCTGAATTGTAGGTGGTTTGGTGACTTTGGCGTGAACTCCATGAATTTGTCTGTACCTGTCTAATGTTCAATGTGAACTGTGAAAGCATCTACATTCAGTCATACCTTCTTTTCCTCTTTTGCTGTAGGCTAAACTCTTTCCAACTGCTATAATTCATTTTGGATCTGAGGAGTGCAGGGGTGAGTGTGTTGCCTCTCAGCTGACTGTATAGCTCTTGTAGTAGACATAGTACCTTTTTATGGGAGTTGTTAGGCCGGGGAGTAGGCATTGTCTGCCATGAGAGCAAGAATGATAGAAGAATGGCTCTGTAGGAAAAAATCCTGTCGTTCAAAATTATTATGAAATGCTTTTGCAGCATTCCTGTAGTAGTGGATTGGCTGAAGACGGCAGAACAGATCTGAATCTTTGGTTCTTTGACATCTCTGGTTTATGCTTAGAATCCCTGTTTCTCCCAGAGATAAAACAAGCTCTGGCTTCACAGAAAAGTTTCTGAGATGCGGTGAGCACTGAAAGAAAATGTCAAGATCTTGACGTTTGAATGATGAAACAGGGCACCTCTGAGTTGTGAAAGAAACTTTTATAGTTAAAAAGTGTCCTGTGTCATTTGGGGCACGGGTGATTGAGCTCTACTGTAGTATACAGCAGGTATTTGTTGAGCTGAGAGCTATGTGATACTGTGGTGATTGATGTGTTTATGTTACAAAATGAGTAATTTGGTTTCATTTTTAAGCAGCTTGTTACCTGAAATCAGACCTGCTGAGCTCTGCAGTTTCCCCTTCTGCAGCTGATTTATTAGTAGCCAGGTATGTTGGGACCAAATAGAGTTGCAAATGCCTGAGTATTTCAGGGATGGGAAGCATGAAATGAGCTCATCTTACTACAAAAAAATGTTCTTTGAAGATGCTAGGGATTCCTGCTGTCCAGAAACAGTCATACTCAACTTCATAGCTTTGTGAGTCCTTTGCAAAGTTGGATTTCAGTGACTAAATCAAGTCAATCCTAGTGCTTCTACTGTGAAAAAAGAAGAACCTTTTCAATCTGACTTAAAAAATTTAAAGGTGGTGGTGGTGGTGGTGGTGGTACAGGGGTTATTATGAAAAATGAAGCTTAATTTTCCTTGCTTATTTTCTTTCTCAGGTGTTTTTCCAGATCATTAGTTCCTTCTGCCTCATCATCTGTAGCATCGGAAGCTCCATCCCTGTCTGAACCAGAAGCCCGAAGTGACACAAAGACCAGTGGGTCTCCAGAAGCAGCCAGCACACAGGGAGCTCCACAGGGGTTGAGAAGGACCCCTGGGAAAATCCCCAAATGGCTGAAGTTGCCAGGTATCATGAAATCAGAGGAGAGCTCTGTTCATTCTGAACTGCCCCAGAAGGCAGGCTCCTCTCTGCCAGATGTGTTGGATGTTGACAGTATTGTTGCAGATGTCAGCTTGGGCTTGCAGAAATCCACTGCTTGTTGGTCACGCATGGGTTTGTGACTTGAACCTCAGCCTTCACTGGAGAAGTATCTTGAGTGCAGGCTCTGAACACTGGGGAGTCTGATGCTTAATCCATATACTTGCAGTATTCTTAACTGTGTTTTTGGTTTGATGTACTGAGCTCTTAACTCTGCCAGTGTTGTTCAGATATTAATAGGCAGGGCATTCTACATACCAAAGGCCAATGTCATCTGCTAAATCTCTGGCATTATTTTCCCTTTTGCTTCTGTAGTCTGTTTTAGTACTTTTCTTTCTCTTGAATTTTTTTTAGCTGGTCTTCCTGTTTTAAATCTTCACTGCAAACCAGTAGTGGTTTTCCATAATTAAGATTGCAACCAAGTTTCCATTACTAATTTTTTCTTGGTTTATCCTCATCATAAAACTGCAATTTTGCTTTTAGTCCCAGAACAAATAGCTTATGTGTATGTGAATTTATACAAAATATGATGTAATTAGAAGAAGGATTCCTGAATTAAACAGTTGGGAGTATTCACTTTTTGATGCAGTGGCAAAGACAAGAGGGAGAGAGGAGATCAAAAAAAGGGGGGAAAAAAAAGAGTCATTAAATCAGCCCCCTTAACAGCAACAAAACTAGTAATGCTTATATGGAAATCCCTGGCTAATAATGCCAAATATTAACTTTGTGGATGAGAATTCTAGCATTTGTTTCTGGAAGATACTGTGGGGCCCTCAGCTCCAGCAAGCAGACCATAAGGTCTGAAGGCTGCCAACAGTGGGTTGATATATTTCCCTGCTGTGGCTGCCCTGGTATAGGTTGGTGCTGAGATACTGATGCAGTGGGAGACAGGATCTTCACTGTTTCCTATTTCCAGTATGTTTGAAGCATTGCACTTTAGAGTTTTCTTTCCAAAGTAAAGATTATCTGGACAAAGTACAAAATATCATCTCACCTACCCATGCAGGTTTCCCATTTAACAGCTAGAATGAAAGGTTAATAATATGCTCTAACGTGCGTATTAATAACATGAAGGATGAAGTTCCCTGCTCCAAAAGTTATGATGTATTTACCATTCCATCTCCCTCAGTGCTCCTGTGTGATCCCCAATGCTGCCTGAGCACAGCAGTGTCCAGAACCCTCAGCCACCAGATCATATTTTTGAGAAATGAGACAGTACAAATTACATGTTAAGTGTTTTAATGCTCCTGTGGTTTTTTTTGTAGGTGGAAAGAGATGAAGCATCCTGAGCTGCTGGATCAGTGAGCAATCAGCTGTGCCCCTGCCTTGATGAGCTTACTCAGAATGTGTAAGAAATTGTTGGTGGCCCTGGAGAGCTCATCTGTATGAACATTAGTTATAAAAAGAGAATTGCTATTTCAGATGCCAGTTGCACCTGGTGGAGGAGTGGAAGGCTTGTTTATGGTCTTTGTGACTACAGAAGCAAGGTTAGAAGTTAGACGTTAAATTTAAGGTTTCTTGCATGCAAATAATAAGCATAGAGAAATAAGGGGGACATAATTTCTATATACTTTCTGTGAAGGACTTTGTTTCTGTCCATATTTTTAAATTCAATCTTCCCAGTTCTACCTTCAGAGATCACTTGAGTCTATCTGCCTGGATTCTAGCAGCAAGATACAATCTGGTTCAGCTTTAACTATAGTTGTTAAGTGATGCCTAAAACAAGACTTCTCTCTTCTTCTTGCTGGGTGGGGTTAGTGCTGCTGATAATTCTGGATATAGATGCCTGGAAAGCGAATGAAGAGGAAGCACTTAGCTCACTTAAACCAGTTCAGTTAGCCTTTCCTGTGAACCTGTTGGGCTGCTGCACTTGTATTGTGTTCAGTTGCCAGAATCTTACTAACAAAGAACACAGGTATCTGTTCATGGAATGCCTCTTGAGATTATTTCTGCCCTAAGCTCTAGTTCTCTTTTCACTTTGTATAATTAACACCAGTACTTACAGCAAGGAAAAAGCCATCCAGTTAAAGGGTCTCTTCCCATGCCAGTTGGTTGGTGGTTTAAGTGTTCCTGGAGCAGGGTGGCCGTGCCCTGCACCACAGCTCGTGTTGGGGGAAAGCCTTCTGCAGACATCATGTGGGGATGAATGTTGTTGGTTAGAATTGCCATTACACCGGAGATGAACTCTGTAGAGCCACGGCAGCCATGGGGCTGGATTCTATTTGAAGTCTTCTCCATGGATCAGTGATCTATGCAGAGCTGGGGTTCCATGATATGGTAATACCATGCTTTCCATTTTCCTTGTTTCCTCCCTCACTACATGCACATCTGCACAATTTGTATATGTAATAAAGCAGAATGGCCATGGGAGCCCTTTTGGTCGGTCCCTTTGATAATGTTTCTTGCCCCAGCACTTGGTCTCTCTGTCAGTTCACAGGAACCTGCTCCCTTTTCAATGGGCCTGTCATGCCTCATTCCCTTCCTCCCATTTTTTTCAACAAAGCAAAACGGAGCTTTGTACCATCTGAATGAACTTCAAAGTGGCTAGAAAGGGCACCCAGGGTTCCTGGCACTTGTCATTGTCTCCCAGCCTGGCCAACATTTCCCTTCAGGTCTAATTATTTCCAAATGCTCCTAGATGCTTTGAAGAAACTTGGAGGGAGGGGGAGGCATGAAAGAAAGGTAGAAGAGGAAAAAGGAGACTCAAAGCAGAGGGAGCAGAACGCTTTACCAAAAAAGTTGATTGATTTCTTACATGACACCCAAACATAAACAGGGAATGTGTGCGGCCACTGGCAGTGGGGAATGTGAGAGCACTATGTACAGCTGCTGCTCTAAATCCTCCCTGTGGAAAGCAAGCCTGTCTGGCCCTTGACAGGCTATAAAATGCATACCACAGCGAACCAAAAAAACATTAAAATAATGTTTAAAGTTTATTGCTCTAGTGGATTAAGTGTGGACTGAGCCTACCCTCCATAGGACTGTCTGTATCAGGTGCTGTGTCAGGCTTACTCATGTCACACAAGTCAGAGGCAGATTGTAGCTAGAGCTGCTTTGCTGAATTTATGCAGGATATATTGGGGGGAAACTAGAAGCCATTGCTAATGATAGGTGGGGGAATACTTGTGGTGTTTTTGATTCCCAGGGTTAGAATAAGCAGCAGCGGTGTGGCTGGAAGGAAGTTGCAGTGTGCCTTCAGATGAGCTTGTCCTTACCTTCTGAAGAGCACAGGAGACATCAAATAGTGCCAGTTTGCTTGGCTGTTCTGATTCTGCCAGTTTCCTAAAGAGCAAGCACTGTAACTGTCACCTGCAAGTACCCGAGGTGGGAAAACAGAAGTAGTTTAGGGATACAAGCAGCAATATCAGTATTCCTGGGGCAGTTTCATGGGTTAAGTGCAGGGATGAGGACTAGACTTCATATTGCTGTCTGAGTATAAGCACAAGAATGAAAAATCAGTACCTTTAACAGATAGATCAGAGGTCTTATTCCTCTTCCCTATGCAAAGAAGAGTTAGTTTTAGCTGTTGCTATTAAATGCTGCTTTACTACCAATGTCCACATCAGCAATTCTCTTTGAGTTGATGCTTGTGTGTGTTAGTGAAGGGAACTTGAGCCTTTTTACAGCAGCAGCTGTGGGACCTGTGTCCTGAGTCAGAGAGGAGGGAGAGATGAGGATCTGAAATCTGGAAAAGGCAAGAAAGTAGGATTGAATTCCTCAAGGGGAACAAGATGCCGTGTCATTTAAAACTGCAGG
This sequence comes from Platyrinchus mystaceus, assembly GCA_035041135.1. Taxonomy (NCBI): domain Eukaryota; kingdom Metazoa; phylum Chordata; class Aves; order Passeriformes; family Tyrannidae; genus Platyrinchus; species Platyrinchus mystaceus. The sequence goes on along the minus strand of JAWWLV010000046.1, from coordinate 183,724 downwards.
CTCTTCAGTAAGCTGCTTGCTACAAGGATTCCGGTCCTGCTGCAGAATACCTGCAGGTACCTGATGAGCTGGTTTTGTTTCAGTTTTGCTTCTGCTATAACAGCTGAACTCATCCCTGGGGTTTTGGGGCATTCAAAGGTAGCATTAGTTCCATTTTTTTGCTATTGCCTTTTTTTTTTTACCAATGGTTGTGCGGCTGAAGGCTGAACTAGATCAGTTCTTTTCATAGGGTGCACTGTACAGCTGCACAAACAGTTGTCTTGGCCGAGTGGCAGAGCGCTGCTGGGGACTGCTTAAGCCGGTACTGTTGTAAGAATGTGTATTAAACGGTGGTTTTCGTGAAGTTTCCAAGTGGCTGGTGCCCTGAGAGATGACCCTGATAGCTCCTGGCTGAAAAGAGTACAGGGACCTACCGAGCCTCTGCCTGCCACAGCTGTCCCTGGGAACAGGACTGCTCGCTGCTGATCCCACAGCAGGAGCGCAGGCCCCTCGCCATGGCCCGTCAGCGGTGCTCCTGCAGGGGCCGTGCATTTCGCAACAAAGCCAGTTGGGTTGTGTGGGTCCTGCCCACATGTGTAAGGTTTCTTATTTCATAGCACCCCCTGCTCCCCGCTCCCCCCTTTCCTTCCCCCCACTGCCAGAGGGGCCAGGCTGTCCCGTGATGTGGGATTCTCACACATGCTGTTTGTTATTTTGTCCTTTTTTCCGTTTCGTCCTACAAAGATTTAGAGAAGAGGGTGGGTGAGGGGGAAACTCTTCAAGTCTTTGAAGCAACTTGACTTTTGATGATTAATTACAGCGGAGGGAGGGAGACGGGTTTTTAACTTACTGATGTTTGTGAGAACAAATTTATAGCAGAGGGGAAGCAGCTTCTGAGGAGAATATCAAATGGTTAAAAGGTTCCAAGTATTCTTTGATGTCACAGCCCTAGAGAAATACTGGAAGGTAGTGAGGGACAAACACTGTTTATTTATAAAATAAAGATCAGTTACCTGCTCTTGGCAAGAGCCTGTGACTGAGCTCCTGTTAACAACCTATTCATTAAACAGGCTTGGAGCTGGACCTAGAGTTGCTGTCACAGCTGCCTGCTGAGGCAAGGAGAGCCTAAGGCTGGATGGTATTTCCAGTCATTAAGTCTTTCCATGCATCTCTGTGAAGCAGCACCTGTTTCTCACATTAGCTGAGAAAGCAACAGCATCTTACCATGCTGTGAAGTACACGTCCCTGTTACAGGAGTAAAGCAGCAAGATGGAAACCAGTTACATACTCAGATGAACAAAACAAGCCTATGACAGCCTCTTCTCAAAAACAGTATCTGACAGCATCATTGCTATGGGCTGTACTGTGCTTGGTAAAGGAGAGGGGAAACAAAAGCAAAACAACAGAGGAAGAAAAAGTTGAAACTGTCTTTCCCAGAGCTGGACTCTAAGGCTGAGACAGATGTTTGTTGTCAGGTCAGGAACATCTGCTGGCAGGCAGAATGTGCTTCAGAAGGCTTCTAGAAATCCAGAAGCTGTAAGGAGAGAGCAGCAAGCCAGTCAGCACGTAGGCCGGGTTTCTGAAACATCTCCCAAGGGGATGAGCATTAAGAAGCTTTTTCAGCTCACATCCTCATCCTGCTCCCGTGCACTTCAAGCCCACTGTTACATACCAGCTGCGGCAGCACTTTCTCCAAATGCTCAATATCCACCTTCTCCAGGTCCTCTGTCTGAGCCTGCCGCGCTGCCCGTGCCGCCGCTTCTACAGGACAAGGGAAAGCGGAGGGCAGTGAGAGGGGTCTGGGCGCGGGGGGCCGAGCTGGTTTCCTGGGAGGGAGGTGGCCCGGAGGAGTGCAGGAAGCGGTGTCAGGGCTTTGGCTGCTCAGGAGACAGCAAAGCTGGCGCAGCACGGGAAGAGACTTAAGTGCTGGGTACTCGGGGAGGAGGCTGGGGCGGGGGGCGGCCCGCGGGTCGGTAACGGGCCCACAGGGCGGCTCGGGCCGAGCCCGTGCGCTCACCTCGGACGAAGACGTTCAGCATCTCGGCCATCAGCAGCTGCGCGTCGCCGTTCACTGCAACGACAAGGCGCTTTAGGGCAGGCGGGGGCCCAGCCAGCCCGGGCCCTCCCGGTACCGCCCGCCGCTGCCCCGGTACCTCGTGTCCTCCCGTCCCGGAAATGGAGCCGGAGCAGCCGGTCCACGGTGTCCTGCGCGGAGAGAGGACGGGATGAGCAGGGCCGAAACCCCCCCGCCCGGGGCCGAGTTCGGGACCGAGCCCCCCCGCCCCGCCCGGCACCGCCGCACCTTCCTGAAGCCGCCGGCGCGGTCGTCCCGCTCCTCCATGTCCCGCGCGCCGCCGGCCCCGCCTCCCGCAGGCCTGCGCGGCGGGCGGGGCCGCGGCCATGGAGCGGTTCCGCCGGGAGTACGCGCGGCTGTGCGCGGCGGCGGGCGCGGCTCCGCAGGAGGCCGTGCTGCGGCGGCTGCGGGAGCCCGGCGGGGCCCGGGCCCGCCTGGACCTGACGGCGCAGAGCCTGTCGCTGCAGACGTGCGGCGCGCTGGGCCGGCTGCTGCCCGGGGCCGCGCCCTTCGCCGCGCTGGCGCTCGGCGACTGCGGCCTGAGCGAGGAAGGTGCGCGCGGGGCTCGGGGCGGGGGCGCCCCCGCCGCCCCCTCAGGCCGGGCTGGCGGGCCGGGCCCGGCTCCGCGCTCTGCCGGCGGCGAGCGGTACCCGCCGGCGGGGCGGGAGCTCGCTCGTGTCTCAGCGCGGTGAAGGTGCCCGGTCTGTAACAGTGTGGGTGGTCAAGTACCCCTCGGTTCCATCCGTCTTCGAAGGCGGCTGTGCTGTTGTTGGCCGTGGACGGACGGGACAACCGGCTGGTTAAAGCAGCCGGCAGTGAAGGCGCTCCGGGGGCAGCACAGTCGTGTCTGTGCGGCCTCTCCAGACGTGGGCTGATCTCAGGGCTGGGCCAGGCAGGTGCACAAGCTGACGTGCGGAGCTCTGCCCGGACACCTCTTTGAGAATGTGTAAACAATCTCCTGCCCCAAAGACTCAGCCTCACGCTTTCCAGCAGCAGTGGTCGTTTACCAAGTTATTCGTTTCTCGCAGCCACGTCTCCTGAGCTGGCTGTTTGACAGGACGATACACTCATGGCTTGGGCAAAGGGTTCCGTGAATGAAATGAACAACTTTTTTTTTTTCCGACTCAGGTGTGAAACTTTTGTTGCATGGTCTTTGCTCCAACACCACAGTCAAATCTTTGGATCTGAAGGTGAGTCTGTTCGAATAGAATTAGGACAAAGTGGTGGACAAGGAAAAAGGAGCACAGGCTTAGTCAGAGTTAGAACTCGACAGGCCTGGTGCAGGATTGTTCAGAAAGATGCATATTTCTGTAAGGATTTTGTTCTCAAGTGATTTGTTCCTTGGGTCCTTAACACCATGTCACAACGTTCCAAAGTTACTTTGCAGATCATCTTTATCCATTTTTATTCGGTTACTCTGTTTTGATAGAAAGTTATAGCTATATATCTTTTGTCCATTGCTGCTTGGTCAGATGAGGCATATACAGGGTTTTCTTTGGGTCTCCGTACTGATCAGTGAGTTACTAACTGTTTGACCTGTGCTTCTGTAGAATTTATCCAGCTTGCCAATGCCTTTCAACTAGCCTGGGCTTGGCACTAGGCATCTGCCTTCAGATGTGATGGTCTCTCTACAGAGAGTGACTTTCTGTCTGTATTCCTCTGACATACAGCTATTCCCTTGAATATACAGTCGCAAACTGTCCCACATTTCTTTCTCATTTATGCTAGTCCTAACCAAGCCTTTTTTATTGAAGTATATTGAAGTGGTTCTGCTTATCTAGAATCACCATTTTCTGTCCCATTGTGGCCCATGATGATTCTGTGCTATCCTGTGATTTTTGCAAGCTCTCAGTCTTGGTGCCTCACAAGACCAGAGGTGTGTAGGCATTCACTGTTCCTCCAGGGCTTTTAATTTTGTGGAAAGCTGACTGATAAGTGAAACAAATGGTGGTTGGACCATCTTTGTCCAACTGAAATCAGCATTACAACTGGGGTGCACCTGGTGGTGTTTGATGGGGTAGGTGGACTGGGACAGGTGTAGCCTACTCATAACCTGAGACTTCTGTTTCAGGGAAACAACCTACGAACCATGGGAGCCGAGGCTTTGGGAAAACTTCTTAGGCAGAACAAATCCATCCAGAGGTAAAAAAAAATGTATCTACCTCTCTTTGTGTTATTCCTGTTAGATGGAGCACAACAACTGAAAAGGGCTGAGGGTGTTTTTTGTTGGGGTAGGAGAAACATCAAGTGGTACAATTTCTTGTGAGGGGTGGGAGAGGTGAAGGAGTGAGAACGGGAGATGCCCTTTTGAAGGATGCTGGGTCTTCACAGCATCCTGCTCTCTGAAACCAAGTCTGTTCGTGGAACTGGGTGTTTGACTGGGTACTGTGATCCACATATCATTCAAGCTCATGCAGCTGTCCATTTACTCCACGAACTCCAATCTTGTTTGATTTCCCTAGCCTAACCTTAGAATGGAACAGCCTTGGTATGTGGGAGGAAGGCTTCTCCTTTTTCTGCCAAGGACTGGCAGCAAACAACTTTCTCCAGCGGCTGGATCTGCGCAATAACCAGATTAACCATCAAGGGGCTGGAGAGCTGGCCCTGGCCCTGACAAAAAATGCCAGTCTTCAGGAGCTGGGTAAGAGTTCTTTGCCCATGTACATTAAGCATGCACACATGCATATATATATCTTCAGGTTCCTTGCAGGCTGCCCTGACTTCTGCCAGCTGGTTGGTGTCATTCCCAATTCCTGTTGGTCTGGAGTGCATTGCTGTCTTTGTGCAGGGAAAGGTCCCAACCCCACAGTCTTTGGACAATGTCAGCTGTAGTTGGAATCTCTGGATCCAAACCCGCAGCTGAAGAATTGCGTAGTTGGAGCAGAACAGTCCTTAGCAGAGGAGGGAGTGTGTTTGTTCCTATCTGTAGATGCTGTTGGCATGCCTCATGACAGACTCGGAGACTTACTTCACACTTGCTTTGTCCTTATATGGAATTTTGCTGGAAATTCCTTCAGGAGACCGCAGCTTTTGTTGCAAGTTCTTTCTCACCCACAGATTTTGGCTGTAGAAGGAAGGCTTGCAAGAGGCAGACTTGTGGAGATTTTGAACTGTAGTGGCTTTCTGCACTTTAAAAACGACATGTCTGCCTGTCCTGCTTTGTCTATTACTTTCCCTCTTTCTCATTCATCTTGAAAGGGGTGACAGTATTCACCTGTGTTTATGCTAAGACCATCTGGGATTAGCTAGCCATGCTTGTAGATGTTTAAAGAGCATAGGTTCTCTTGGGCCTTTTCAGCAGATGTGTGACTACCAAGCTGAAAGTTTGCTTTGTGTGTAGATTTGCGATGGAATAATATTGGGCTTCTGGGTGGCCGAGCTTTGTTGAACTGCCTGCACAGAAACAAGACGCTGAAGAGGCTAGAGCTGGCAGGAAACAACGTTCCTGGTGACATCCTGAAAGCTGTGGGTAAGTATGATGTGTTGTACAGTAATGAATCACTAACCCTTTTTGCACTTCAGCACTTGAGAGATACAGGGCACTTGCTGCTCCAGAAGAGAGCTATTCCTCCTTTCCTCCCTTTCTCAACAGCATTTCTACAGTGCCCTACATCACTTCCTCTTGTCCCTTAGTGAGAGCTGGTCAAATTGGAAGTGTCACTTCTACTAGCAAGAGCAAAGAAATAATTTGGATTGAGTTAGAGGTTACTGTACCATGTGAATGTGGGAGAACTTGAGGTTAGTTTGCCTCTGAGTAGCCAAGTTTTGATGTGGCTTGTGCAGCACATCGTGTGTTGTTAGATCTCATCCCACCTTTTGGTGTAAGGTGAGAGGTCTCTGCAGGGGCCAGCCTGATAAGGGAAGCTGTCCTGGTGCTTCCGATAGCCAGGTGTCATCCTGAGTGCTGTTTCTTCCAGCAGCGTTTGCTGTTCTGTCGCTTTAGAAACTTGTGCATGCTCTCCTGCTCTCTGCATCAGAACAAGCCTTGGATCACAACCAAGACCGTGAGGCTGTCCTGAGTGAGGCCCAGAACCAAGTGTACATCCTCAACAGAGAGGTTTTGAATCTGAAGGATGAGAAGAACAAGCAGGTTAGCAATCTTACATGTTGGCAGTTCAAATAGGGCAGCTGGAATCCTTTGCTTTCCCTTGGAGCCCCCACAGAACACTCAGTGACAGTATTATTGTGCACCTGAAGTTGCACGTACATCTTTATGGGCAGGCACACAGCATGGTTGTGTACATTGGGTCCTTCCTCTGAGCTAGGTTGACCAGGAATCAAATCAAATGACAGTATGGGTGTGGACACATCCCTGCTGAACATATTCACTTTGCATTCTGCAGGAGTTTTGGTGATTTTTTTTTTACCCATATTCATACTTTCAGTTCTTTTGCAGCTACTTTGATATTTTCCAAGTGGTATAAACCTAGAGATCTGAGTCTGTTTTCCTTCTGGCACCACAGGGTGCAGTCCCTATAGCTGATAATCTCAATCAGATGTGCTAATAAATGCACAAAACCTCCTTCTAATAGTAGCTTGACCTGTCTTCAGCTGTTTCTGGGAAGAGAAGCATGAGAAGTGTACATGTTTTAAGCTGATGGCAGTTCATGTTCTCACTGAATTTTGCCCTGTTCACAGTTCTTGGATTTTATGGACACTGTAGACAAGCAGAAGGAAGAAAAAGCCAAGAGTGAGAGGTGGGTTGGATTTCTAAATGCTTTCTGCTCTTTGATGGCAGAATTGAGCCTTCTCCTATTTTCTGGGAGAAATTACCCACCTTTTTTTTTTCTTTCTTTTTTTTGTCTCTGAAATGCAGAATGTGCGCAGCACGAGTCAGCCAACTGCGGGAAGCACTGGATGAGCAGCACTCCATTATAAATTCACTGAAAGCCAAGTATGGAGGAGGAAAACCTTCTCCTTCCCATTGTCTGTGCTGTATACACAGTGCTGAGCAGAGCTACTAAGAAGGGGGATAATCTTGTAGAGTAGCTGGTTTACTGTTTTGCTTAGTTCTGCAGTAATATCCAGAAATTAGGGTCAGATCACGCCTTTGAGTTGGCCACTTTAGATACTTAGCCAGCTTTTAAGTAAAATTACAGTGCATAGGTGTACGAGCAAGTGAATTACAGAGGGTGAAAAGGAAGAAAAATGATTGTGCGGATGGGATGGGTGCTTGTTCCTTGCATGGTTTACAGCCTGGCAGGAGGCTGTACCTGCTTCCCCTGGCAGTGTTCTCTGAGAACCACTGCAGATATGGAGGAGCCTGGCCTAGGAACAGTGGGGTGGAGCTTCCCAAAAGCACTGCTGGGTTGTGCAGAGTCGTGTACATGACAGTGGTCTGACTTCAAACACTCCTGAGCCAGGCTAATTCAGTTATGCCAGGTAGAGGCAGTTTTATTATGCCATGCCCTGGTGTGGACATGTCCCTCTCATGGACAGAATAAGCAAATTGCTTCTGCTACTCACATTTAAAATTCTGTCCCTAATTTTAAACAATCTTGTAGTGATATAAAATAGCCAGCTTTGTTCTGTGAGAGTGAGCAAATTCTGGAGGGCTCTGGGCAGGGAAAATGGCTCACAGAAAACAACACAGGGAAAATGCAATGGGCACCCGAACGCCGGGCCCTGAGAAGTCCCAGGTCACTTTTTGCAGATGCTGCTGAGTACAGAGGTCAGTGGTGTCCTTTTTCTAGGGGCAAAAATTGCCTTAGCTTAATTTCATCCACTGCCAGATAGGTGCTAGCACCCTGTACCAGATGGCGTGGAGAGCTCGCTGCAGTGTCTGCCTTGGAAAAGACTCCAGAAAGTGTTTCTCTTTATAGGCTGCAGATGACTGAAGCTGCCCTGGCTCTCTCAGAGCAGAAGGTGCACGACTTGGGAGAGCTGCTGAATACCATGAAACAGGAACAAACCAGTGTGGCTGAGTGCCACTTTAGGGAGATGCAGCAACAAAAGCAGGTGAGCTGAATAAGTCCTAATTAGGTTTGAGGGCAAGGCTCCAGGTCATAAGTGGTTTGTGTAGATTTGGGGGATGCTGCAAGGGATAGAGAAGTGTGATTTTTTACTACTAATGGGTTAACTAAAGCCACCATGACAAAAATTCTTGTGTAAATTAGATAGGTGAGTGCTAGGTGTGAAGAGGAGCCATGGTGTTTATGGGGTAGGTTGGATTTGACTGGGTGTGGTGTTGGTTGGCATAGGTTGATAGTGCAGGAACTAAGGTGAGTACGGGTTTTGATTTTGATTTTGTTTGCAGGAAAGTGCTGATCGGGAAGGCAAGCTTTTGCATGACTTGTCTGCTGCCAGTGAGAAAAATTTGCTGCTGAGAAACCAGGTAGGAAACTAAGTCCAAGGCTGAGAAGGGGAACTTGGACATATATAACTTCTTCTCTGTCTATGTGTTTTCTGCTTTGATCCCTGGTTGTGTATCTACTCATCGTCCTGTACAGCCAACTTTCTCTGCTAATAGGAAAAGAAAATCCTTTGTGGTGGTCACTTTCTTGTAGGTGGATGAGTTGGAGAGGAAGTGCAAAGTTCAGCAGGATCAGCTGTTCCAGGTAAAACAAGACTTGGCCAACACAACTGCAGAGCTGAAGCTTCGGGCTGTGCAGGCTGAGGGTGAGTAGAGGAACAGAAACAGCTAGTGGACACCTGTGGTTGGAATCACTGTCCGTGAGTCAACGGCACAGGGCAGTCACAGAGGAAGAGCAGCAGAGTGTGTGATAAAGTATGAATACAGCCTGCATGGCAGGAATGCCAGAATTGTGATATGCCTGCTTTTAATCTGCAGAACGTCTGGAAAAGGAGAAGAGAAGATTTAAACAAAGCCTTGAAGACATGGAATCCCTTCGGGTAAAAGAGGTAAGGATGGGGTTTCTGCAGCATCCCGAGGTTAGTCTTTCTTTGGTCCTCACTGGGGGCACTCACTGGAGGTTTGCTGTCAGGTGCTTTTAAAAAGGTTGAAAAGTTAGTGGACTCAGAGTTACTGTGGGAATAATGGGCCATTTCTTCAAGCAAAGCCTGCCTTGAGGTCACAAGACATTCTGCCAGCTAGTAAGATTTTGTAGCTTGCAGGAGTATGGGCCAGAGTGGTATGTGATGCTCCAAAAGAGGCTGGGAGCTGGCCCTTGTGTTAGTCTTGGTATGCACAGAGGTAGTTATGAATAAGCAGCCTTGTCCTTCTTCTGAAATAAAGATGCTTTAATGGAGGAAATTGAGACATACATGCTATACACAACAATCCTCTTACGGGGCTCAGCATGCTAGTTCTTTCCCTGTTATGTTTCAAGGGGAGTTGTTTCTGAATGTGGACAGGACAAGAGACTATGATCAATTCTCTTGCAGTGTTTATTGAGGTGTGAAATCTCTCAAAAATAAAATTACACCAATAGATTTCTCTGAAGATTTGGAAATCTTTTAAGAAAAGGTACATGCCAGGAAGATTTTAGCCACATTATAGCTGGAAAATGAATCTGTGGTGTTTCGTACCACTTGACAATGAGAACTTGGGCTCAGTATCTTTTGTCATGGCCTGGAAGGGATCTCTGCCTAAAAGTTCCCAGTTTCTAGATGGCAGATTGTATCTGTATTACAGTTTCCTAAGGCAGCTCGAGAGAGGTAAGAGTATTTCTTAGGTGGTAGGTGGGTCAGTGAGAGGATGCTTCTTTCTCATGACAAATGGCCCTGCTGATACACTTGGAATAGTTTTCTAGCACTTGCTTGAATGGTTTCTACTGCTTTGCAGGTGGATCATATGACACAGCACATTGAGGCCAGTGAACGTTCCATGCAGGACAGGATCCAGAGGCTGGAGACCATCAGGATATCTCTGGAGGAGGTGAGAAAGGATGCTGCAGGCCTGTTTGAACACTCACGTAGCAGTGCAAAGAGCAGGCTGCCAGGGGAGCTTTGTGGAGTCTTTCATTGCTGACCTCTGTAAAGATTGTCATGTGGTCTAGAGAGGAACAGAAAAGAGCAGTATACCAATTATATTGGTATATAAAAATTACTAACATAATTTATTAATTAATAATTAATAATATTAGCAATAATATTATTAGCAATATTAATAGCAATATAAATTATTTTTACCACTTTGGACTGAGGAAGGAGAAAGTTTCAAGGAGAAACTTCTAAATTCAGGTTGAACAGAAATAAGAATTCCATTGAACATGGTGAGAGTTTTACCAAGATTTGACTTCATGGGTTTCCCATGTGATCTCAAGTAGTGTAGCATATTTCTCCGTATCTGTTTCCCCAGCTACATTCAGCACTGCCCTCTCCTATTGCCTTGCTTTGGAAAGCTTTACCTATTACTTGCCCTCATATAACTGAAATTCTCATTGAATTGTGATCGTAGTCTTGGGGGAAGAAAAGGTTTGTCATCTTGGCTTGCTTTCACTGCCCCTGAGAGAGAGGGAGATGTGTGTCATGTTGTAGTCTGTGACTGGAAGCTGCTAATGTTTTCTGGTCAGTGTTGCAGTGATGCAGCTTCTCTGCGTGGAATCATTTTCCATGTTTCTGTGGCAGGAGCTGAGCCAAGTCAAAGCAGCTGCACTTGCTGAGCGAGGCCAGGCAGATGAGGAGTTAATGAAAGCCCGGAGTCAGGCCCGCTTGGAGGAGGTGAGGATGAGACCTGTGTGTAGCCCTGCTGCTGTGCGAAAGAAGCGATTTGGCTGCCTAACCTATGATTTAGTCTTGGGGAACTGCTGTGTAACTCCCCTCTCTGGGTTTCACTGGCCTGCAAATGGTGTGATTGCTGAAGAAGGAGCCTTGAAAAGTGATTTGAATTGTCTCCAGTAGGAACAGAACTGATGTGGATATTATCAAAGCCGAATTCATTTAAGTTGCCAACTTCTGAAGCCAACAGCCAGATGTCGATCCTTCTGTTTAATGGCAACTTTCATGGGGTGCTCCTCTTTCTCTGGCCTCAGAAAAATTTCAGGTGGCTACTGCTGCTGGACAGAAAAAAAAAAAAGTCACTATTTGAATTGAACTTCGTGAAAATGGCAATGAAGTTAATATCCTGTGAATGAGAACAAGGGATGAGGAAAACACAAAAAACCTATTAGAATATTACTTATACATAACATCACAAGAGAAAATGCTTCACTGAGTTACAGACATGGAAAAGCTGATGTGTGGGACCCAGCAGTTGCTTAGCTGCCCACAGTGGTGCTTCAGAGCCGTTTGGGGTATGAAGGAGGTGAAAGGAGCGTTGGTTGTGAAGACTGGTGGTGGCATCAAGTGCTTCTGCCCAGGACCTGCCTCTTAGTGAGTCAGTTGGGTGTTTCAGAGTCTCCCATCAGTGTCCTCCTGGGCAAGAAGCAGCAGCTTGGGGTCATTCCTGATTGCAAAGCAGCAGGGCTGTGTCTGTTATGGCCAAGTCCTGTGCTTGTTCTTCAGTGCCAGTTGACTCAGCCAAGGATTCACTGTGTTACGAACAAAAAGGGGAGAATCCCTTCACAGGAGTGGAGTGGGACTGATGTTTTAATTTTTCTTTGTGTCTTACAGCAGCAACGATTAGAACACCTAAAAGAGAAGCTGCGGCTGATGACTGAGTCACGGGATGAAGCTCAGAATTGCTGCCTTAAGCAAAAAGAAATGGTTGCTGAAGCCCAGGCCAGAGTCAAACAGTTGAGCCTGCATGCTGATGGACTCAGAAGGCGGCTGGAAGAACTTCAGCAGGTGATTTGGACTGCTGTAGAGTTGGTCACCACAGGGACAGAACAAGTTGCTGAAGCTGTTTGGTTGTTCATGGATTTGTCTTTGTGTGTCAGGACCTGAACAGTAAGGAAGAGGAGAAAGTGACGGAAGTGAATAAGGTGAAGGTGGAATTACAGGAGCAGATTGGGCACCTGGAAGCTGAACGCACAGCACAGGATGGGCTGAGAGAGAAGATTGCAGCTCTGGAAAGACAGCTGAAAGGTGATGGATGCTTTCATGCCTCTCAAATGGTAATACTGAGTTACCCTGCACTGGGCCTGGAACTGAGCTGTGCTTACAGATAGTAACACCTGTGCTTCCTGCCTGTGTGTACACCTATGAGTTGTACTCTCCATCCTGGTGTATTTGCAGGGATTCTTGTCCTCATTTTATAGAGACCAAGACTCAGATAACTACCCAAAGCTGCACAGCAAGCAAACTGTTTGGGTTTCCTGCACAGTGAAGTGTAACATGCTGTCTCTGCAAAACCTCTCATGTTGTCTCATGCAGCTTCTCTCGTGCTTGTTGAGCATCCCACTTCATTGCCTATGGCTGTGCCTATAACATGTTCTTATTTATTCTGGGGACACCTTAATTTTGTTTACTAATGCTGCTCTTTTACAGCCTTGTCAAATAATCACCGTGAAGCACTGCTGGACAAAGAGGGTGAGATCTCTCTGCTGCTGGAGAAGCTGAGAATGAAAGAGGCTGAGATCTCCAGGGTGAGGGAAGAGGAGGCCCAGCGAGCAAGTTTCTTGCAAAATGCCATCATGGCATATGTGCAGGGACCCCCCTTTGGAACCCAGAGTTCTAGGAAATGAGAGTGTGGCTTAAAGGATCCAAATACCTGCTGTCAGGAGAGGGTGAGCAACTCAGGTACAGCTCCTTCTTCCTAAACAGGACAGTTTTATCAGAGCGGGATGACACCAAGGCTTGCAAACACAGAAAATTGTTCTGGCTCTTCATAAATCTTCCTCCTGAGCACATAAAGGGGAGGAGGAAACAACCATCCAGGCTCGTGGGTCTGAGTGCATGATGTGGAGCCCTTCCCCTGAGCTGCCACAGTGTTTTAAAGTATTTTCTGTGTCCTTTTACACAGCACCAGCCTGTTGCTACTGGGGGGGGGGTGGTTTGTATATTCGCTGGCAGAGTTCTTCTGCAGCATTCGTTTGGACGCCAGGGCTGTTCACAGTGAAACCTGTTAAAAGGCGACAGTAGTGTTCACACTTTGTTCATGGGGTCCTGAAACTTCTGGAAACACCATATCTTATGCATCTGTTCTTTTTCACCCAGTGCTTACAGATGGAAGCAAAGTATGACAGGGGGCCCTCTCTGGCTCATTTACCCTCCCTGCTGTGGCTCCGGCTTTATTGGTGGGCAGTAGATTTGCGTTCAGCATAGACAGAAACAGCTGTGTAGAGGGGCTGCGGTGCAGTGCTGTTCATGTCCTTGTGGGACAGCTGGGCTTTGGCTGTTGTTCAACTTCTACAACACTGACAGGCGGGAAGGGGCCAGTGGGTGGTTGGGGGTCAGCATCTGTTCTTCCTCACTGTGAACTGCAGCCCTTGGCTGAAGATGTTGCGGCCAATATGCAACAGGATTTGATTTCACTATGACAAATGGCAAAACTCTCCTTATGGCTTCTCAGGCCCCTGAAGCTGAGTGCTGTGGCCTTACCCTGGAGAGGAGCAGTGCTTCTGTCTCAAAACAGAGGAGTTGCTTCTAAGAGCATAAAGGCAGAGAAGGTGGTTCCTCTCCTGCACAAGTCTTTGCATGACCTGGAGAAAGGGAAGGGCAGCGGGAGTCTGAATTGGAGAAAGGGGCCAGCAATCTTGAGAACCTCCTGTGAATTCCTTCCATGAGTCTGGGGCAGGAACAATTATCTTGCAGTACATATTTTAGGATACAAAAGGAAAATGAAAGTTTCTGTGTGGACTGGTTGGTTTGTGTTCGTGATTGTTTATATTGGGTTTTGCTCTGCTTTTTTAATAAAGAGCTTTTGCATTTTGCCATAAGACCAGACAATGATGAGCTGGATGTTTGGCTGATGTGGAGGGCGGGGCTGTCTGCTGTGTTACTCTCTTGAAAACCCTGCCAGTCTGTCCTGGAGCTAAAAGGCTGTTACAGGTGGATAAGCTGGTTAAGATTTTGGTTCGGCACTAAGGTAAAAGCAAAGAAGTTGGGAAGGCATTCCCTAATCACAAAGAGGGAGTCTGTAGTGAGAGCTACGTCATGTGTAAGGGAAAAGCAAAGCCTGTTGTTTTGAGACAGGGCCACTGCAGTGGACACCTCTGTTCGAGGCGGGGGAAGCCAGAAGCCGTCTTCCTGCAGAACTTTAGCTGCAGCTCCTGGTGGGTGACAGTGAAATCTACACCTACACCATAACCAGGTATCAAAGCGTCGTCCTTGAGCCGGTGGCCCCCGGTGCGGGAGCCGCCCCCGAGCCGGCCCCGAGCGCGTTTCACCGGGCGGGCGGCGGCACCGCCACTTGTCCGTCCGCGGCCGAGCCCCGGGGAAGGGGCGGGGCCATCGGGCGGTGCGGGCTGGGCTCGGCTGGACTCGGCTCGGCTGGGCTCGGCTCGGCTGGGCTCGGCTCGGCTGGGCTCGGCTGGGCTCGGCTCGGCTGGGCTCGGCTGGACTCGGCTCGGCTGGGCTCGGCTGGACTCGGCTCGGCTGGACTCGGCTCGGCTCGGCTCGGCTAGACTCGGCTGGGCTCGGCTGGGCTCGGCTCGGCTGGACTCGGCTGGGCTCGGCTCGGCCCCGCTCGGCCCCGCCCCGCCCCGCGGGCGGTCACTGCGGCGCAGTCGCGGCGCCGCCATCGCGGGCAGATGCAGGCGATCAAGTGTGTTGTGGTGGGCGACGGGTGAGTGCGGGCGGGGCCGCGCCGGCCCCTGCACCCCGCACAACGCGGGCCCGGGCCCGGCGGCGCGGAGGGAGGGAGGGAGGATGGGAGCGAGGGCCGGTCGGCCCCGCCCCGCTGCTCGGGAGAGCCGCTCGGCCGGCGGGAGGCCCCGCGCCGGGCGGCGAGGCCCGACCCGGCCTGGATCGCCGCGGGCTCGGCCCGGCTCGGCCACTGTTGTGTCCCGGCGGGAGATCGGGGCCTTGCGGCGGCCCGCGCACTCCTGCCTCGCTCCCTCCTTAGTTGATGAACTTGAGTCTCGGTCCCCAGGCGCTCCCCAGCCCCATCGGTCTGCCTGGGTAGCAAACACCGGCTTCTCCTGGGTTTTACGTCTATCTCCTCGTTGGTTTAGGTGCCCGTATTTCGCTATTTTTCATTGTACATGTTTGATTCATCACAGAGTCCTCCCGAAAATCTTAACAGGTTCCCCTCACGTGTCCTTTTGTTGTTTGTTCCGAGGTGAAGCGTGTTGCTGTTTCTGATTTCATCATGTGCCCCTTGTCACCCTTTTTGCTCTTTTCTTTAGGCTCTTCCTGAATTACTTTTTCTTAGAACACATCTGTGTGCAAGATGCAGGCGTGCACTAGATTTATGGTGCTTTGTAGCTTTCCTTTCTCGTTCTGCATATTTTTTCTCACAATTTCAGTTTACTTTTCTGATCACCACAGGAAGCACAGAGTTGAGGTACTGAGACCTAAATGTGAACTGGTCGTAGGCAGGGACTGGTCTTTCCCGTTTCCCAGAAATGTCACCACCTCAAATACACGTTTGGGGTGAGGCATTCCAGTCTGTGGGGGCTAAAGAGGGGAGTGGGAGAAAGCCAACCACCAAAACAGCACATTCTTCATGTGGAGGAGAGAGGAACAACTGGGAGCACAGGATGTTGTAAATGGACTTCAGCTGAAGGTTTGCTGTCTTGTGTTTTGTTTTAAGACGAAATCGACAGTGTAGACTAAATCATCCTGGTGCATCCAAGGGACTGTGTACTCTGCTAGAGTCTCTCCCTTACTCCTGAAGTCTTTCCTTATGTCACTCTGATTACAGAATTGGGTAGGGGATATGCAGCTCTGCTGGCTATTCAGCTTCACTCAGGCACCTCACAACCAGCTTTCCCTGGCACTCTCGATCTGTTTTCTGGAAGGTTGTCTGCAGTTCTCAGCTTTCTCGGTGATAAAGAAGTTGTTCACGCTGCTGGTACTCCTCTGTTCTTACAACAAAGCTTTGCCTTAGGAAATGTACAGGGCTGGCTAAAGTCTGTGTGCTTACGCTCTTGCCAGCCAGGCCTGGCCCTTGCTGTCAGCCTTCAGCAAAGCCCTGAGCTGATATTTCAGCTCTCTAAATTGTTCTCTTTCCAAACTGACAGTAGTCAATTTTAAAGTTCATTTTTGTTTATGGATACTTATTGTTTTCCCTTTGTATTTATTGATACTAAATTCCTGTATCTGAGGAGCTTGTAGAGTTCTGTGTTGTTGCATGTTTTTTCACCTGTTTATCCATTTTGCTAGACCATTTTGGATCTGTTGAGCCCAGCACACAGCCTTAATTTTTGTTCTCTTGGCTCCTGGAACAACTCTGTTTTGCGTGGTGTCTTGCTGAGGCTGAATGGGTGGGGAAAAGGAATGGGAGAGAGCAGGGTCAGTGAGTGCTCAGGCAGGGTGCACTTTAAGAGTTCAGGCCTGGCCCCTGACAAGTAGGGAATTCCAGCCTGCTACAGGTTTGTTTTCTCACACAGTAACTTTTTACCTAACCTTGTGTTATGGAGTGGGGCAGAAGGGTGAGTTTTACTGCCTCAGTGCTCCCTGCTGTACCCTTCTTTATGCTCCTCACTCTTATCCTCTGCAGAGCTGTTGGGAAGACCTGCTTGCTCATCAGTTACACCACAAATGCCTTTCCTGGAGAATACATCCCCACTGTGTGAGTAATAACCTTGGGCCTCAGTTGCTTTTTGATCTGTATGCATATGTATGTAAAAGTTGGTTTTTAAGTGAGGAGGTAGCTGTCCCGAATCAGACTGTGATGATGCTGGGGGTGTGGCTGTGTATGTGAGGAAGGCAGACTGTCCCCACTGGAACTGTGCTGCAGTACCCTTTCCTGATTCCCTGCCCCCTTGGATTTCATATAGAGATGTGAAGGTCACCACAAAATTGTCACTGATGAGGGACTCCTCCTTGGCAGGTTTGATAACTATTCTGCCAATGTGATGGTAGATGGAAAACCAGTGAACCTGGGCCTCTGGGATACAGCAGGGCAAGAGGACTATGACCGACTGCGGCCTCTTTCGTATCCACAGACGGTGAGTGCTGGGCTTGGACTGGCTTTTAACTGCTCCCTCTCGGAGACAGGGAGGCTCCCAAGGACAGGCATGCTTCTTTCCATTGAGGAAAGTCTAAGTTGCTGCAGCTGCACCCATAATTCTGGTGGTTTAAGAAGTATCACAGCTGATTTTCTCCAAAGAGAATGTCCTGTTCTAGTCCCTGCTTTGTAATGGTCTTCAAACAGTTATGGGTGTCCCAGGGAGGCTCAGGTGAAAGGAATAGTATGAGGCTGCTGTGCAGCTGAGCCAGTTCCATATTCCCACTCTCCCTTGGCACGATGGATCACTGTTGTGCTGCACTAGAATTATTTTCCTGGCTGTAGTAGTTCCTACGTAGCTGTGCTGCCACGGTGAAGCCCTTAGCACTGTTAAGATGTTTGTGGCCGCAGGCTTTGAACATGCAGAGCTCAGCACTGGGAAAGAAGATGTAGTCATACACTCAAGGTCCATTCCTTTCCTCTCTGAATTAGTTTAACACCCTTAATGGGCAAGAATTTCTTAAAGCCACAGTCCTTGCTTGTGAGAGGAGGTTGTCTTCTCTCAGGATCCTTCTCCCTTCTCCCTCCATTCTCTTTAGCTGTTTCTTTCTGCACAGCTGACCCTCTTGTTTCTGCACAGGATGTTTTCTTGATCTGCTTCTCCCTTGTGAGTCCAGCCTCCTTTGAGAATGTCAGAGCTAAGGTAAAGTATTCTCCTCCTCCGTGAAACAGTGGAAGGGAAGAACAAGTCAGGTCCTGTGCCCCACCCCGCACCACACCTACAAGCCGAAAATTTCAAGCAGTCAGGTCTTGGTGAGGGAAGGTCACAGTCTGCAGGTTTTAAGTGGGGCCTGCTTTTTATTTATGACATCTTTGGCTAAGTTACTGCCTTTTTGAATCTGCATCTTAAGGGGTGTCCTAGAAACTAAAATGCTGTTAAGGGATGTCCTGTGTGCAGAGCTGATGGGCACTGTCTGTCACGATTCTGTGTCTCAGCGTGTTCATTATTACATCTGCACCAATCTCTTTCTGCAGAGCATATTCAGAACTACAGGCAGCAGTATCCTCTGCAGGTGTCGACACCATGTCAGCTAGTAGTAAACCCCTCATTCCCAATAGTAGGAACACATCCTCATAGTTGTGGCCACTGCTGTAGCTACTTTTCTTATCATGCCTCTCTGTTTCAGTGGTACCCTGAGGTCCGACACCATTGCCCAAATACACCTATTATCCTGGTGGGCACCAAGCTGGACTTGAGAGATGATAAGGACACCATTGAAAGGTTACGTGATAAGAAACTGGCTCCTATCACCTACCCCCAAGGCTTGGCCATGGCTCGGGAGATCGGTGAGTCTCATGTGCTGGCAGAGCTCTGTGGCATTGAGGGTGTGAGGGACAGTGTGTGGTGATGGAACCAGAGTGGTTGAACTGGAGCTCTCTTTCCCCAGGGTCAGTAAAGTACCTTGAGTGCTCTGCCCTGACACAGCGGGGCTTGAAGACGGTGTTTGATGAAGCCATTCGGGCTGTGCTCTGCCCACCGCCCGTGAAGAAGCCTGGCAAAAAGTGCACCGTGTTTTGAGGGCTGTGGCCTCGGTGCTGGCTCAGCATGTTGTCGTCCTCTGACAGATTGCGTATTAGCTGGGTGTTTCTGGAGGGGGCTGGGATGTGTAGGGCCCTTCATCATGTACGAAGTCAGTGTTTTTTAAATGTCTCTTTGATTTAACGTCAGTGTTGATGTGAAGGGGCAGTGGGGGCAGGAGACCAACTGGGGGCTGTACAGCCCTCAGGGGAGGTACAATGGGGAAGGCAAGGTAGCTCCTTCGGGCAGCAGGCTGTTTTGGCTCTCCTGAACTGTAAGCTGAAAGGCCTGAGACATCTATCCTGTCCTGGAAACACCTGTTTTAAACCTGCAGGTGAAACAGGTGGTGAATATCCTGGTGGGAGTGGGGAGGGAGCTGGTTTCAATGGTGCTGAGAGACAAGAGCAGCTGGGAGGGTGGTAGGGTCTCCTTGCCCAGCCTGCTGTGGCTAACAGATAACAAACTGGTGCTCTAGCAGAATGTGCCTGAGACTGTTAAAAAAATCATAACCAGCCCTGGAAGGGGTCAAAGTAAAAGAGAAGCTGAAGAACTAATCATTAGGTGCTTTACTGGGTACTAGCCAAACTCTGTGAGTGAAACAGCTCTGTGCAATCAATGCATTTGCCTTTTTGTGTGTGCACACCCTAGGACAGCATGGTGCTGCTCCCCCCCATCAGTCTTTAGCCGGGCCTCCCCCCAAAATCCAGTCTCTGCAGAGCAGGGCTGGGGTTGTTGCCTCTATTTTGTTTTTTTCTACTAAAGACAGCAAAGGAAGGAATGAGGAGTCTGCTAACTTCTTTCCCTTCCCACTGAAAGTACAGACAGGCTCTATGGTTTTGGATGGAACAGGGAGAGCTTCTGAAGGGTTGTGGGGGGGGAACAGGGTTGGAAGAGAGGTCCAATTTCTAATCATCATGTAGAGTGACAAGATAAAACCTTATTTGGTGCAATAAACATTCTCCATGACGACATATGTGAGCTTTATTATATAGCAGCCTTCCAAAGGTTATTTTCTGCCTCACTTCTCCTACAGGCTCCAGCCCTGCTTGCCCCTCTAGCAAGACTATGTCTGTGTCATTGTTTTCTATCCAGTTTACATCTATGCAGAACCAGTATGAAAATTAAGGCTGGGGTTAAATGCAGGTGCCCTCTTAGGAGACAAGGAAGCCCCCATCAACCATCAGTGAGCTGCCAGTTGTCATAGCACTCTTGCCACTCAGCAGGAAGAGAATGCTGTTTACCACATCATCCACCTCTGCAATCAAACACAGAGAACATCTAATGCACAACCTCAAATTGTACCAGAAAAACAAGCACCCAAAGAGGTCTGCCTTTGACCTCTACATGTAATTAGAACAGGGAAGTATTTCTGCTTCCAGACTGTGCTTGATGCAGTGTCCAGGACAGCATAGCTGAGAGCTGGACATTAAAAAGTCCTTGTGATCAAATGATGCTTAGTTCACAGCAAAGACCCAGTCAGATTTATGAACAATAGAGTTAAGTTCATTTCACTTGTCCCAAGATGAGGAGGCTGTAGAAGAGGGGAAGAGAAGGTTGATTCTCACTCTGTCCTCATCAAATACTTCAGGAGTTCAGCCAAAAGGCATTCAGCAGAGCTGTGACTTTGCCCAAAAAAGCAGCAAAGTTAACTCTGGCTGTTAAATGTCAGTGAAAGGCTTGAGACAACACGAGAGCCCAGCCTGGGAACAGACCTATCCCACTGACCTGCAAACTTTCCCAGGGGAATCCGATTAATCATGGCAGCAGATTTCTGAGGGTCACTCCAGTTAATTCTCCCCATGTCAGTCATAACCACGGTGGGGTTCACAGTGTTCACCCTAATCTGGGACCAGAAGCAACAATCAATCTTAAGCAGGCTCCTCTGAGGAAACGCTCAGGTTCAGCTTTCACACTTTCTCTCAGACTCCTACCTTGTGGGGTCCCAGTTCCATTGCCATTACCTTGGTCAGCATATCCAAAGCACTTTTTGTGGAACCTTTAGGAGAAGGGAAGAACGGGAGGCATTTTAAGTGCATAACAAAGCAACTGCTCTAGAACACACTGGGACATTTCACTGCCCCGGAACTGGGAGCTGGCAGCTTGGTGGCTGTGGGTCTCCAGCTGGTAGAAACTGAGAGGGACATTGCTGAAGCTGCACATACTTACAGTAAACGGCGTGATCCCTCAGGGCACGCTTGGAGGCCTGGCTGGAGACATTGACAATGGCCCCTGCCACTCCCTGCTGGATCATCTGCCGAGCAACGATCTGGGAAGAGGAAGGAGAGAAAAAAAAAAGGAATGCCAGAATCCTAACAAGAGAAATTTATGGTAGCCAAAAGAGCAGAAACATCTGGAGGAGGTAAGTCCTCCCTGCCTCCTGCTTACAGGAGAGTCAAAGCATGAAGGGTCTGTACGTGCAGGCTGTCAGGGTGACTTTGGATTGCATCCCTTTAGTCCCCAGTGGACACTTATCTGCGCTATGTACAGCAGTCACTGCTATTCATGGAGACAGCTGCAGTGACAATTCTTCCTCACCTGGGAAACGTGAAGCACAGCCCCAAAATTCACATCAAGAGACCTACAAATAAAATCAAATTTAAAAGTTACAGAGTGGTTGTAGGCCAGCCAGCCAGCTGTTTTGAGAGGCAGCAAAGTGCTGCTGGTCTCTTGGAAACACTGGTGATACTCTAAGACAGACAGAAATGCTGAGCTGTCGGGCGAGCCAGGATGCTCAGGTGTGCAGTGAACCGTCCATCAGCCACAGGCGAGACACTGCTGGGGGAGGTGCAGTTGTGCACTGGCACGTTTCCCTCAGGACTCTGTCCTTCATCAGCCTAATGGAGTTTCCTCTGACAAAGTTTAAACACTAAGCCCCTGGGACTCAGCCAGTGGCAACTCTTAGGTCAAGCAAATCTTTCACACAGCTCTAAAGAACAAATCTGCTGTAAGGTGGGTAGAGGCAGCATTTCTTCTGTTTGCCACACTGTCCGTCCTTTGTCGGGTCAGTTCTGCAGAATGGTCTCGGTGGAATCCATACCTTTCATGTTCTAGTTGCAAACGAATCCTTTATTATAGATTCTCAAAAGACATTTTTAACATAGGGACAAAGCATGACCCATCCTTTCAGAATGATGTGGACTCACCCATAGCCTGTATCCTAAAGCTCACTCCCAGACAAATTATGGAGCTTTTCAGAGAAAAACGTCACGTTATTGTAGTAAGCAAATTTAATTTCCCACCGTGATGGTTTTATGCTCCCTTACCTGGCTTTGTCTTCTCTATTTCTGAATTGTCTTAGTGGCAACTGCCTTTCAATTTAACCGGGGCCGAGTTGAAACTAGACTGGAAGCTCTGAGCTTGATGAGCAGCAAAGGCACTCTCCTCTCGTGCCTGCAGGATGGCAGGTGCACCCCACCATTCAGGAGGTGACACTGCAGGTTCTGGCTACTGAGAAACAGGTGTAACACCCAGTGCTTGGTTTCCTTTTGCTGTTTACAGGGGGAAAGGTGATTATGTAAGGAATAAACAGATAGTAAAGAAAAAGGACATACGGAGTAACAATCAACATTTGGCATTTCTAAAAGTGTGCATGTCAGCCTGTCTGGTGTCTGTGCACCAGCTGCTGTCCTTTCTAGTTGCTTCCCCTTTCAAGACACCTGTTTCTGAAAAGTTCTGCCACCGTTTGACGTTCACAGCTGTGTGACACCTTAGCGGGGCAGATTGGGTCCCAGAGCCTCCCGCGGAGCCGCCGGGGAGGCCGGGACCAGGCACTCACCGCTGCAAGGCCTCCCGCGTCACCTCCAGGAAGGGCTGCAGCTCCGCCACCGCCGCGTTGTTCACCAGCAGCTCGAAGGGCCCCGCCGCACCCACCGCCGCCTCCGCCGCGTCCCAGTCCGCCAGGTCCAGGCAGAGGGGCTCGATGCCCGGGCACTGCGGCGAGGGCGGCCGCGTGGGTGGGAGGCCGCGTGGGAGCCGGGGGGCCCGGGGGGTTATGCCGGGCGGGACGGGGGGTGGCCGGTACCTCCCTCGCGAGGCTCTCCAGGTCCGCCGCGGTTCGGCTCAGCGCTGTCACGCGGGCCCCGGCCCTGCTCAGCGCCACGGCCACGGCGCGCCCGATCCCTGCGGGGACACGGCGTCACACCCGGCTCGGTCCGGCCCCCGGCCCGGCCCGACCCCCGGCCCCCACCCCCGGCCACCTTTGCCGGCCCCAGTGACCAGGGCCCGCCGGCCGCGGAAGCTGGGACACGGCTCCATGCTGCGGGCGGACTGTGGCCGGACTGTGGCCGGGGCGGGCCCGCCACCGAGGCGGAGCCCGGGAGGGGCGGCCCCAGAGGGCCGGGCCAGGCCGCGGGATCCGTCCGCACTGCCCCGGCGGAACGCGGCACGGAGCCATCTCGGGGCTCACCCAGCAAGAGACAGGCACGCACAGGTGAAGTTTCTTGACTCTCAGTCTCACTAAAGTATCACCTTGATCGTCCACAGCAAACCAGGCTTTTATTCGGCTGATGAAAAAAAGGCCTACTCTACCCCTTCGAATTTGCTGATGAAGACGACATCACTTACTGTCCTCCTTATCTCAATTCTTTGGCTTTGTTAATTATCATCGGGAAGGATTCTTATCCATATTTGCTCTCCCACACATCCAAGTCATTTATCTCACATGCTTTTGGCCATTGGCACCACGAGTCTGACAGAAGGCTGTAGATTTCTGAATTAGAGGGTTTATGGTCTATTTTTGGTATAGAACACACGTGAAATAACATGACAAAACATAGCCTTTGACATATTTAAATATTTATTTTGTAGAATCACTTTATGTATGAAAAAGTTTTATTAAAAAGCTGCATCCTGATAGATCCACACAGCTTACTGTATTCTCAACACAGGAAACCATGGCAGGAGCCTGAATACACCAAACAGTTCCCTACTGCCTTGCAAGAGAACACAGTCCTTTTTAAGTTCCATAAACACCCTCCCCACTTTGAGGGCACCGCCTCTTTGGCACACCTATTTTAGGTTGACCAATGACCCCAATGTGAAACTTCTACCTAGTTTTGCTGCCATCAATATGAAGTGTTGAAATTTTTTAACTGCAGTTTGCCATACAATTGCTGCCCAGTCCATGCTGTAGCTTACAAGAGGCTTCTTCCAGCAGAAGGGGAAGAAAAGCTCCAACAGAAGAGTTCAGAATCAGTGCTTGAAGACAAAATTGCCTCAAGAGCTCATGAAGTTTCATTTTTCTTCTACAGGATGTTAAAAACAAGAACCTAAAAAATGTTTTAAAAAAATTATATAAATACCAGGAATCTCCAGAGCTGTTAATGACCAAGTCATTAAACCACAGGATGCCTCAGTCCTAGTCAGCAGATCTAATAAGGAGGCAGAACCTACTGTTCCTCGAGTCCTCCTCTGTTTTCTGTTGCAGGCACACCTGTAATACTGACACCCCGTTATGGAACAGTCACTGTGCTGGCTGGACTTTGAGCCAATTCCCTGGAGCATTCTTATTCCCATACATCACAGTCAACTTAGGACATATGAGAGAAAGGAGAAATATAAAAATGAACTGCAGGACTGTAACAGAAGTCAGCTTGTTTGCTCCTCAGTAGAACTAACTAAAATCATGCAAAGAGGACAGTGTACTGAAGTAAATGCTGAAAGTTTTGTGTTAAAAGCAGAATGCAGGAAACAGTGCATTTCATAAGGCTGACACCTTTGCTAAGTGGCATCCTAGAATACACTGCAGGCATTTGCCAGGAAGTTAAGTAAGTAGCTGAAGCCCACAATACAGCTGAGCACAGCTGTTCATAAATCTGAAACTTCTGCTACGTCCGCATTCTAGTCAGCAATCATAGTTCAGATCACACATGGTAATTCCATTATTCTCCCCTTAATTCGGCCTCAGACTCTAGCACTAAACTAGCAAGTATTTTTTGAAGAGTTTGAAAGAATGAACAGTGGTTTTGCAAAGTGATTTTTCATGCTGTTCTTCAGGTCACGTGAGGATTGCACATGGCCTAAGTCTGGGCTAACAGAGCCCCATTCCTTGCACTTTCCAAACTGTTTACTTTCTTTAAAAAGCAGCAGCAGATGATACTGCTACAGCACTGAACTTCTGCCTCTGTGTGAATGAGCACATTCATAATGTGCTCCTTTAAGTGACTGAATGAACTATTTATCAAAACATTATGGAATAAATAAAAAAAATAAGCACTGATCTTGACCTTATGTTAATTGGAAGATTATCTGAAGAAGCTGGAGTAACCATGGTCATACAATTAAAGGTCCTCAAATGACACCATCAAGACCTTCTGCAGCACACTGCAGCTATCTAGCATTTCTCCTCCCTCAGACAGCTTCAGAAACAGGGTGTGTTTTGGCAGCCCAAGCTGTGCCAGCTCATGCGACCAACTACAGAGAAAGCGGCAGAAACGATTACCATCTCGTCTGGCAAATATTTCTTCAGTATCAAACATCAAGGGAATAGTCTCGGACCTGGCAGACCATCACTGTAATCATCAACCACTGCAGTTCAGTTGGCAGGCGAGCCAGGTCTGACAATCACCTCCACAGGAGGTACACATGGACAACAGGAGGATGTGCACTGTAAGCAACTCTTATCCAATCCTGAGTAAGCTTACCCTTACGTAGAGTTTTCTCATTACAAGGGCCTTCAGCCTTGTTTACCCTAGTGATTCCAGGATTCCTGTATCTAAGAACAGACCCTATTCTGGCCCATGGGCAGGGTTTTAATCTGGCAGGCCAACGAAGCTCTTTAAAAATTCAGTTCCCAAGAAAGACGAGTGAAAACTTCCCCTCTCTTGTCACCATGGGGACTACCGACTGCTCTAGCACTCCAGCTTCAAGACAATGGCTTCTAAAAGCATCTAAGGGCAGTAAGAATGGTCTCACTCCCAGTACTGCATTTGCCTCAGATGTGCCCAAGCACAGGTTCACATGACATCAGAAGAAAGTGTAAAGTGACTTGTACACACAGCACCGTGGTCGTCTTACGAAAAGCCACCGGACAAAAGAACAAAGATTCTTTCTGGAATGTTCCATGCTGCAGCTGAACAAACCACACCTTATTGCTTTTCTAAATAGTCTGTCTATCTCCTTTGTAGATAACACTGGTTGTCTCCCAGAAGAAGAATAAAACCACCAAAAATGTCCACCACAACTCCTGCCTTATGCAAACTAGGTAATATACAGGTGTCAGTGGCTGGTCAAGAACTATGACATCTTCTTAGCAGGGCACCAGATAGTGTCAGGATAAAGCAGACAATGGACAGATTTAAACCTAAGGGGGGCAAAAAAAAAGACTATTAGATTGGAATTCTCCATACATGGAACATACTAGCACTGAGTGTGCAGCAGTCTGACAGAGCAGAGAGGGTGGGTCCACCCACTTCTACCACAGCAACAAGAGCTGACAAGAAAAAATAACCCCACTAGTGGGTTTGATCATCTGACAGATAATAAACATGAACAAGGTAGGGAGATCTTGTTTTGGAAGTGGACACTCACCGGGTTGGATCTTGCTGAAGGCCAAACACTCCTCCCACACTCACAACATTGTGTTTGTTCTCAGGGTCCCCATAACTCAAGGTAACCTGTAAAAACAAATAAATATTCCAAAATGGTAACAGTAACACAGAAAACCAGAGTGGAGGTAGCAGGGTTATTAGCGAGATACCAAGAAAGTCTCCAAGGATGCTGATTAATCTGAACATGGACCACATTTGGAGGACAGTGGTTAGTTGTGACATGAACAATGTTGGCACTGAATGGCACTAAAGGCAATGTGGGAGAATACACAGAGGATGTGAAAGCTGCATTGCCATGAAGGATGAGTTCCCATTGTAAGCTTTGTGAGGACATTAATCCTGCTCCTGTCTGTACCTTCACTGAATAACATATGTTCATCCTCACCAGACATTGCCTGAAGTAGGTAACAGCAATGCTTTAGTATAGAGGGAAACAAACATCTGCATGTAAAATGGCACGCAAAGGACTGTCATGTGAAAAATGTGGAACGCAATTTAGATCTCTGGAACCTCAGTTCAGTGCTATTCTTCCACAAAAGCACTATATTAAGAAATTTTCAGGTGCCAGGTACAAGAAGACTTATGTTTTCTTTCTAATTGGACATTTCCCAGATTTTGGGTTAGCTGTTACCATCTCAGGGAGCCAGTGATCACCAGTGAAACACAGTATTAAGCCTACAGTCCAACCCACTAACATGAAGATTACATCACAGTGGAATTTGGCCCCAAGTGCACATTTCTGCTGCCTAATACAATTGCCAGGAAAATATAACCAAGCAGCTTGCAGGGGCAAAAAAGCACTCCTGTTCTCTCATGATGCCAAGCAGCGTGAGGCAGGCAAAGTTGATGGATGGCCTTGTGGCTCCATCTGCTGCCCAGGAGGGAAAACATATCCCAGCAATTATAAAACTACTTGATTTTTCCCAAGAAACATTTTCTTGAGATTCAGACAAATTATTCTTAAAAATGATAGAACATTTAACTACATCTTAGCTACTGAAGAAGTACTTGCTATAGCTACGTTTTTGAACAGCATGAATTAAGACTGAGACTTTGTTAGGCAAAACCAGGAAGACTATTTAGCAAACTAAATATTGCCCCCTTCTACACTTACTGCTACTGCCACTTACAGAAAGTCAGGGCTTAGAAGGAGATGGGAAATATTCTATTTGGACTTCATGTAGCATAATGTGTCCCCAAATGAAGGGACAGCCATATGACCTAGTTGGCTTGGATGAAAGTGTGCTTTTTACCTAAATGAAGGACTCGGGCAGAACACAGCTCTGAGTGAGTCTGCAGACATCCTTCTTTGCTGAAGAGTGCTACATCTATGCAGAGTACTCTTTCTGATCAGACTGAGGTATAATTATAAGACATGAGGCATAACCCTACCTGCTGCAGCACAGACTCGCCTTGTAGTCTCTGCAGATTTTCCAGGTGGGAATGGAACAACGGGCTGTGCAGCAGCTTTACCTCCAGCAGCCCTTCGATGATATAGCCAATGGTGCAGTCGTCAGGAAGACGCACCCTTTCCGCCGTACTGATGAAGTTGCCCAGGCTGCAAGACAGAGTGTGGGAGACAAGAGAAAATGTATTTTAAAGCCTCCCAATCATGTATCAATGGAGCTCAGCTAGGAACACTGCTTACCTGGCCCAGGGACTCATCTTCAAGGCAAGACCTCTGCTGATACAGAACCCTGCTCCACCTGTCGCAAACCAGAATTTCACGGTTGTCTTCTGAAGAGCAACAAGAAAAAACACACAGTAGTTAATAATAATCAGCTTTTTCCATTGGCTGGGCAGGGAAGGGAACTTAAAATTCTATTGGATATCACATACTGCACTTGTCAGAACAAGGCTACAGATGAATCCCTATTTGTTTAGGCTGCTGAAAGCCTTGCTAGCTGTTCTCTCAAATGAAACTCTATCTTGGAACAGACAGCAGGTGAACCATCAAATTAGCATAATGGAGGTAGCACACAGGAAATGGAAAACTATAGTCCCACTCCTATCCGATTCCATCTGTCCCCTGGTCATTCTAGCCAAGGGTCACAGCCAGCTCAGTGCTCCCGAGGATATCAAAGGTGGTCAATTATATACTTGGCTCCATGTCCAAGGACACTATTTTGTTGTGCAGTCTTCCCTAATAAGCTATTTTATAACTGAATTTCTGGCTAATGGATTGATTTATCTTTAGACCTGTCAGTACAGGTGGCCTGGTTAGGACTTGTCCTTTAGCATGTGTATCTTGTGATTGAGATATGTTTGCTTCCAGTTCTTGGAAACCTAGTAACCACTTGGAACTAAAAATGCTTTACTTATCTAGACAGCCTTTGTCACCTATCTGAAGTTGGTTCAAGATGATGACAGTGTGACACTGCACTCAAAACAAACAAATAAAAAAACCCCTCAACTCCAACCCAAACTCCCAAGCCCTAAAACAAGGAACACTGCCCCCATAACCTAAAGGAAAAGGAAGAGTCAAGGTGGGGAGGCCCTTCTAAGCTTAGTGTGAGGGATATCACAACATGCATGAGTAAAGGAACAGAAACAGATGCCCACCCAGGAGACAAACTCCACTGTACATATGCATAGGATGTCAGAGCAAAGGTTCCTTTAACCCAGCACCCTGCCTCTGAAAATGACCAGTGCCACGTTCACTTCTCGCAGATTAAATCACTTGGGTTTATGGAGGAATCCTATGAACTGTCAAGGTTTTAAAGGTTTAGAAAGTCAGGATGTCTCTCAGACAAACTGTAAAATTTGCTTACTGATCCATCACTTTGGACATGGTCAGCTGCTTCGATGGGATGGTCTAGACTCGGTCGTCCCACATAGACATCCTGGCTGTGTGAGAAGGCAGACAGGAGATGCAGGAGAGTTCGAGGGTTCACATAGTTGTCATCATCCACATGGCAAAACCATCTTCACACAAAAAAGAACAAGAAGTTACAGGGACAAAGAAACGAGTTATAGGTTTACAACTGAGTCTTAGTCTTTCAGGCTTTGGAGCAGGAAATATTTCTTATTGCCCCAAATTACAGATTTGGAAAGCCAAAAGCACCCACAGACGCTAATTCTGTCAAGAGGCTGAAAAGAATAACCCCCTTTAGATCATAATCCTTCCCACCTTTCAAAGGACACTTGTTTATAAGCACTGCTTCATGCTGTGCTCCCTTCCATGCACTCATTCCCATATTTTAGCTAAGACTGCATTCCTTACTGGAGCAGAGATGGTTACTCAAGTTTCCTGTGAACACAGTACTGGAAGAAACAAAGTCAATCAGAACAATGTGTTTCACCTACTTTTGCCCCGATTCCAGGAATTTATCATATTCCACAGACATCTTGCAGCAGAGAGCTTGCCGAGTATGGACAGCAGAACAGTTGGTGTTGATCATATGATCCCCTGCAAAAATAAAGACCAGCCCTTCCAGGTTTGCAAGACATGTGTCGTACAAAAAGGACTACAAAAGAAGTGCACATTTGGCACTAATCCTGTACATCTGAGGTGCATGTGGTGCATACATGGAGAGCAAACTGCAGGACAGGCAGGGTTCACAGGTTATGCATCTGGCATGCAAGCTGCAGAGGTCATAACATTTTGTGAGTACATAAAAATGAGGGTATATAAAAAGTGCTAGGAGACTGTGAGCAAAGGAAATACCTAGTATAACTCTGGACCGCATAGACTGAAGCTTACTAACAAGAAGAAAGTGGATGCAAAGGTGAACCCAGTATTCAGGAAGTTCCAGGCATCCTGTTCAGGTGGTAAGCAGGGACAAGTTTTCTGTTTTCTCCATCTTAACTTCCCTAACTGCTTGTACAGCATGAAATAAGAACTTCTAGGAAAAGTATGAAAGAAACAAAACTCTGTTAGATCAGACAGCATGCACCCTAGGCTACACAGCTCACCTGCTTTCAGGCGTAGCTCCTGATCCTCCCAGTCTGTGAATATAAATGTCTGTGGGAGACAAAAAGGGCGTGTCTACGTTTGAGAACTTCAGAAACTAATTTAAAATTTGTTCAGTTGCAGTCAGAATTCGGGACATTATGTCTGTCTTGTTGGCTTGTTTTACGGTAGCCACTAGAGTGGGGGAGACAGCTCCAGCAACTTCAATCCCTGCCTTATTTGTTAAGTTTTTTCACTGCAAGCCAGAAAAGTGTCATTTCAATACAGCATCCTACAATTTACTCTTCTAGTCCCAGGATACAGATAACCAACTTCCAGATAGAAATGACTTCGGTCTTTTTTGGTAGTACCTCTTCTCTCTGTCTGGGAGTCATCCACAGCTGTCAAACAGGTTAAAAGGAAAGAATGCAAGTCAGGGTGGTAAGTGGCAGTCGGCAACACTGTCCTGTCCCAGCTGCTACACAAAATTCCCTTACTATGCTTGAATGGGCTGAAATTCTGAAACAAGGGAACTAATTTTATGTTGTTCTGTAGAAAAACGTAAGCGGCTGAACTTTTTGGTCCAAAATAGTGGCTTTCACTCTTGTGTAGCATTTTTCAGTCATACAAAAATCAGCAAATGATGTCTGCTTGAACCACCGATGCCAGACTGCAGCTAAGCAACTTAATCAACAACGCCTCTTTAGAGGAGGAATCGTTTAGACGACGTTCCTCAGTCCTAAAACGAAATCTGCTTTTAACACATGATTTTTCACGCCCGGTGAAAAAGTGCAGCAGCCGCCCCGGGACACGCGAGGCCGAGGCTCCCGTCCCCGCGAGGCCTCACCTGTCCCCGCGCCTGGGAGATCCAGGTTTGGAGGAGCAAGTCCAGCCGACTCTTGTGGTACTTCCTCGTGGTCTTCACCGCGATGAAGATATCCTTCAGCTCCAGCGCCTCCCTGGCGGGGCCCGCGGGAGCGCCGGGCCGGCCCGGCCGCGCAGGCTGCGGGCT
>JAWWLV010000046.1:127278-151916 GCA_035041135.1 Platyrinchus mystaceus | reverse complement strand
CCCGGCCCGTACCCGTCCCTGAACCCGCCGGTAACGGGGCGGTCG
The DNA here is from genome assembly GCA_035041135.1 of Platyrinchus mystaceus. NCBI lineage: Eukaryota > Metazoa > Chordata > Aves > Passeriformes > Tyrannidae > Platyrinchus > Platyrinchus mystaceus. The sequence continues at coordinate 151,871 of JAWWLV010000046.1, read as the reverse complement.
CGCCCCCGGCCCGGCCCGGCCCGGCCTCGCCGCGCCCCGCGCACCTTCCGCGCAGGGACTGGCACCCTGGCCCGGCCGCGGCCTCCGTGGGCGCGCCGTGACCTTCCCCGTGGGCTCCGCGGGAAGGGGCCGCTGTCGGCAGGCCCCGGGCCCTCACTCGCCCTTCCGTCGGGTCCGGCTGTGCCGCTTCCGCTGCCGTTCGCGACGAGCAGCGCTCAGCGGAGTCACCCGGTCCCCGCCGCGGCCCCCGGTCGGGTCTGGCGCTGTGCGCGCCGCAGGCAGGGCCGGGACGCTGGAGGAGGGCGGTGAGGCTGCCGGTGAGGAGGATTTCAGGGTGCGGTGCAGGGGAGAGCCCTGGGAGCCCCGAGGGGTCGGTGACGCTCGGTACCTGCGCAGGCGATCCTTTGCGGGTCTCAGCAGTAGCAAGGCACGGGCTTGTGCGAAGTGAGGCACAGGATGAGGGACAGTTCAGCTTCCAGCTCTGCCCCTTAGTCAGTGACAGGTCTGTACTGAATCCCCCTCTTCCTCCGGAGTGCAGCAGGAAGACTTCAGCTCAAGTGCCGGTTTATCAGCCTGTGAGAGGCCTGGTGAGGTGCCTTCAACAGGGTGCCTACTATGGTAGGCATACACAGCCTAAACAAAGTAGCCATGGAACTTAGTGTTTATGGTATGAGAAAAAAGATAAGGGAGATAAAAACGGAAAAAGCAGGCGTCTCAGTTTATGGTGACTTAACTGGTTTTATGCACATTTTTCCTGAGTTGTGATCTGGACAATAAAACTCTTCTTTGCACCCTCTCTCCCTTTCCTTCATGGAAAGATTATTATACTAGGAAACAAACTTTTATACGCTTTGCTTGCTTTTACTTGAGATTTTGGCAATTTCACATCAGTGTTGAGATGTGTGTGCATTTGGTATGTACCAGTTTGTGAAAGATTAAACAGGCTGTGGGTGAATGTAATTTTTAGACTTAGGAAATCTGGATCTGCCCTGTTCCTTCTCACAAAAAACCCTCCAAACAAAGAAAGCGTCAACTCAATTTAAAAAAAAAAGTCAGTTTTTGATTTCTTAACAGACAGCAAAATAAATAAAAACGTGGAAACAATTTGGTGTTGATGGGAGCAAGGTGGTTGCCATTTCTGTCTTTTCTGAGATCCAGTTGTGTTATTTACGCCAAATCAAGTGTTGCTTGTATAATATCTGCACAAAATCAGCACTTTATAAGACATTCAGCTTGGTTTTCCTCAATCTAAATGAGTAATTCCTAGGAGGAAAGGTTCAACATACTGTAACTAGGAGGAGGGCAAAGAATTTACTGCCGCCAAACCAGTTTGGTTTGTGGCACAAGGTGGCTGGTCTTACCTGGAACACACACAGGGGCTGTGACAGTGCTGCTGTGCTGAGGTCACTGCACTCCTGTGAGTCCTCAGGGTGTTCAAAGCAGGATATACTGGGAGAATAAAATTATAGTGTTTCTGAGAAAGAGGCTCTGCCTAAGCACATGGACTCAGACACTACAGTAGGATAGTTCAGCTGATGGCAGATCTCTTCAGTGCAGACAAATTGTTCCTCAGTATTTGTTGGAAACTGTAAAATTGCCAGTCTGCATTCTGCTCTTTGCTTTTTTTAGTATTCTTAAAAGTGTAACAATTGTTGCCCTTTTTCCCCCAAAAAATATTACTTTTAAACATTAAAGCCGTTTTGAAAGGTTCTGGTGAGTTTTTTGGTACATTTTGACTTTTGAAACTTCTTGAACTGAGTGTCAATGCCTGCTCTTGCTCAAGGAAGAGAAATGGAATGTCACTTGGAATTTGGCATGCATACCTGAGATACTTTGTAGAATCAGATTTATTGACCCCTTCACTTTCTTGCTTGATAATCTATCAAGACAAATAAAGGGTTCTTTGTGAACACTGCGCTCTGCTGACCAGTGGGTTGCTAGAGAAAAATCCTAAATATATCAAAAGACTGAGTGCTTTTTCATTTTTAAAACTTTACATGTATTTAAGCAAGTCTTTAATAGGTTGAATCACATAGTTGTTTCTTGCTTAAATGTAATAAGCTACTTTTGACTTCCTTTTGCTATTCTAGGGTGCAGTGGAGCCCATGCAGATTGACGTAGATCCACAAGAAGATCAGCAAAATTCACCTGATATCAACTATGTGGTGGAGAACCCCACACTGGTACGTGCTCTGCTGAGGGCTGTGGGTGCGTTTCTTGAGTGTGGCCTCTTCCTTTAAGGACTTGGAAAAAATCCCATTTGAAAAAAATTAAAGCTAATTAGTCTTAACAGACAGCTGAAATTTAGAAAAGGTAAATTGTAGTGTACTGCATATTTCTGAGGATATTACTAATGTTTGAAGAAAGCAGACATGGACTAATCTTACCTGATTTTTTATTTGTCTGAGTCATGTTGCCCTCCTTGAAGGGGTCAAGTCTGCAGGAAAACCTGTGCTGGTCACAGTGCAGTAGCCTGATTTGGTGTGTCCATCTCCACCTTCTGAGGCCAGGCTTTGTTGGCAGGATTTGGAGCAGTATGCATCCAGCTACAGTGGGCTGATGCGAATCGAGCGGCTGCAGTTCATTGCTGATCACTGTCCACAGCTGAGGGTGGAAGCTCTCAAGATGGCTCTGTCATTTGTCCAGAGAACTTTCAATGTTGATGTGTATGAAGAAATCCACAGAAAGCTGTCTGAGGCCACCAGGTACTGAGAGGTCATGGGAATATGGGGAGCTTTCCTGAAAGAGTTTAAACTGATGTGCCACAGTGGAAGACTTTGCATGTAATACCAGAATGTTCCTAATGGAAATTGTCTTTCTTTGTCCTTAGAATTTAATAGCAGTGGAATGTGTGTTCAGGCCTAAGGCTCTCATGCTCTTCTAAAAGATAAAGCACAGAAGACATTTTCTAATTCAGAAATCTTAGTGTTTTTAAAAGCTGCAGGTAGATATTGAGTTTAGTCCTTGCAACTGCTTCAAATATTAATGAACAGAGTTGTTTTTCCTTAGGTAGATTATGGTGACGAAACCTCTTCTAGATGCTTTTGTGGTCATAAGTTAAACTTAATCTAATTCTTTGCCTTGTTTTGGTTTGTTTTTAACTTTTTCCCTCTCTAACGACAGGTTTGCTGTTGAGAATAGCCATTGACACCTGACTTATCCGTCTGCATTTCTCATCTCTGCATTATTTTTGTTGCTATGCCTGTTTGATGATTTCTTGTCTGTTTTGCGCAGGGAATCTTTAGCATATGTGTGTGACAGTATGTTCATCCTAAGATCATAGGATAATTCTGAGAAGTATTTGTAAACATCTGTGATGTTTATGTTACTGTTTGTACTGGAAATCTTATAAATCTTTTTTCTTTTTTCCCCACTATCCTTGTTTTCTCTTTGATCTATTTCGTGTATGCAGTAGTGTTTGTTAGGGTTGCAGTGCCAGGCACTTAGCAGACCTCTGTTTTGAAAAGTTTGCAGGCTGATATTAAGCTCCGTTCCAATGCTTTCAGAGAACTACAGAACACACCGGATGCTGTCCCCGATAGTGGAATTGAACCCCCTCCTCTTGACACAGCTTGGGTCGAAGCTACGCGCAAAAAAGCTCTTCTCAAACTGGAGAAACTTGACACAGACCTGAAAAATTACAAAGGGAACTCCATCAAGGAGAGTATCAGGTGAGATGCGGAAGGCACTGCTGGAGCAAGAAAGAGCATTTTGCTCCTCCATGCACTTAACACAGGACATTAACTAAGGCATTCAGTGCATTAGGTCAGTGTGTTGAGTTACTTGATTGGAACAAACTGACTTCGTCCCTTTCTGAGCACCCAGTTCATTGGTGTTTTCATTCCTGTGCTTCAGGAGAGGCCATGATGACTTAGGTGATCATTACCTGGATTGTGGGGACCTCAGCAATGCTCTCAAGTGTTACTCACGAGCCCGTGATTACTGCACCAGTGCTAAACATGTCATCAACATGTGTCTCAATGTCATCAAGGTAGGAGGGTTTGCAGGAAATGGTATTTGGTTCCTTCTGAGACCTGCTGCGATGTCCCCCTGTACTTTGGTCTTGTGTCTGCAATGACAAGGCTTATCTAAGGAACACTGTTTATCCATGGCTACCCCACATTGTTTCTGGCTCTTTACAGGTCAGTGTCTACCTCCAGAATTGGTCTCATGTTCTGAGCTATGTAAGCAAGGCTGAGTCTACACCAGAAATTGCAGAAGTAAGCTCCTGCTTTTTAACTTGCATGAGTTTTCCCTTTTTTTCTGTTTCCAAAATTTGTAAAGTAATTTCTTCCTTTCTCCCTTTATGACTTGCTCCATGTAAGATTTCCTTCTCAGCTGCTATACTATTCCTTTTGAGGTCACTGTTGCTTTTCTCCCATGATATATGTTTACAAAGTCTGACTCATGGTAAAAACAGATATTTCCCATCCTCAGTTCTTGACATATTTCCTAGACAAATACGATGAAGTTATCTTGCCATTGAGATTTGCAAGTTAATTATTAGGATGAAATATCCTGAGGACACTTGTAAGAAAAATAGTTTTTGTACTGCTTGCTCACTACTGCTTTGTTTTATGCTTTAGCAAAGAGGAGAAAGAGACAGCCAGACACAAGCAATTCTCACTAAACTGAAATGTGCAGCAGGTGAGTGAGTCCTTCAGCTTCCTGGATGGTTTGCCTGTCTTTCTGCTTGTTAGCTGTCCATAGGGCCCTTGAGCAACAGTGTTTGCTTGGCTTATTTTTTCTCTCAGTTTGACGGACTTTTTATTTCTGCACTAGACATGCAAAATATAATGAAGCTGATGAGATAGAACTGCTGGCTGTTTTTTACCTTCTCTTTCTTCTCCTTGAATTTCTTCAGAGAGGATACCAGTGTGAGTCAATGTAGCTCAAGGGATGCTTTATACAGTCTGAGGATCTTGTTTTACTTCAGTAGTGAAGGCACTAGCAACCATATGGGGGCCTCTCCTAATTCCCAGATTTTGCAATTTCTCCTAATTTGTATACTGTCATAAACAAAGGACTAACTTTTTCTGGTTCCTAGGCTTGGCCGAACTAGCTGCCCGGAAGTACAAACAGGCAGCAAAGTGCTTCTTGTTGGCATCATTTGATCACTGTGATTTCCCTGAGGTGAGGACTAAGAGGGAGCTCTGTGCAGGTCTTGGAGGGGATGTAACTTTTCTAAGTATTAGGTTGTAAAATTCAGGTATTCTAGTTATCCTTGCAGCACTCCTGTATAGTTTGGTGGTGCAGTGCACCTTGCTGGTTGGTTGGTTTGTTTAACAAAAAGTCTCTGTTCTTGGGTTCTCTAAATGTTCTACTCTAGATCGCATAGGAGTTACCTATGAGATTTGTATTTTTGTGTAGCTCAATCAAAAAGCTGTTGGAATTGATATCTACTCTCTTAGCAGTGTCACTGCTCAGGCCCTCTCACCCCACACATTGGGTGAGAGCAAGCTGAGTGGTTCCACTGCATTTGACAAGGACTAATCCTGTCACTGTGTGAAGGAAAGGCCTGGGATAGAATACTTAATGACAACCTTACACCATTTTAGTAGTCAGTGACAGCTCTCTCTCTGTCTCTCCCTCTCCCCATAGCTGTTATCTCCCAGCAATGTGGCTGTGTATGGTGGGCTCTGTGCCCTTGCTACCTTTGACCGTCAGGAACTGCAACGAAATGTTATCTCCAGTAGGTGAGTGATGCCTTGGGTGATGTTTGTATGTACTGGACATCTTTTGGTACATTGGACTTTGGTTGAGAATGGATTCTGGCAGCAGAATAGCTTTCTTATACAGGGGAGAAAGAATCACTGAGCCTTAGTTTGGCTTTAGCATTAAGTGGTGTTTCACTGTCTAAAACACAGTGGTTAATCACAGCTGAAATTTTTGTAGTATAAGTTTCCAACCCAGGTCAGATCCAGCATCTGCACAGCCCAGTTGTCTGTCTCCATTGATGGTCCATATCAGATATTAAATCAGAGGGACACAGCCCTTTTTCAGAGGCAGCTGTTAAGATAATTTCCTTCATGTCGCCCCTTGTTCTGGTGTAGGTTAATTGTTAAAACAGTTTAGTAACTGCTAGTACACCTTGCATTGTAATCTAACTGTGCCATATGCAAGGTTAAGAGAGTTATGGTCTTTGCAAGAGAGTGGATATTTGTGTGTCATAGATTGAATTGCAATGGCACTGAATTCCTGTCAGCAAGGTGTATGGAAGCAGTAAATTTAAATTAATGTGGAAAAGGGGTTGTTACCCTTTTTATGGATTGGTTTATAGGGCGAGATCCCAAGGTTCAGAAATCTGTGATGGAAAACTGGGAGTGTGCTGAGAAAGAGTGTGTGTCCCAAAGATCTGCCACACTCACGATGGGTTATTTCTCTGAGATAGTGGCGTGCTTGACCTGCCTTTGGCAAGCTGTACTTAACAGAGGCTGTGCTTTGAAAGGGAACACAAAGCTGACCAGTACAGACTACAGTGTATACACAGATGTGACCTATTGGTTTCTGGTGATGTATCCTGATTTTGACCTATTCCTACTCATTCTTTTGTTTTGTGTGGACAAACACTTCTACTACTCAGTTTGACAGAAGTCTCTTGCCTTCCTTCACCACAGCTCTGATGCTGTGCTGCCTTTCTCTGTGTTGCAGGCTCCCAGCTGTGCTGAAACTGGGCTATCTGGTCCGTTAGAGAGCAAATTATTGCAATCTTGAAATGATAGTTAGAGTTTATAACCTTGCAACTTGGATTGATGAGGTTATGGGGTATTTAAGTGATGGGTTCCAATGTCTGATCACTGCCGTCTTTATCTGTAGCTCCTTCAAACTGTTTTTGGAGCTGGAGCCACAGGTTCGTGACATCATTTTCAAGTTTTATGAATCTAAATACGCTTCATGCCTGAAGATGCTGGATGAGATGAAGGTGAGTTGTAGGAGAGCAGTGTAGAACAGACCCTAAAAGTTTTGTTTGCCTAGCCTTTTGTGACAAGCAGTGATTGTCAAAAGTAGCTACTTAGAGTGTTCAGCTCTTCTGTGTCTTCTGTCTCATGACATGGTGAATGGAAATTGGGAGCAGTTTGTTGGTGGAGGGTGAGAGAAATGATAAAGATTCTAAATATATTGCTAGTTCTTTTATTCATTCTTCTTTTATTGTATTGCTTTGTAGTCGTGTAATATCCTTAAGGTTTAAGTATATATACATAAATGTTTCAGAAAATGAGAATAATACATTTTTCCAGGTTGCTTCTCAGCTTCTGATGTGTTTTATTGTTTTGCACAGGACAACCTGCTGCTGGATATGTACCTTGCACCTCATGTCAGGACACTCTATACCCAGATTCGAAATCGTGCCCTTATCCAGGTAATTGTTCCTGTCATCCCAAGAGGTGGATGAACAGGGAGATAGGCCATCTCTTTGCAATTTTTTCCCCCCAGTTTTTTAGAGGATGGAGAGTACTCTTGGCAACTGAGTGTTTTCTTCTTCTTAGTACTTCAGTCCCTATGTGTCGGCAGACATGCGCAAGATGGCCACTGCTTTTAACACCACAGTGGCTGCCCTGGAAGATGAACTCACTCAGCTGATTCTGGAGGGACTGATCAATGCCAGAATAGACTCGCACAGTAAGGTGAGTGCGTTTCAGTCATGGTGTGTTACGGACTGAACAGCTGTACTAAGATTAGAAACTCGCCATTCCTGGCACACTTGGAAGGGGCATTCATGTGCCAGGAGCGGTGTGTTCAGCAGGGGTGAGCTGTGTGCAGACTCAGGCTCCATAATGCCTGAGCTGTGTTCCCTGGTACAGAGAGAGCTTCCTGCAGTGGAGCCCTGGCACAGCTCCCGTGTTCAGTTCTCTGTGTTGGTTACAGATTCTTTATGCTCGAGATGTTGATCAGCGCAGCACAACTTTTGAGAAGTCCTTACTAATGGGCAAAGAGTTCCAGCGCCGTGCCAAGGCCATGATCCTGCGTGCTGCCGTCCTGCGCAACCAGATACACGTCAAGGTATGGCCGTGTCCAAAGGGCACTTAGAGACAGTGCTAAGGTTTTATTTTTTTTTTTTTTTAAACTAAAAATGTAAAAGTTGATTCATTGAAGATTCTGGAGGGGAATGAATTTTTTGTGTTCGTGATTGGATAAATTCTTAAAATAGTAAATACTAAATATTTAAGGAAATACATAAGGAACAAGTGTTTCTAGTCAATACATTAACCTCTTGTACAACTCAGAATGTCCTTTGAAGTTTATACAGTTGGCTTAATTCTGACTAATTCCTTTCTCTAATTCTTGATAGACATACTTTTTATCTTATCAACAGTTTGAAGTAACTTTATTTGCAGATGAAGTAAAAAATGCATTCATTTTTAGGAGCATTGCTTCCAGGCTGCAGTTCCAAAAGGATGCCCTTAGGAAGGATAGGCCATCTGCACAGAATGTTTTCATTTTTATAGTATATTAATCCCTGTGATAACTAAATGGCAGATAGGATTAAACTGGGGCCAGCAGCACCTTGTATATAGTAAATACGAATGGTTTAAAAGTTCTGGTTTGACTTTTTTAGGAAAAGTTCTTGTGAACTGTAGAAGTTGTAAACACAAAGCCGTCATTATTTATGAACTGGGGGTATGCTCCCCCTGCTGCCATCCTGCTGTGCTTCACCTGTGCTTCCTTTTGTCTCTCAGGAAGCAGGGTGTGGGATATTTGCACATCACTAATTAGGATGTGTTTTGGTCTTGTTGCAGTCTCCTCCGAGAGAAGGTAGCCAAGGGGAGCTCACTCCAGCTAACAGCCAATCCAGGATGAGCACCAATATGTGAAAAACTTCGTGCACTACCGACAGAAATGGTCCCTCAGGACTGTACCCAGTGTCTCACCCACTAACTGCTGAGCTTCACAAACTATCCCTGTTTCCCTCACTTCTTGCTCGGATTGAGAGGGTCAGGGCTGATGGTGGATAATACAAATATTCCAATAACTTCAATTCTCCTTGAAAAGAAATTCTTTCTAAAAAAAGCATCCCTGCAATGGGTCATCATTTCAGTTTTGGTAGAACATCTTCCTCCATTCGCCTTCCACCACTCCATAAAGAGCTGTCAGGTTATTCATACAGATGCTGAGTTGAGAGTTTTTCAGCTGCTATTAGTTTTCTTATTTCAAAGCTGCAAAAATAGTTAGTTGAATGGACAGGCATGATATAAGATAAATTTTGCTGGCCTGAAAGTATTGCCTTGATTTTGAGCAATGCTGAGTTTTCTGTTTTCCAGATAAATTTACAAATGCATTGCCCTCAATTATGGAGCTAGAGTTCTGATGGGAGAGATTTCCTTTGAGAAACTCTGAGTGAATTTTCACCTGCACCAGAAAACGTGGCATCACGTTTTCATGTATTCACAGGCCTTTATTTTAGGGTTTTATGTTTACCTGCATCCAGGTTCTCTTTCTCTGGTCTGTATTTTCAAAGACCCGTTTCCTGATGCATTTCCCACTTGTGCGTGGCCTGGCTTCGGGGTCCAGTGTTCTCATAGCAGTAAATCTCTACTTCATGCAAATACTGCTGCTTGTCCAGTCTTACTGCCGTAGCGTGTGATGGTTTCCCCACATGTGCAACTGTTGTTTCTGGTAGCATGGATAAATGCCATAAAACACCACTCAAGTCTTGTGGAAGTGCTGAAAACAGTCAGTCTGGGTATCCAGTCTCCAGATGCATTTATTCTCCTTTTCCTTTTATAAAGGGGTTAAAGGTGGCAGCCCAGGGGGTGTGTGTATGTGTGTGTGTGTGTGTGTGTGTGTGTTCATCCTGTGTTCATGGAAGGAGATATGCACTGAATTGTCTGAAGTCACTGCAGCCTTGTATACATCTAATCCATAAGGCAAGCTGAGAATTTTGATCCAGCCCTGAGTGGTCTGGCAACTGACTACAGATGTTACTGTTAATGCGTTCATGCTTTTTTTTTTTTTTATTAAGTTGCTATATCTAGTGCATTAAACAGCAGGATTAAAAAGCTTCTGAGTATTTGGAGTTCTGTGTTAAAGTTGGGTTTCAGGTATTTTGTTCTCAAGTGATTGATTTTTGCTGAATGTCATGATGTTTTGTAGGCCATTGTGTCTTGCTTTCTGATCTGGTTGGAGATATAGCTTGGATGAACTGTAAAGGAACGTTCAAACAGCAAAATTCTTGTGGGAACAGCGTTCTCTCCAGGCTTTCCATGCTTTTTATGACTTAGGTACTGAAAATGGGAGCAGTAGTTCCTGTGAGGTCTTTGGTTAAATGTCTTCCATTTTGCCGTGGAAAAATTTTCCTGCGATTGAGGGGAGGCCTTTGCGTTGGGCATCACTGATGGCCAGTTTAGTGAGAAAGGCAAGTTGAGTCCTTGGGTAAATTGCTGTAAATCCTTATAGAAAAGCAAGGAATCTACTGCAATGCCTTCTGTTCATGCAGAAGGAAAGCCTTTCAGCCCTATAATGCTGCTTAAACATTCTTGCTTTCTTCCCCAGATGGGCCACTGATATTTATAAACGAGAAGATGTTATGCTCTGTTCTTTAAAAGAAGGGTTTGCATCTCGGTGAAGTGCATCATGTCAGGGGGCTCTCTGTGCTTGTACTGTCCCTCCCTGGAAGCTTTCTGCTGCAGGGCTCCTCGGTGGTCAGTGATGTCCTGAGCTGGCTGGAGTTTCTGCTGTCCCATTCAGCAGCTGCTCGCACATGTCCCTCTGCAGCCACCCGAGGCCCACCAGGATGGCACAGCAGTTTGAAATTTCAGCATTGTTCCATCCTCTGGAGAGCTCCCAAAACTGCCGCTGAACAAGGTATTAGTTCTGATACATGGAATGCAATATAAACTTTCAGAAAAAAAAATGAGGAAACTTTAATAATAGCCACAATGCTTCTGAAAAAGACCCATCATGCACAGCTAGTAAGTGCTTGTCAAGCATTGATTTATTTTTTTTTTTAAGAGTAAAGTCTCAGCGAATTTAATTTGACTGTTCAAGATTCTTAAGCCATCTTTGTTACTCTATGAAGCAGATGGCAGTGGGGGAGCAGTGTGCTCCACAGGACAGTGCACTTAGTATTTCCTACACCGTCTGCTGGTGAGGACTGAGGCTGAGACAAGTCAGTGTTTCACTTTTCTGGTAGTCCATCAGCTGTGAATTTGCAGTGGGGTGAAAAATACCAAACTGGTGCAGAACTGACTTCTGCTTCCTCTGATGCTGTTAGGGAATAGGGAAAGGATTACTGTCTGCTTTTCAAATGAGCTTTGTACTTTAACTGATGTTATTTTGGCTTCTGTGTTCCTATGGACCTCTGAATTCAGCTTTTTATGGGGTTGCTGTTGTAGCTTTAGACCACCTTGTAGGATAACTTGATCAGGCTAAATTAATTTGAATGGGAACAGAAACTGGCTAATAGGGTATGTCAAGCTGTAAGAAAAATGTTGCAAGATTCAGTAATTAGAAGTTTGGTAAATTCATAATGCGAGTAAGACAGTTTCTTGACAGCAAAGAAATAATTCAAGCTTCAGCTTCAGTAGGCTTATTAAAAGCTACAGACTGAAGGTCAGCTGCATTACCAAGAGATGGTCTAATTCAAACAGGAACTCAAGTGGCAAGACCTGAAAATCTGTCTTAGATGATAGATCAGGATGGGTAATCCTGATGTTGTCCCTGGCCCCACAGATACCACTGTTTCAGTTCTCTAAATGTTCTGCAGCTCTGGCTTTGACTGTTGTACTCCCAGTGCCTGTAGTTTATGTAACTGTGAAGCCTCTATGTGCATATAGTTTGTATCCTATAAATACATGCTGAGATATAGGGGTTTCAGTCTTTGTTTTGATGTGCTTTTTGTCTTTTTTTAAATTTTCTCATATTTTATAAGCTGTTTGCCAAATAAAGGCAGTTGGCTTTCTTTTTGTCAGGTGAACTAATTATGTTTTCTTGTGTGCCTCTGAAAATAGATTTAGATATGAAAATCCAATTTCCCTCAAACCTGAACACTGAGCATCATTTTCAGCATCATTCTACATTCAGAGCACTGCCTTTTCCTCCCCATACTCCATTAAGTAGCGTATATCTTCTTAAGGGCCTTTGAAATAGAAACAAAATAGGCCATTACCTTGCTGAGTTGGCAGACTACAATTTTTTTATTAGAGATTAAACAGGATAATTAGTGTATTGCCTTGCCTGAAAGTAATCCCTTGTTAGTGCAGGTGTATCTGGTGTGAATGGGAACTGGCTTGACTTTGCTTATTTTGTAATTGGGCCTCTCAGTTCACAAGCACTGGTTAGGGACCCAGTGGCCACCTGGACAGTTTTGCCTTGGTAACTGCAAGGTTGGCATCCTCCAGAACGGCTGTTGAAAGTTCAGGTGAAATTTTTTTCCATTAGCCTTGTGATTTGTAGCTGGATGCACAGAGGGAGATCTGTGTTGCAGTGCTGAGCTGAGCAGCTCTCCAGCCCTGTTCACTTTTCCAGCCTCCAGCCCTGCCACAGGACAGGAGTGAACAGGGTAAGCTCTGTATGCATTTCTCCATTGCGCCTGTTAAGAAATGCCTTGGGAGGGAGGTTGGCACAAATATACTTTAAATACTAATTCTGTGTAGAAATGTGTCCAATTAGTATTCTCAAGTATAAGGCCCTTCCTGAATTTAGGAGCCTGAAACCAGCTTGATCATTCCTTTGCACTGGTAAGTGATTCTGTGATGGGACTGTATTTGTGAGAGGTGTGTTCTAAAAAAGTTTGTGTGGGTATGATGACAGAACGTCTCCCCCAGCCCAGTCCTCCTGTGCTGAACTGGTTGTTTTGCATGCAGCCATCTTTTCAGACATCATAAATTTTCTCTGGCACAGTGAGGTGGTGAATAACTTTCTGATGATTTTGGGAAACTGTAAATGGGAAGGAGTCAGTTAAGCCGTTTGAAATACAGCATAATGAACATTTAGCTTTTTTACTTCTGAAGAGGGAATAGACCAGGAAACTCAAAATACCTGACAGCTTTATATGTATGTCTGAGGGAAGAGGTGGACTATTTCCCCAAGGTGGTGGGAGAGGTGGTTTCAAGTTCCCATCTTTAAAAAAAAGTCATGTGTAGACCTGGTTTTGACACACTTCTCTCAGAATTTATCAGGTGGGAAGGAGAAACCATGATCATATAATTAAATATGAGACTTTGAGCAGAGAAAGGTTCAGGAACTCGGTTTGAACTTACCACATAGTTTTAGACAACCTGCTCTATTAAAATAGATTTTATCTTCCCCCAACCTTTGGCTTATGGAAGACTTGTGTTTTATCATACCATAAGAAACTAATAATTGTTAATGTGGTTATAGCAACATCTTACAGTTTTACATTCACATTTCCCAAGTACTGCTGCATTCCTTTCTGCATTGAAAGCGTGGCCTGCTAAAACACAGACAGATGTGACATTTTGTTAGTGAGGAAGTCACTGATGTTATTTTTAGTATGCCAGAAGGCTGTTCTAATACAATAAATTTATTTCCCAATATTAAAAACAGGACATGAAGGGTTAATGAACATAGAAGGGGCAGAGTGTTATGGCAGCTTATATAGGTTGCCCCCCACCCAAAAATGCAGCATTTTCAGCCTTTAAAATACAGCATGAGACCTTTAATTGCATCCTTTTTATTTCAAATGCAGGATAATTCCCTGAGTAAGCAGTTTTACTTAAATAAAACTTTTCCAAAACTGAATCATGTGGGACAAGTTCACACAGCTGATGGTTCTTTGGCCCAGGGAAGCAGGGGCCTGGCAGGAGCTCTTGGACTGTTCATTTCCAAAGCTTCACACTGCACTGTCACCAGCCTCTTTCAGCACCACAGCCTCCCCCACCTCTGCCTCTCCTCTCCGACTCATCTCTGGGCTTTGAATTCCTCTTTGACTGTGCTGCCATGAAAGGGATTTTTCATACTTGGTCTTAAAAAGTAATCCATGACCTGAAGAAGAAAGGAAGGGACAAAAAAACCGAAACCAACAACCTGAAATGAGATGACTGCACTGGTAAATGGAACACCTCATTCCTTAAAAGGAATGTGTCCTTATAGTCTGGAAACTGCATCCCAAGGCTTTGAAAGCAGAAGAAATAACATACATAAAGGACAAACAGGCTTTTAAAATTGTACTATAAACTTCTAGATAGCTGTGTATGTAGATTTTAACACCCACCCACAACCCATACCCAAAGACTGAAGTAATGAATATACATGGGAGATGAAACGTTTACTTGGTGTCAGGTAAGGCCAGGTGAACTTACCTGGACAGTCTGCTGTCTCCTTGAATGCTCTTTTCTTACAGCATCCTCGGCACATGTTAAACACACATTTATTGCCCTGGGTTGGGATGGGAGTGTAAAGAAGCTTGTATCAGTGAAAAGAAAATTATTACTGTTTACTATAATAAGCAACAATACAGCTCTGCACATTCAGATCTTGGGAAAAAACCCATTAACTCAGCCTAATGAAGATGACACTGCTGATGTCATATTGGTTATCAACTGTACGTAAATAATAAACAAACAAAACCTTCACATTCAACTTATGCAACCCCAGTAACCTGTTGGGCAGCCTGAGTTACCTACCACATGCAGGCAGTTGCCGTAAGCCCTCTGTAACAAGCATGAGCACATTTGGTGCAGGTGAGTTTGCTGCAGTTCTCTGCAACACTCTGAAACATAGTGCCTGACATACTTGCTACCATCTGTAGCTATGCCTAAAATACATGTTACCAAGCAATTACTTCCCTATATGCAGCTTAAAATATATCTATGTATTTATTAAAATATAATGTATGACCCTTAGGGGACAGCAGCAGCTGAGTCCTGGCTAACTGATGATGTGGCTATACCGGCTTGGGTGTCTGGAGTGCTTTGTTCCCTCCACCCCAGTTAAAAACTCCTTCAGGTTTAGGAAGGCCTTGGAAACACGTGACCTAGAGGGAAAAAAAACCCAAACAGGTCCACTCAGAAGATTTCAAGGGCTGCCGGCAACATTACAGTGATGCAAGAGCAAAACAGAAATGAGCCTAAGCCCAGCTGCAGCCAATCCTGGCTGACACACCAAGCCATGTCACGGGGATTAGCTGTGAAACAGGTTGGCTTTGAAAGCAGGCCAGACCAGTGTTCAGTGTTTGCCCAATAATGAACACAGCAAGAAAAACATTTTCTTCAGTAGCTGCAGCTCCAAATTGAGCCCCACCTGGCTGCTATTGCTGTGGTGAGATAACTGTTTCTACAGGGAGCAACATCACATGCTTGTGTTCCAAACCCTCCCATACCTCCGAGGTGTAATGCAATTTTTTAAGCTAGAACAGAAAATTACTTCTTGCATTTTACATGCTGCTTTACAAGTATATTAGCAGCAATAAATACACCCTGCTCACTCAGCAACACCTCCCTGTCAAGGAAACAGCCATGTTCCCCAAGGGAAAATAAAAGCAAAACAAACTCTTTGCAAATATCAAATACTTGAAGTTTCAATACACAACCTGGAAAACAGCTGCCTTGTTTCTCATTGCTAATGGTGAAAGCCAATGTTAATCTGCTACAAGCGCAGAGCTGCTTGTTTTGATAAGGGCTTAGATCCAAATCCAACAAGAACCAGATCTGCAGGTGCTGCCTGACTCACTACAGGCTGTACTGTGATGACATTTAAAAGTATTTGTATTAGTACACTAAAAACCACACTCATCAAATTAAAATTCTTACTTTGCAGAAAAACTCCAATTATAGTAAGAGGGGTTTGTTTTTAATTTCACAGTAAAATGTATGTGTCATTACTGGAAGTTTGGTGATTTGAATCCAAGAGATCTTGGGAAGTTCATCTAACTCAACTCGCTTAGCAGTAAATATCCTCAGCAGCAGTAAGACTACACTTTTTTTGGACAGGAAAGCAAATTATCTCAAAGAACTTATATACGTTAGTGATTTTTGTGTAGCACCTTCAACCCCAGATTACTTAGTTAATGCTTCAGAGGTTTTTTTCCTGACTGTGGACTTTCGCCCCCACATATCAGCAGGACTTGGCATGCTCCTGCACTATTGGGCACTGGCACAGACCTGCCTCAGGATTTCAAATGACAGAATAGAATCATAGAATAATTTGGGTTGGAAGGTCATCTAGTCCAACACTCTGCAAAAAGAAGGGACATTTTCAACTACATCAGGTTGCTCAGAGCTCTGTCCAACCTGACCTTGAATGTTTCCAGGAATGGGGCATCCACAACCTCTCTGGGCAACCTGGGCCAGTGTCTCACCACCCTCAGCATAACAAAATTACTTCCTTACATCTAATCTGAATCTACTCTCTTTTACTTTAAACCCATCACCCCTTGTCCCACTGCAACAAGCCCTCCTAATAAAGGTCCATGGCCATCTTTTTTGTAGCCCCCTTTAGGCAATGGTCCCCCAAGAGCCTTCTCCAGGCTGAACACTCCCAGCCTTTCCCAGCCTGTCTCCAGGGCAGAGGGGCTCCATCCCCCTGATCATTTTTGTGGCCTCCTCTGGACCTGCTCTAACAGCTCCATATCCCTCCTGCACTGAGGGCCCCCGTGCTGGATGTAGCACTCCTGGTAGGGGTCTCACAAGAGCAGAACAAAGGGGCAGAATCACCCCACTCACTGACCTGCTGCCCATGCTGCTTTCAGTGCAGCTCAGGACACAGGTGGTTTCTGGGCTGCAAGTGCACATTGCTGAGTCATGCCCAGCCTCTCACCCACCAGCAACCCTAAGTCCTTCTCCCCAGGGCTGCTCTCAATCTGTTCATCCCCCAGCCTGGATGCATACTGAGGTCTGCCCTGACCCAGGTGCAGCACCAGCACTTGGCTTTGTTAAACCTCAGAGGTTCCCATGGGCCACTGCTCACCCTTGTCCAGGTCCTTCTGGATGGCCCCATCCCTCAGGCGTGTGTCACTGCACTCTCAGCCCGATGCAAACCTGCTGAGGCTGCCCCCCATCCCTGTCCACATCACTGGTGAGGACATTCAACACTGCTGGCTCCAGCACAGACCCCCAGGGGACACCATGTATCACTGATCTCCGTCCAGACTCTGTGCTACTGACCATTACATGGTCATTTCATTTCCATTTAAGGAACACTCGTACTGACTTACCTTAGGGTTTCCACACTGATCACATTTTGCATATTTGGCTGGAAAGATGAGAGAGAGCTGATTTCAGCAATGCTATTTTTATGTGGAAAAAGTAAGTTAAAAAAAAGAAATTGGGATCAGACAAAACTTCGTGCTTTTCTAGCCTCAGACTCTTTTTGAAATAAAAATACAGTACTTCAAATAATAGTGCTAAGGTAAAGATTCTTTGAATTTTTAAGTGCCTCTAAGCTAAATCCAAACATAGAAAATTCTAATCCTCAAGTCAAACTTAAGACAGGAGGACATCTGCTTGAAATGCATACAAAATTTCCATTTCAAATACTAGTTACAGCTACAATTCAGTTTGCAAAGCATTTTGATCTTAAAAAGATGCTTATAGTGAATCAGTGACCTGCTACTTTGATCCTTGTTTTCTTTATTAATAAACATAATTTGAATCACATTGCCTGTTACTGAAATTTCCCAACAATTCCCCCTCTTTTTAAAGTTTCTACAACTACACAAGCAAGGAAAATAAATAGTGGCAATTATGTCAAAGGTGATATCAGCAACTTTACATCCATTTATGCCAATAAATGGAACTTACGTTTTAAAGATGGATCAAAACTTTTATTTGGATTTCTTAACTTCTTTTTTTGTTTATTCTTTGACAGAAGCTCAGAATTTCCTTCTTCCTCCTCTTCCAGAGTACGTTTCCCTCGCACACCTTTTTCGGTTCCACTGGCTCCATTCTCCTTGCATCTCTCCTTTGGCCTGAAACAGTGAATTTCATCATAAGTTGGCTGAAGGGAGGAAGTAGCTGTTCCCTGGCCACTGTTCTGCTTTACTGAAATCTGGGTAAACTGTAAACCTTTTTATCGTGGCTACAAGAAAGTGTCATTGCCTTTGGATGTGGAATAGAAAAACCTAACTTTTGTTTAGTTAATAACAAACACATTGTCAGATGTATCAGTTGGAAAGTCAATTAAAGTTGGCCAATTGAATTAGGCACCTGTTAGCCTATTCTTCACAGGTTTTACTTAAGCATTTATTTAAGTATTTACTTAAGTATGAATCTTGACACTCTCGTTCTCTTCTTCAGCCCAACTTTCAGCAGAAAGGGAATAAACTGAAAAGTGTCATACTGAAAAGTGTCCATACACTACAAGCATCCTTTATAGAATACAATTTAGTTCCCATCTTTGCTACCATGGTAGTTACCAGCAACATCTGTGCTGCATATAACAATAAAGCACTGTCAGGTAGCATATTTGCTGCACATCAGGTTCTCTTTCTGAGCTACAGTGGAATTCCTGGATTTTACTTTCCAGAGAGAGAGGGAAATCTGAGGAGGGTCTAAAGGAGAAGATGCAAACATCCCCAGGAACAAAATAATAACCACAAAAAAACCAAAACAGAATAAAAATAATCCAAAGTCTTCACTTTTTTTTTCAATGAATGTAAGCTTCTAGAACAAAAACAGTGGCTGATACTGATGGAATGGGCGTGAAAGGTCTACGAGTACCTCAAAGTATCAGAACAGATGACTCACCCTGGCCTGATGTATGGCTGACAGATCCAGTGGAAAAAAGGCAACCCTTCTTTTGGCTTTTCTCCTTCTTTCTGATTAGCTATTTCTTCCTGCAGCATAGAGTTACAGTCACTTTTCCTGGAGTTCTCAGGCAATATGCTAAATAACAATTCAAACTCCAGGAAATCACAAACAAGCTAACAATTACTGACAGTTACATACAAAAAAACCCTCTACTAAGACAGGTGAATTGAAGCACACTTGTAACTCCTAAATCAACTTTATCCTATGTAAAGTTGTTCAGGCTAAAGGGGATGCTACTGCAGTAAACTACCAATATCAGGGTTGGTAAAGCCACAAAGTTCCAGAAAAAGTGACTAATGGGTATCAACTGCATGACACATGTGGTAGATTCCCTACCAAGTGCAGACAGTTCTGGGAGATTAAGGCCCATCTTGGTACCTGGCATCGCAGTTTCAGCTCCCTGTTGACATCTACAATCCCCTCTAGCGTCTTCACTTTTGCTAATTCTTCACGCAGCTGCTGGTAAACTTGAAGCCTGAGGCAAATCCCAAACATCAAGTCATATTTAGACTGAGATCAACTAAAAATATCTTTATAAAAGCTTTTTATAGATTTTTCCTAGTGCACTTGCCTTTAGTAAAAGCCTATGTTCTTCCCTGTAAGTCCAGAGAAAAGCACACATACTTCTTTTCCAGATAAATACTTGGAATACAGCCAAGGTACTTTAAGTTCACATGAATGTATAGTGCATCAGCTGCTCCTCAGTAACTGCCCATGGCCATACTTTTGCTCCACAACAAATGCAAGAGCACCTTGCTTTACAGTGAACAAGGAGTGAGTTAACTCATGCTTGCCATGATGGGCACGTGTGCATATGGGGAATTACCACATGGCAGCAGCTGTGCTGTGAACTCACACCCCAGCTTGCCTTGGGGCAGCTTGTTCATTCCCCATGCCCTGTTTCCCAGATATCATGTGAAGGGTAAAGGCCTCAGCCCACATCCTCTCCAGCCAGGTCCAGGAAAGAAAACCTTGCAGAAGACTCATTCTGGCCAAACAAATCCTTGTCCAGAAAACCTAGACACTTGATAAGTAGGATGAGGCCTAAAAACACTAAGAGTTCTCTGGAGATACTCACGTGTGATGCCAGAGCTTGAAGAGATGAGCCCTAACATAAGACAATGGACAAGGGTACTTCTGCACAATCTCCAGATACTCCTCAGCCATCTCCCACACCAAGGGGTTTCGGCCTTCAAACAAAGCTGGATTATGAAGATTACCTTCTAGGGAATAGAAAGAAATACTCAAACTTTCATTTCAGGATTGAAACAAAAAACAAAATCTGGAGTTTGATCAGCTCTATCTGTTGTAATTCTACCAGTCAGTCACAGACACATCATCTGTGTACTCACAAGAGGGACACAGGATCCATAAAACTCTAGCCTCACCTCAGGACACTATATTTCACTATACAATTCTTAATTGAGCCAAACTGCTCATATCTATGTTGGGATAGGTGCAACTGTGCAAGAAATTGTAACGGAAAGCTAGAACTTGTTTCGCTCAGGAAGACTGCAAAATGCCTTCTCAAACGCGTTAGTTATTTTTTTAATTCCTTCTGCATGTCAAAGAAAGTTGCAGGAAGAAGCTGTGAGCAATCTCTCTTTCTCCCTAGTATGCAGAAAGATAATGTTTGCAGACATGTACAAGGCCTCCTCAGGCCAGAGAGGGTGGGGGAGGAGAGAGAGAAGACACAAAAAGCCTTGAAAAAGGCAGGGCATTGCCTTTTTTTTTCCTGGGGCCCCGGTGTGTGTAGCATCGTTAAGAAGTGGTCCTTGCATTTGAAATAAACTTTTTTTTTAATCCTTCAACTGCCTTCGCATTTTTGGAAAGAACACCTGTGTATGTTTTACCTTAAAATCTAATTACAGTTTCTAGAATGGCATCTTATCTTGACACAAAGACAGTAAAAAAATTAATAAATAGAGAAATCACTGCTTTTGTTGCCCAATGGTTAAATACTTAAACAACAAGTCTTACCTTATGTCTGTATTGACATTTGTCTGGCTTAAGTTTACAGACACAGCTTCTCACTATGCTTTTCTCTACTGGCTTCACAAGCCTTTTGTTAACAAGTATTTTCTAAAACCAAGATTCTACAACATCCCAGAAAATATCCTTCATTGCTGTAACTGTGTGAATGATTGGAAGCTCTTTCTGATGCCTATTCCTAGTTCTTCCTGTAGAAAGTTATGTCAATTCTTTCTTGTCCCAACCCAACATGAACCATCTGCAGAATATTAATCCACAGATGCACTTAGTTAATTAAGAACCATTCAAAAACTGCTTCACTGATTAACAAATGTCATGAAAATATTCCAGGAAAACAGGGGTCCCATATGCCTTCACCAAGTAATTAGATTTGAGCTGTCCAGTACTGCAAATCCAGCAAACAATTCTTACAAATCTTAAGTGATTCCTGGTCCTGGTAAGAGATGGCCAATGTAAGAGGAGAGAGAACGGCCACTCAACTGTCAATCAAAGCTGTTTACCAAGTCAATCTGACATAAGCTTTTAATAAATGTATATGGGGCTGCTAAGAGAATAAGAAACAGTTTGTGTTCTCATCTGTTACGAGTAAAAGCTCATTTTCTGTACCTGCACTCATGACGCCATGTACTCCTGTCTTACGGATACATTCTTCCACATCACGGAGACACTGGATGTTTCCATTTGCGAATACAGGAATGTTTACAGCTTTTCTATACCAGTGAATAAAAGAGATGCATAAAACTGAGAATTTGAGTCAACCTACAAATTCTTCTCCTGTCACACAAATTTGTTTACTCTTTAATGCCACTGCACACTGCTTAAAATCCAGTGTGTTAGCAGGAATCCAGTAAGACTGGTACCGCTTACTAACCTGACAGCTTGAATGTGCTCCCAAGACGCCACACCAGCAAGCGGTCCTTTCTGTTCCTTAGTACGGCCATGCACAGTCAGCAGCTGGAACACAAAATTACATTTACTTTTCACAGGTATGAAACACTGGAACAAATCCACTGACAAAAATTTTCTTTCACCCCATACACTTCATGAAAGCACTGAATTCCCACTGCTATTTCAACAGTGCAGAAAGATGTCAGCAGCTCACCTGCCATGGCATGGTCTTTGGCTCCTTTCAGTTTGCTATTCAATGGCATGACAAGATTGTATCATGGGAGAACCTACAGATTTCCTTTTGCACTGCATTCCACTTTTGATTCGTTCTGGAATTTGTGATATATTGATCTAGCTTTCTCATCAGCAGAAGGTCCAAATACTGTCACTACTGGCTCTAACTACAGACCATCTCTTCCCTTTTAACTGGAGTCAGATCCTAGAAGGCTGCCTCTTTCTTCAGCAGTGGTAGTCATCTTTGATATCCTTTTTTTCTACAGTCCTACACTGCCTCCTGCAGCACTCTGTGAAAACTGAGATGCTCAAGCACAGTAAAGGATGCAGAGATTACAAGAGACTCTGAAATCATCATGTCTCCCATATCATGCTATTGACCTGCTGCCTGGCACTTCAAAAACACATATTCACTGTATCCTGTTTGCTCTGTCTGCAAAACAATGCAGCCCATTCATCTCCACAGTACACCAAGAACTGGTCATCAGATACTTGACACAAAGACATGTCCAATGCAAGAGTACAGGGAGCAGCTGCCTCCTTACCTGGCAGCCAGCTTTCTCCAACATCTGTGCATACTTCACTGTCTTGTCAATGTCTGGGAAAACGCGGATTTTGCATGTGATGGGAACAGAGAGCTTCTCGTTAGCCAGTAAAACTGAGAAAGATTGAAAGGACAGGTAAGTGGGCTGCACAATGCTATGAAAAATGTCTACTCTCCTCAAGGTCTGATACCACGTGTGGTATGGAAAAAGCCTGAGAAGCTCATGCTGTGTAGTTCTCGCAGCTTAGAAAATCAGCAGTGTCCTCCGCAATCCTTATTGCATAGGTTAATCAAGTTTATTATTATCACAAGCTATTGTACTTCTCCAATGTTAACACTTGCTTGTCTTCCTATCCTATGAAAGGTGCTTTGCTTCTTTGCAAATTATCACTCAAATAATCATGACAAGTAGAGTCTTGCCCATGGCAAGCAGAGGCTTATCAACTGAGGTAGACCGTGGACCCAAGTAAGTCGTAAATGCAGATCAGAGTCAAGGTGAAACCTAGGGCATGGTAAACTCCCATAGTCCTTACACAGTGCATGGAATCACAAAAATACTAAAAAAAGAGGGCCAATAGGAAAACACTGAGTAAGGGTATCTGAAATTCTCTTCTCTTCCAGAGTTTGGATGTACAATGTAGGAAGTCACTTGCTGTCTTCTAACCCAAATCCTACAAGCTCCAGTGATAAGTACTTTCTTATCAACCTTTCAAAGGAGCACACAAGCAAAGTCTAAATAGGTTCAGGCAGAAAAGAGAACTCCAACATTTTAAAGGCAGCTGGGGGAAGAAAGATGAAGAAGACCACAGTCTAAGATAACTCTCCTACTAGACAGCCTGGGTTCCCACCCAACTTAGATGACCTGGGTTCCCTTCACATCTTTGAACCTATTCTGATTTGCAACAACCACATTACGTGCTGGGCAAGGAAGCACCATCTCTCTTCCCAGGTTCTTGGCAGTGTCTTTGTGCCAAACAGCACTCAGGATTCCCCAGACCAAAGAGAATGCAAACAGAAATAAGACTATCTAACTTCATGGTTCAGACACTTGCTTCCAGGGAAGTGGAGGCACATTCTCAGTTCTACACAGTGCCCAAAACCTTGCTTTTTACATCAGTTACAAGCATTTTTCTTAAAAAAAATATGATACTGTTCACAATAGCTACTGAGAGCCTGAAAACAACCTACACAAAAATCCCTAAAGCTCCTCTCAATGATGTGTTTTTCTGATTCCCTCTCTAAATACTTACTCATTCTCTGAAGAAGATCCCACTCTTCTTGCAGAAATGCTCCATAGTGACCTACGATAAAATAGCATAAGACAGACCTGTGCAGAGGAGTAAGATCCTGAAGCACACAGTTTTCATAAACATTCATGTACAAAGATCCAGACACTCATATGCCTCACTGGCAGAAAGAGAGTTGCTCTGTCCTGCCCCAACTGGAAGTTGGATCATTCTGTTCCCCCTGCCACACTAGATTTACAGGGTAAACAAGGAATCTCCACACCCTGCTTTCACTGGTACTCCCTAGGGCTGGTGTGTTGACACCGCCAGCTCAAAGTCCAACTTTCAGGGGTTTATATCAGATGCTTAAAAAAATCCGGTTAGGATAAAATCTGGTAAGACTGAAAGATCTATTTGCTCTGTACGCCACTGATCATTTCCTACTAGTGTTTCAAAGACATTTTAGAAGAGGAATGGGCATTTACTGAACACATCTTCCTCAACATCCTAACTGATCCCAAATTTCCAAACACAGGCTATGGTTTTCAAACATGCAGTATCTCTAAGGGATTCAGCAGGTGTTCAGCATTACCTGTTATAGTGGGTTGTAACTAAGTCTGACTTCAGCAGTTCTGTAGCTCCTCCCCAAGGCTTGTCCCTCTTCATGTTTTACTGCCAATGTTCACATTTGGAACATGCCATTTCTCTGTTTATTCAGGATTCAGGTTTGCACGTACCTCTCTTTGCAATCATTTGAGGGCAACCCAAATTTAGGTCTATGGCATCACAGTAATCCTGAGCCAACAGCGCTGCTTGGACAAACACTTCAGGATCATTGGCACAGAACTGTGAAAACCAAAGAAAAGTGGAATAATCAGGCAACAGCTTTCTTCAGGTACTGACAAAACACTGTGATGTCTCTTCTTGGCCAGTCTTCGCGAACAAAGATCTGGGAAAGGTCTTTTTACCTTTCAAGCCTGCACAATGGATTTTTTAGGTGAG
>JAWWLV010000046.1:47085-127178 GCA_035041135.1 Platyrinchus mystaceus | reverse complement strand
TGAAGCAGGACCGGGATTCGAACCTGCGGCCTTGGCGCTGAGAGACCAGCATCTTAACCGCTAGGCCACCAGGGGTCGAAGCAACTATCGGCTACATAAAACAGGCATAATATGCACAGTTAATAACAGCAAACACCATTTCTCAAAATGATCAAGGGAAGCCATTTGATACAGTCTTTTCAGATTTCAGTCAAGCATTTGATGCTGTTTCTCACAACCCACAGCTGGATAAACACATCATGTGATGGGTGAGCAACTGGCTCAGGGGTCAGGTGCAAAGGGCTACAGTGAATGGGGTGACATCAGGCTGGCAACTGGTCACTACTGGGGTTCTGCAGGGCTCCATCCTCAGCCCAGAGCTCTTCCACATCTTCAGAAATGACTTGTAACTTTGCCAATGATACTAAACTGGGAGGAGCTACAGATTCCCTCAAAGGCAGAGAGGCCCTGCAGAGAGACCTTGACAAATCAGAGGGCTGGGCAATCACCAGCCAAATGAAGTTTAACAAAGACAAGTGCCAGATCCTGTCCCTCGATGAGGTGTACAGCTGCATGTACAGACAGACTGGGGAATGAGATGCTGGAGAACAGTGCCAGGAAAGGGACCTAGGGATCCTGGTCAGTGGCCAGCTGGACATGAGTCAGCAGTGCCCTGGCAGCCAGGAGGGCCAGCCATGTCCTGGGGGCAGTTTGGGTGCCACAGTATAAACAAGATTAGAGAGTCCAAAGGAGGCTATGAAGACAGTGAAGGGTCTGTAGGGGCCATATGAGGAGCGGCTGAGGTCACTTGGTTTGTTCAGCCCAGAGGAGACTGAGGGGAGACTCCACAGCAGTCCAAAACTTCCTCATGAGGAGCAGCAGAGGGACAGCACCAATCTCTGCTCTGGTGATCAGTGACATGGAACAGCTGGAGCTGTGTCAGGGGAGGTTTAGGTTGGATCTCAGGAAAAGGTTCTTCCCCCAGAGGGTGGTTGGGCGCTGAACAGGCTCCCCAGGGCAGTGGTCACGGCCCTAAGGCTGCCAGAGCTCAAGGAGCGTTTGGACAATGCTCTCAGGCACAGGGTGGGATTGTTGGGAGCGTTCTGTTCAGGGCCAGGAGTTAGACTTTGATAATCCTAGTGGGTCCCTTCCAACTCAGGATATTCTATGACAGAAAAACCCAGACCAAACCTGTGACACTTACCAGCTAAAGATCCTCAACCTTCAAATGACAAAATGTGAAAAATGAGCATTCAAGAGGCAAAGAAATATTTGATGAATATTTTACATGTGGTACTCTAGAATAAGCGGGAACAACTCTTAAAATTCCCTGTAGAACAAACAGCTGCAGCATTTTATTACATCAAGGTGGTGCAGAGGAAAAGAATTACCTGTAGTGTCTCTGGGTCTTGAGACAACTCAAACTTTGTAGATACCAATAAGCACTACTGTGTCTAAACCGAAATCCCACTAGCATGGATGTGAAACAGACACACGGACTATTAGTCAAATGTTCAGTCTTAAATATAATTAACACCACATTTAAAGCACAGTGCAAAAATAAAATTATTAAGAAAAAATAGATTAATTTGAAACTGTTTTGTCGGAGAGGACACAGCCAGACTATTCTCATTTATGCTTTAGAACAGATTTTCTAAAATTCATTATTAACAAAAATCAATGCCATCACATCTTTAAATAAACCTGAAACAAAATTTGAACTCAAACACTTCTGAGCAGAAAGTGTTACTTTAACCTATAGCACTATATAAATTATGGCTGACACCAACTAAACAAAATCACTTGCTTTCTCTGAGATGACTGAAACAATGGAAAGCCTCCAACTCAAGCCACGTAGTGAGGATGTTTACACTGTTAACAAAGCCTACAGAGCAGGCTGAGCTCAGATGTACCTCTGCCTAATCTAATCCCAAGAGTCTGTGACCAAATCTGTAAGGATTGCTGCACTAGGTCAATCCGAAGATTACTCTACTTAGTTCTGTACTTTATGTCCAAGAGTGGCCAGTGGGAAGAAAGATAACACAGCAAGCTCACAGTAAGGCACCCTCTTCAGGCAGTTGCCCCTGAAACACACAGCTTACTAAACTGAAGATCTGTGACTTACAGCTCTCTAAGATGACTTGAATTTCTTGTATTTTTCCGTGGCAAAAGAAATCTCCCACACATGAATAATATACCAGACCCTGAGATTAACTCAGTTGGTCAGAGCATGGTGTGAATAACACTAAGGTTGTGGGTTCAAATCCTGCAATTCACTTAAAAACCTGACTTGATGATCCCTGTAGGTTCCTGCCAACTCAGAATATTATGCCATTCTGTGAAAGCTGTACTGAGACAGATCAAAGGTCCATCTCATCCCGCTCTGATAAAGGTCAACAAGAAATGTCTAGGCAACAGCAGAAGCTGAAAAGTGTCTTTAAGAACTCTGGAAGCAGAAGGTGTGTTTGCTGCACCTAAAGACCCTCAACTATTTTCCTTCATTTACTTTCTAAACTCATGTAATATTTCAGAATCCAGTAATGAATTCTGCAGTTTATAACTATCACTACGCTTACTTGTTTCCCATTCATCATCTTTAAGCCAGTAATACTTCCACTGACTTCTCTCATCTCTTCAAGGGTGAAGAGTCCTCACCCATTTAACCGCTCCACATCTGGAAATCAGCCATTCCTCTGCTCATGACAACTGTCTTTCCCTGCATTATTCTCCAGCTCCACAAGCCATTCTCCGTCTTTGGGACAGAGTGAAGTACCTGAACATCACGCAGTACTCAGGAAGCAGAAGCAAAACATGCTTTCTTTAAGCCTTCCTATCTTCCTTGCATCCTTCCTCTGTAAGCACCAAGCTTGAGGTTTCAAAGAAGTACTCAAAATACTGTGATCCTCCCTGAGTGGTATCAAATCTGGGGCACAATTTCACTCTACAAGACCAGTTGTAATCCCTCTCTAAAAATGAGGTGAAGGGGACTGAAACCCTGTGAGAAGTCCAGTGCTCCAGGCCCCTGTGGTTAAGACACCAAATGCTCTTATAGACATGAGATAAATAGAAAAACACACTTATCTTTGCGAACTAAGTATTGTCAGGGGTATTTAGGTGAAGAAACGAGATTTCTGTCGTCCTACACAACCACGTCAAAAATCTGACTGGCTTCAACTCACGCACATGTGGAAAACGCCTGGATTTGTTAACAGGAGCAGGGAGGAAGGCGCGGGCGCGTTTGGCAGTGCTGACTTGCGTTCTCTGCGTTGCCCAAGAGCGGCCTGTCCCGGTGAGGCCGGGGCAGCTCCTCCGGCAGCCGGGGCGGGGGCCGCGCTCACCTGCACGATGAGCGGGCGGTCCTCGGGACAGGCCTCGCCGTAGAGGTTCTCGCGACGGTAGTTGGCGTCCCTGAGGAAGACCTGGGCGTGCAGCATCGGCGTGTAGCAGAGCTGGGCGCCGTGGCGGCGGCTCAGCAGCCTCCAGGCCAGCTCGCTCTGGTCCACCATGGGCGCCACCACGTAATGGGCGCTCCGCAGCGTCTCCCTCCAGAAGGCCTCCCCGCGCAGCTTCGGCATCTCCCGCGCAGCCGCCCGTGCAGCGCTGCGGCCGCCGCCGCCCCGCTCCGCCGCCCCGGGGCTCGGCCTGAGTTCCGCGGGCTCCGAGACCGCCGGGCCCGGGCCGGGCCCCAGCGCTGCCGGACGGTGCCACCGCCATCCCGCTCCGGCCAGCCCGGCGGTGCAGCCGCGCGCCGTCCCCTCCGGAAACCGCGGCGCTGGCAGCAGGGGCCGAGCACGAAGAGGCCCGGCCGCGGAGCCCCGGCGGTTCCTGTGGGGCGGCTGCCGAGGGGCGGCCCGGGCGGCTTCCCGGGACCGGGAGCCCCGCAGAAACCCGCCGTCCCCTGTCCCTGAGGCCGCCTTCGCAGGGCGTGAGGCCCCGGGGGCTGTTTCTTTGGGCCCTTCGGCCCCTGCCCCAACAGGAACCCGGGGGAAGCGCCATCACTGAGCAGTGCAGGAGCTCAGACTGAGTGAGGGGCTTGCCCTGTTCTTGGTGTCCAGGGCAGAGAGGTGGAAATGATCGAACCGGCTGAAGCAAATATAACAGCAATCATGACAAAACCGCTCATTCTGCATCATTTTATAAAGCTACTGACCATCACCAGGGTGAACACACTGGAGGATTGCCACTTTTCTCAGCAAGTACCTTCCAGAACATCAAATATGCTGCATTTCTACTCCAGTAAAAACATCAATATAACTTGAGACACAGGGCTTTCTTTCTTCAAAAGGGAAAAACTGAAAATCATTATGATACTATAAAAAAGCATCAGAGGTTAAGCATGGTTACACGTACACTCCAATTGCTCACTAAGTTAGTCTGTCCATTCACAGCCTGTACAGTTCAAAGTTCGCTGTCAAAGCCTACGTTTTTCTCCCTCCCTAACTTTCTAGCACTCATGGCTATGGTGAACTTGCTACAAGAAATAGTTAAGTTTCAAGCTTCTAATTCTTCTCTACGATCTTTCGTTGCCCTCAGCAGTGTAAACAACCAGCCAAATACACAGCCTCTCCAGTCTTCCTTCAACTGCCTCTCATGCAGCTTCTCCAGGGATATTTTTTCTTTCATTTGACCCCAATATGCTGGCATGATGTCTGATCTTCAGTTATGGTAACTAAGTGCAGGAGAAGCAAACACCTACTTCCTTTATCACCATTCTGCTTTAAATCTTTTGGGTTTTACTTGCCCTCCATCTCGGCACCAGAAAACTTCTCTACTTTTTCTGTCTAGTGCTATTTAAAGTCTCGCGAGTTCTATTGAACTGTGACCATTCTTGCATTTTTTTTAAACTACTATCTTCAGCAAGAGAGGTGTATTTCTTTACCTTCAGGAAGGTGATAGAATAGAAAAGGAAAATAATAGCTTTAATACTGATGACTATGCTATGTGCCATACATTCTTACTCTTCCTATTGCAGATTTAAGATATATGGCCCACCATTTCAGAAAGACAGCGTAAGTTTGTGAGCCTAAATAAGTGTATAGGGTCAGACAACTGTTCTTCAGTCTTAAGACCAGCATGGTCTTAACCTGTGAGAAGGTAGCTGAAAAGGAAGATGGAATGTATCAGCTGACAAGAGTCCCCCCTTCATGTTCACAGAGAAGAGCAGGTGTGAAAGACTTCTGTCCTTGCCTTCTCAAAACAAGCAACTGCAGTATTGGATTTTGCATTCCGATATTATTATCAGAATAATATCTGTCTGCCTGAGGGACTACTGAGAAACAACAGGCAGTACCAGCATTCATAAGGTTTTTATTTTTTGGCACACTAAATTCAGCAGCCAGTTATATAATGGCTTAACAGGGCAGCAGCTCATAACTAGACAATTATGGGGAAGAAACCCCCCAAACAACCTTCTGCTTTTCAAATAACAACCACAAGAACACTGAAAGCATATAAGCCATAAGTAATTCTTGATCCTTCTATTACTAAACCAGTTATCTTCAAGCTCTGCTTAGATGAAACTGTGCAAATTTATTATACAGAGAACTTGTCCAAATCCTGCTGCAACAGATGGGACAGCATTAGTCCTTGCTCCCTTCAAACAACTCATTCAGACATTAAACAGCTTAGTAGAGAACTATTGTACCTGTTTGCCCAAAGTTTAATTATTCCTTTCTTTTTCTTTCTAGGTTTTCAATACAACTAAGACAAGTGGGATTCTTTCAACTCCTTTTTTTCAGGCTCACTACAACTGCCCGTAGTTAAACCAAACCAATCAGTCCCCATCTGTTTTATGTAGTACCCTGTGCCAGTATGTGCAGGGACAGGGTTCAGGAGATCTGATTAAGCCCCATGGAATGCACACAGTTCATAGCCACTCCAGCACTGGATTCTTTGCAGCTGTAAAGCACGTCCCCATCCCACGTTACCTACTTTTCTCCTTCTGCTAGTAACACCTGGTCCTCACACCTAAAACTTCACAGCATTTATACCCATTGCCTGTCTAACCCTCTCACTGATCCTGAGGTAGATGCTGTTGTCCCATTTTACAGATCAGGAAACTGAGGCAGGAACATTTATGGCTTGTCCAATACGACAGGAGCCAGAATTAGAGGCTGAAAGTTTTCACTTCAATACTGTGGTTGTATATTAATTGTATCTAAGGTACCAAAATCATGGCGCCAAGAAGCCATGCTCCAGTATACTAAGTCTTTATTATTATTTCTCTAGACTCCAAATCAGATATGCCAGCAGCAGTTTTTGCTTGATACCAAGAAATGAGAGATTCCAGGTGAAACACGAATTTAAGAAATGGTGGTAGAAAATAAGACAAAAAGCCAACCAGTGATCAATTCTGTTTAATACTAGGAAAGCCAAAGAGAAAAAGACACTCTTCAGACCAAAAAGTATTAATTAAAAGAAAAAAAGAACAAGACATTTCAAAATGGTTTAAGCTGACATTACGTTGTTTTATTTCAGATTTCACAAAAGAAATACTTTATAAAACTAAAACCAGTTAACCCAGCCACTATCAACAGAGGGCGGTATAAGCAAGACACTAGGTCAGAACCTGCAGTGAAGAGCCATCTGTTCCTGACACTGGAATGCTCCTGTACTAGCAAGATGCTTCACTGGGGGATGAAGATGGAGCAAACTGGGGTTTTACAGCAGTTCTGAGAGGCACAATAGCTCCTCCTAGTCGGTGCTTTGTTGCTACTCAGGTCTCCTCTGTATCATAAGTGTAGCAAGGATTTACTGATTTCGGAAAGGACAGATTCAGCACAGCAAAGGCAAGAAATTTTTCAATTGAATTTTATGCAAGTTTCCTTTAAAAAGGTACTATGTTTTAAAATCTTACCATCAAACTGATTACTTGGCTAACTTATGTGGGATCTCCAGTCTCATTACTGAAAGAAAAATGAATACACAAGGCCTAAACAAGCCCTGTGCTAAATAAAATATACAGAGGCTTCTTAGATACTTGTATATTTGCCTGAGCTTTGGTTATATGAGAGCAGGGGTGGGGGATTAATTCAGTTGTTAAGGAATTCTATTCCCTGCCCCCACATCCCAAATGTTTGGTTGGGTGGCGAAACTGGAGGTGGGAGGGAATAAAGTAAAGCAATAATCTTTTACTAAGGTTCTGATAGAGGAGGGCACAGAACCTTGCACAAATATAAACAAAGTACTGGCCTAGTTTTTATCATGCCTGCTTTTATCATGCCCAAGTTAAGGCTGTTCAATACAGGGGCATCTGTCAAACCATCCATCCTATTCCCCCAGGCCCCTCTCTCCTCAGAAGAGTGGATGATGGCAAGAATCTTTCCTTCTACCTTTTCCTTTCTGAACAGGGCAGGGCAGTGGGAGAAAAAAGAACAAACCAAACAAGGAGCCAGACTATTCCAAAGATGCACTTTTGTTTAACAAATGGGCAAGTTTCCCTTGTAGGATAAATCTTCCCCTCTGAAAAGGGATGTTTCTTTTCTCCTATAACCCATGATAAATTAAAACCAAGTAAGAAGTCTCTGGTTTGACACAATAAATACTTAGAATATAGCAAATTAAAAAATATAGTTACAAAACCCTCAATGGAATTCTCTTTCTGACCTAAACTGCAGACAGATTCTTCACAGACAAAAAGTATCTCCAAAATCAGCTGCAGCTCCACTCCTCTCTCTGCTCACTAGGCTTGGTCAACAAGTGCTATCACATACCCTTTGGAATGCTGTTAAGACAAAAACAATATAGAGCACAAGAAATCTACTCCTAAATTTGTTTTTCATACTGCCAAGGGTGTAGGAAGCAACCATCGGGGGGAACTCTCATAGCAGTGTACAGTGACAGAGTCACAGCACTACAGTAACACGGACAAGGTTACTAGGGGGAAAAACAGCATAGGAAAGGAAAGAGATAGAACCCATAAAAGTTGGGAAAAGATAAGCAAGAAAGAGAAAGAAAAAGACCAGTTGAGTACAGCTGGACTTCCCAGTTCTGGCAGCAGAGCAGATGAGATGTTGAACAACAGGAAGAGTTCCTTGGGGTCTGTCATAACCAGGAATTGTTGGCATTTTCTTCACTGACAGTGAGTAAGCAAAAGTTAACCCTCCCTGACACTGACACGTGGCTCTGCCAGTGAGCTGTGGATGATTCCAATAATTGATTCAACGCCAACTCCCTCGAGCAAGGTGCGGTGATCCCCTTCAACAACGTGGACAGATACTTTCCCATCACATACCTGCAGAGATACCAAAAAGAAAAACTTTTCATTCACAGTTTACAACCACTTGGTCATCCAGCTGATTTGCATTTGTCAGTCTTTTAAGTTACTCATAGTTCACACCACTGTCTCTACTAAATTCAGTTAAAACCAGCACCAGTCTTACCCTGACACATTTTCATAGATTGGCTGCAGGACACTGTTTGGAACCAGTGTTTTAAAGCACAATAATGTGACAGCCTGGCAGGCAGTCCACTCAAATATAATCTGGGCAGGAAATTAACCAACCTGGTACCAAAAGAATAATTTACCTACAATATCAAAGAATAAAGTAACTACTTCCAAGCCCTTAAGAAAACCAAATAAACACCCTCCTTCCCCACTATCTTTCTCCCACCATCACAAGTGTTCCTTTAAGGTCATTATGTAACCTTAATAACATGTAAATTAGCCTGGAATCAATAATGACTAAGTTAGAAGTCTGAAAGGATAGGAGATGCCAGAAACAGGAAAAGAATTCTGAAAATCACTTCTTTTTCCCTGGTATTTGCACCATAATATAAGACACTTAAGCCTTGTATGTGCGCAGGCGCTATAGAATAGTGACCTTACCTGGACTACAGGCCACAACCCTACTTTTTTTAGGGCCACAAGAAACACACTGCTAACTACTAACTTCTAAGTGGTCCAGAAAAGGTAACTGAGAAAAAGCCACCTTTATTGTCAGAAGGCTGACACTTGCTCTTTAAGAGGCTTCCCCCATTCAGTGGACAAACTAAAGTTTGGATCTATAGTGAAAGAAGACTAAAAGTTATTCTCTTTTAACACCTTTATTATCCAAAGTAATTCTAGAGGGCTGCAAGAATCAGCTGTAGAAAACATTATCCAGAAAAGAGTCTTGACCTTCTGACCCTCATTACCGACAGAAAATGCCTGGAACCAATCAATGCATTTGCTTTCGGGGACTTCTAATTCTTGTTATAGCACAATAGCTGCATAGTGATAATTTCTTTCAGGTTGGTTTTGTCCATTTTTCCTTAGTAAGGATGATGATTTTCCATGCTTTTCTTTGGATCACCCAAATATCACGAGAAACTCAACAGCCACCAGTGGGCCTGAGACTGACCTCTGAAAGTTTGTAGTCTCTACCCAGACCTTCTTCATATTCATTGTGAGACTTTGCCCGCATCAGTGTCACATTCCCATGATACTTGGAGTCTGGTATATATTTGTCAGCAGCCTTCAGTTTATGGTAAAATGAAGTAGCAGCAAAGCTGAGTGCTTCACGATTGATGTTTTTATGAATCTCAGTTATCAGGTCTACAGCAGCATTCACACGAGCCTCCAGATCTTTCAGGGGCAGAAGAACCTCCAGCAGCTGGAAATATTAACATTTTTTTTTTACATTAGTCTCAATAGCTGAGAATCCATCTCCATTAGGCAACAAACCACACCTCTCTTTTGCAATATTAAGAAATGTATGTATCTACTTTTTTATATGTATATTTATACATGCACACTTTTAAAGATAGAAATATATACACACACACATACATATATATATAAAAAAAAAAGATTACCTTATTGTATTCAGTGCCCGTAAATTGCTGAATAAAGGCACATAATGCTTCAGTCTCCAATGCAGCCTCATTTCCTTGGGTCAGTTTGGCTCTGTAGCTCTGGAAAAAAGAACACAATGTGAACATGAAAGGGATGTGCCTGATCCTGAAAGTCAGATAAAAACAATTAAGAACAAGGGGTGTGAACTGGGAAAAAAGGGAGGGGGGGAGTCCCTTGAGGAGAGATTAGAAAGCAAATCCAGGGGTGGCCATTGCCAAGAGCCAAGTATTCTGTAGAAAGTGCAATGCAAATGGAAGGGAAGCCTTA
Organism: Platyrinchus mystaceus; assembly: GCA_035041135.1. Classification (NCBI taxonomy): domain Eukaryota; kingdom Metazoa; phylum Chordata; class Aves; order Passeriformes; family Tyrannidae; genus Platyrinchus; species Platyrinchus mystaceus. The sequence goes on along the minus strand of JAWWLV010000046.1, from coordinate 117,097 downwards.
CGCAAGGTTTCCTAGCACCACTACACGAGGATCTTGACTTGCAGACACCAGGATCTTCCAGAAGACATATTAATATTATGATTTATCATAGCAAGAGCAACACTTGTGCCTGAGCTCTTGCCAATTAATGAAGACCACCCGTCATATGCGTCTACCTTTCAGCCATCTCTGAAGCATCCACTGTCTACAGCTGTCTCCCAACTTCCCTGTCAAGAAGGCTGTCAGCTTTTCAGATTGCTCATATCCAGAATACTAAGCTTCAAGAACATGACTCCTGATGAGAGAGGATGGTCCCCAAACAGAAGATTTTCTTTGTGTCCCTTACCTGAGTATATGCTGCCACAAAGGAATGAGACCCATCAAAGAGGAATAAACTGTTGAGTGCATGGGAAGCATTTTGTTGTGCTTGCAGTTGGGAGCACATTTCAAAGGCTACACAGGCACCGAAGGAGTATCCAGCGATGCGGTAAGGCCCTTCAGGCTGGATCTGCTTCACGCAGTCAATGTAATAGGCTGCCAGGCTCTGGATGCTGTCCAAGGGAGCAGCTAGAACACAGAAGTGAGTTAGAAACACTCTGGTGAAAAGACACTGGCAGAGACAAATAGGTTTCCATGCCCTCAGAAGCAACCTTGTTGGAAACATTCAGGTTATTGTGTAGGTAAATCACTAAATTATGGTTAAAAACTTGCGTTTTGGACAAGCAATAGTAATACTCCTGCTTTCCAAGGACAGGTGGAATAGTATGCCTTGTTTTTCCCACACATAAGCTCTTCAGTCTAACCTATTATTCCTCTTGACACCTGGGGATGTTTGACATGACCCTATGCAGACTAATAGGCCCTGATACTTGTGCCTGAGGGTTTAATAGTCTAGAAACAAAGCCCTCTCTGTAAGGCAAGTACAGTTCAGAATGTTATGTCTGCAAATTCAAAATGCTGAAGAACTGAGATACCTTTTGTGCACTGGAGCCCATAGCAGGGCATGTGAAGTCTGGAGGCGAGAGTGGAGAAAACTGCAATGGATCCTTCAATGGGGTGAACAAGGAAAAGAGGGCGCTCTGTGCTCTGAACATCATTGAGACGGGTGATCGTTGGCCCTTCCGGGTTCACCAACAAGTTGTTCAAATCTAGTTTTGGAGGTTCGCCCAGGCCTGTCTTCCTCAGTGGGGATGACTTCAGATCTTTGAAGGAAAGCACACCAAACAGAATTAGCTTCAGGATCAGTCTTGGTCACGTAGCCATAGTCCTAAAGGAGAACCTCAGGGCCGCTCTAGATTAGCCCATTGGCTCAGCACATCATCAGGACACAGACATAAGGATCTTCCTATTGGCAGTTTCTCTGCAGCACATGCTTTTAGCTTACTGGAAGCATGACATTACATTGTTTATTCCCCAGAGAAGTAAAAGGTTCCAAATCGCATCGTGCACACAGCCACCTAAGAGTACTCGTGCATGCAGATGCTAGCCAGGCAAGAAAGCAGCTTTCACACTTGCTCTGACACCCTGCCCCCAGGAATGATGGGCCTGATCCAGTGGTCAGTACACTCCTGTGACATGTCTGTCACTTGAAAGCCATTCAGCTATAACCTTATTTCATGATCCGACTGAGGTTTATGTCACTAGAAATGAAAGCAATGGATTGCAAGCTTAATCATTTGGACTTGGGTGACTGATAGCAACCCTAATCCAGACACTGTACCTTCTGCTGTCTTGGACTTGGAAGAAAGTTCACGCAGTTTGTTGATTGTAAGGAGTCGAATTTCTCTCATGGTCATAACGATGTCATAGTCTCTCTCCAGTGTCTGGCGCACCTCCACTCCCATCAAGGAATCCAAGCCCAAGTCAGCCAAGGAACTGTCAGCATTCAGACTACTCACATCACGGACACCTGAGAACAAAACAGCACAATAGCAGTTTCTTTTCACCTCTAGGCCTCTCTAACAGCCTTCTCCACTTCCTTTTTTCTCCTAAAATCTCAATAAACTGCAGCTACAGAGAATTACCTTCCAGGATCATCTAATACTTTCATAAGTCACCTCTTCTGCAACCCACATCTTGTCATATGGGATTTGGTCCTTAGAGTACACATTAAATGTGCTCAGATTTATGACGGGATGCATCAGTCCCAGACAAATACCTGTGAACTGGGGGCTCTAACTGAAACTGCAGTCCTAAACTTAATGCAACTAATCCTGATCTACAGCATGAGACGAAAGTTATCAGTGTCAGTGATGGGTGATTGCAACACAATGTCTTTCACACTGGAGAAGGACATGATTCTACTAGCCTTCATTGCCTTTTTCCCTTCAATTTTCACACTGTTCAATCTCTCACCTTTTCCTAACTGTAAAAGGCCTCCCATAATGACATATACAGGCCTTACCCATAAAAAGCCTCTTAGACTAACACTTGCCCTCTGTTGTCACTCTTGTGCTGCCCCATGATGCCACCCTTCCCACCGTTAGGCTTCATTACTAGCTTCTCCCTTTGTTGTCTTCACACTTTCTCCTTCCAAACTAACCCTACAGCTGGTTATAAAAGCCATGTCTTCTCGCAGAGGCCAGATGTGCTGTCAGTGAACTGCACACAATTCTTCAAATACCACTCAGGAGACTGTCTTCCATTTATCAGTACCTCTTTTGGTAGAAAACAAAGGATCAATACACACTTCTGTCTGCAAAAGAGCTAACTGAAGTGGGACACGGTAGATAGAGTTGACAGAGATTATTCCCTTTCAACATAAAAATAGGGGACACAATGGTAAAAGGAAGCAGGTTCAATACAGACAGGAGGACGTGGCACCTGTAACACATATTTAAGTTGTGGTTACTAGATGTTCGCATGGGATGACAGACAGCTGGGTAGTGAATACACTACCAGTCAGCCACTTAGTACACAAAAGCTACTTTTTGCAGCATGGGGACATCCCAAGGTGAATGTTTGAAAGCTGGAATAGTACTCAAAGTAAGTCATGTATTTGCCCTATTATGTGCTGTCCCAGAGTTTTGCTTTTGGGGGCTGTTCCTGTTGATTCTCCATTGGAGAGAAGTACCAGTCCACTTTAAATAAAACTCAAGACATTGGAGTATATGTGCATGTGTATGTAAACATAGTAAGGGAGAAAAGCCCATACAAGAAACCAAGTGATTACTGGAGAGGAGGAGCAGTGTAAATGAAAAAAGAAAAAAAAAAAATAAAAAAGCAAACAGTCCTACAACAACAACAACTTACCCACACCACAGGAAATCAGGAGGAGATGCTGAACAGAGCACCTACAGCAGCACCACAGCTTTCCAAAAGCAATGAGATGGCAGACACTGCTCAGCAGTGCTTGAGTGAGAGCACTTACCCAGGATGTGAGCAACAGCTTCTACAAGTTCCCGCTGACTGCCTCCTTCAGCTTTCACAGACACCTTCTCTGCTAGGACAAAACTGGACATGACAGGATGAGGTTGATTCAGGAAGATATCGAGAACCTCCAGGCATGAGCTGATTTGCTGGGGAATTGTTCCCCCCACCACAATGTCTTTGTTTCCCATTGTCTTCAGCAAGATACCCACATCACCAATGGCTCCCCACTGGATTGCCAGGCCTGGAGGACAAATCAGAACAAACAACACACTAAGCCTTCTAACTAAAGCACATGACAGCAAGAAAACGGAGTTAAAAACCAGCTAAGCTAAGGCCTGCATTTTGTGCTGTTAAATGGTCAGTGTTCATTCACATATGAATGATTCAGGATAACAGCTGGGAGGGGAAAACAGTCTTCAACATTCATTATCACTCCAGGTAAGTGCACAAGTCTCTGGTGACCTGGTTCTCATCTGGATGTTTGGTGAGAGAGATTATTCTGCGCAATGAGTAGTCATCTTACCTGGGAGTCCATCATGATGTCGCTGCTCACAGATACGCTCCATGGTAGAATTGGCAAAGCCATAATTACTTTGCCCAGCGTTACCTCTTCCACAGCTTACAGAGGAGAACACAACAAAATAGTCCAGGTCTGGACACTTCTTACGAGTCACCCTGGGAGCAGAGCAGGAGAGAGAAACCTCATCAGAAAAATTTGCTAACTATGTTACTGAGGAAGGCTAGTGCAAGACTAAAACAACGAAGTTTGATCACTTCTGTGACCATAAAACCAGTTATTATTTGTCCCTTCTACAGACACTTACCAATCCAAATGAAGGGTGCCTGAATACTTGGGCTTGTTGACCTCCCAGAATAATTCGGGGGTTTGATTTTCAATCATGCCATCTCTAAGGACCTATGGGGGGGTGGGAGGAGGGATTAAAGAAAGAAGGTGCAGGTCAGTATCTCCAGTTTCTCTGTTTAAATATGGCACAAGGCTTCAGATATAAGAGGATATCTCTATACAATGTATTTTTGTAACTTTGCAGTACAGACATATCCTGAATATCCCAAAATATGACAACATTGCTTTTGCTAACTCTGGTTTTTTTCAGTATTTTTTCAGTATTGCCACTGCAACAATTTTGGCAGGTTCTAAATGGGATTTTTCCTGTCTCCAGAGATCTTGGACAACATTTGTCTTACCACAAAACTGAACTTGCTGGCCAAACACTGTTGCTTCTCAGGTCAAGGGGCCAGACCCAAAAGCCTTTAGTCACCAGGTAAAACCAAAGCATGGTGTCCTTTGAAACACAAGAGAACCAAACTAAAACTGTATAAAGCCTGACTGCCTTCAGTAAAAAAGTCACTTGAATGGGTGCTGCTTCTTACAAGTCTTGAGCGTTTTTCTTACTTACCACAGCCAAATTAAAGATGCCTCCAACTGGTCCAAGCTGCAAAGCTTCTTCTATCAGTGCCTGTGTTCCTTCTAGTGTTCCAATATCACTGGTAGATACCACCACTTGGATTCCCAGTGCCTTCCACTCTTTAACACGTTTAGCCTGGTAGCCTACAAAAAATAAAGGCAGACAGTGCCTGAGATGAAGCATCCAAGCAGGCTTTGGTTAACCTGCTCCTTATTCTTTTCTGATTAGATAAGGACTGAACAGCTAAATAATTCCTGATTCAGCTATAAGAGAAAAATTGCCAAAACTTTAACTGTAGCTAGAAATCATTTGAATTTCAGAAATATTCTAAATAGATCAAATGAAGAACAGAGTTGGGAAAACCTCTCTCAATGATTTCTAAGCAGACCTGGAAATGCGGAGAGGTCCCACCTGACTGGAAGCTGGTGAACATTGTCCTGATTTTCAAGAAGGGCAAGGAGGAGGACCCCAAAACTACAGGCCTGCCAATCTCACTTCAGTGCCAGGTAAAGTTATGGAGAAAATTATTCTGGGAGGTATTGAAAAACACCTGAAAGACAACGCAATCGTTGGTCACAGCCAGCATGGCTTCATGAGAGCAAAGTCCTGCTTATCCAACCTGATTTCCTTTTATGACAAGGTAACCCACCTGGTTGATCAAGGGAAGCCAGTTGATGTAATCTTTTTGGATTTCAGTAAAACTTTCAATACTGTCTCTTACTATATCCTTCTGGACAAACTGTCTGGCCCAGAGCTGGATAAACACATCATGTGGTGGGTAAGCAGTTGGCCCTCGGGTCGAGCACAGAGAATGACAGTGAATGAGGTAGCCCTAACCTGTCACTAGTGGGATTCCACAGGGCTCTATCTTGGGCCCTGTGCTCTTCAACATCTTCATAAATGACTTGGACACGGGGACTGGAAATACCATGAAAATCTGCAGATGACACAAAATTGGGAGGAGCTGTTGACTCCCTCAAAGGCAGGGAGGCCCTGCAGAGAGACCTTGACGGATCAGAGGGCTGGGAATCACCAACTGTATGAAGTTCAACAAGGGAAAGTGCATGATTCTGCCCCTGGTATGGGGCAACCCTAGGTGTACGTACAGACGGGGGAATGAGATGCTGGAAAGCAGTGCCAGGAAAGGGTCCTGGGAGTTCTTGTCGGTAGCCAGTTGGCCATGAGACAGCAGTGCCCTGGCAGCCAGAAGGGCCAACCGTGTCCTGGGGGGCATCAGGCAGCATCGCTGGCCAGGCCAGGGAGGGGATCGTCCTGCTCTGCTCTGACTTGGGGTGGTCTCACCTGCAATATTGTGGCAGTTTTGGGCACTGCAATGTAAGGAAGATATTAAGCTATTAGAGAGAGTCCAAAGGAGGGCAACAAAAATGGAGAAAGGCCTTGAGGGGAAGCCGTGTGAGGAGCGGCTGAGGGCACTTGGTGTGTTCAGCTGGAGAAGAGGAGACTGAGGGGAGACCTCACTGCATTTACAACTTCCTTGTGAGGGGAAGAGGAGGGGCAGGCCCTGAGCTCTGCTCTGTTGTGACCGGTGACAGGACCTGAGAGAATGGCCTGAAGTTGTGTCAGGGGAGTTTAGGTTGGATATTAGAAAGAGGTTCTTCACCGAGAGGGTGGCTGGATGCTGGAATAGGCTCCCCAGGCAAGTGGTCACAGCACCAAGGCTGACAGAGTTTAAGAAGCATTTGGACAATACTCTCAAGCACATGGTGTGACTTTGGGAAGGGGTGCAGCACTAGGAGTAAGACTCAATGATCCTTGTGGGTCCCTTCCAACTAGGCACATTCCATGATTCTGTGATAAGGCTGGAGTGGTGGTAGGGGAAGGCAGAAAAAGTTCAACCGTGAAGGGAAATGAACAAGAATGCAGGTACTGGGACAGGAAAGAATGGCTAGATTAGAGCAAGGCAACAGATTACAGAGCATAGCCTGAACTTGAGAAATATTTTATCTATGTGTTTGCGCAAGTCGTGCAATTGTGAGCTTGCCAAAAGAAAGAAGAAACCTGTAGAGACAGAGATTGTATGAGGAAATACTGAAGACTATCACTGATAAGAAATCTCAATACTTGCAATTGTAATCAAACTAACGCCTTAAAACTGAGTAAAAATGCTTACAGATGTTATCAGATAGTAGGGTCCATCTTTACAAATGTGCTATCTAAGGAGCAAGAGCAAGCATCCACACGTGTAATTTGAGAGACAGAGTATCTTTAACAAGGAGTTTATAGGTCCCTCCTTCTGGCATGTGATCCAATATGCTACGGCCACTAGACAAGATACAGACTTTGCAGAGGGGATAAAGGTAAAAGTAAGGCTGCAGAAAAAGTTGTGTGAGGGAGAAAATGGGTTGATAGAATTAGGAAGCATAAAAAGAGGAAAGTGTAGCTGGAAAAAAGGTCCAGTTAAAAAAATCCTGTAGAATAAAGGGGACAACAGTTTGTTTGAAGTGAGATAATACACAGAGGAAAGGGAAAAAAAGAGATCAAGACATTATTGTTTGCCAACAGAAGGTTTAAAAATGGAGAGAAACTACAAACTGAGGTCTGTTGAAAGTCAGTCAGTTTACCTGTTCCCTTACAATTTTTGCTTACCAGTTCGTATGCCAGAACGAGACGTCAGTATGAGCTTCTGGGCTCCTCTCTCAACCAGCCACTGTGCCAACTCAAGCCCAAATCCTCCTAAGCCCCCTGTGATGATGTAAGACTTGGTGGGTGGACAGGAGGTACGAGAGATTGCGGAGATTTTCACTGGTTCAGACTTTCTTAAAGGATATTCCTTTTCCTCTTCTTGGACCTTCCCCCCGCCCCCGCAAAGGAAAACAAACAAACAAACAAAACAGTCGTTACAATCAGATACACAATACATTTATCTTTCCATGCTATGCTCTTTCAGTCAATGGGAATGACCCTTGTAGAATCAGCGTCAAGATTTGACAGCTACATTTGTTACAGTGTCAGCAGTAAAAACTGACCCTGTGCTGTCCTAGTTATACAATTTCAACTCAAAATGGATCAAAATATCCAATATAGTCACCTACAGAGGATGCCAGATGCATCAGAGAATCAAAGTCATTATCTTGTTACCTTGATCATAACTTTGCCAATATGTTTTCCTTGTGCCATGAACCTGAAGGCAGCTTCTACATCTTCTTTGTTGAAGACTGTACTCTTCAGGGGCTTTACTACACCGTCTTTTATGCCTTTCTTCAACAATTGTGATACTACTTCCCACTCTTGGTTTCCCTCATCAAATATTGAATCTAATAGGATCCCATGAAATGCCACATTCTTGAGGAAGAGAGCCATTCCTAGAAAAAGCAACTTGGTTATGACCTGATGCTGCTGACATTTCAAAACAATCTATCTTCTGCTTCAGAAACATTTCTGTGTAAGTCACAGGAGTAAAGCACTCAGATGCTTGAATTCTACATTTTCCAAACTCATTCTTGCATATACTTTCCAAATGCTATATTCATTAGGTTGTTCTCTTATAAGCAGACCAGTTTAACAGAAATTCCACTCACAAAAATGGTGTGTTGAGAGGACAAGCTATATCATGGTCAGTCTGATATTAAAAAGGACATTTTTTTGTCCAGTGACAGCTGAGTTAGAGTCACAGAGGAGCTGGAATCCTAATGCATCCTGTCAATCTCCACAAGAGACTCTTCTCAGAGCAAAGTTTTCCAAGATGATGATTTTGAAATTTAATTAGAATAATGAAGCAGACTGTCAACACTTGCTATATGCAATCATTCTAAAGCAGGGGAACATTCTTGTAATTTTTCAATAACACATCACATTATAACATTCAAAAACTTGTTTTCCAACCAAGAGAAACCAGGTTAATCTTCCCCTGTGCCTTCAAAAACTGCTAGATGCTGCTGACTGCCTTTAGGGACAACAGGCCTTGCAAAGGGGTTGGATAGACCCAAACATTGGGCAATCATCAATTATATAAAATTTAACAAATGCCAGATTGTGCACTTGAGACCAAGTAATGTCAGACACAGGTACAAACTGGGATTGGCTGGAGACCAGCCCTGCAGAAAGGGATCTGGGGGTGCTGGTCAGTAGCTAAAACCTAATGAAGTGTATTTTCTGGTGCCCATCTTACCAAGCTGACTATTGTTAGACAGATCGAATTTGCCTATTTCCAAGAAGCGCCCATGTCGAGCAAGACAACGCAAACTGGCTTGGAGCTTCTCTTCCGCCAAGGAATTTAACACAAGATTGACACCTGCAACGAAAGGAGAAGCAACTACTTAATAAACGCAACTCTGCTGAGGGCCTAACCCTGTCTTCTAGTGACTCATATTGTCTTTAGAATGTCCAACTGCATAATGTGGCACAGCTAAGAAAAAAAGGAAAAATATTTCTTGAACTTCACCTTTTCCATTGGTAACTCGCAGTATATGTTGCTCAAAGGTAGTATCTCTGGAGCTGGCAAAGCTATTAGCATCCAGCTGTGGGAATCTTGCTTGGAGATACTCACGTTTCTCAGTGGAGCCTGGAAGTAGAAAATAGGTTGAAAGATGTCAGTACTCTTATGCTAATTTCTTAAGATGAAACAGCCCATTTTCCTCTGCCCATCTTTTCCTGAAGTGTGAGCAGCCACCAATCACTTGTTTCAAAGCTCTCAGTCTCTCAAGATGTCAAACCTTAGGACAAAGGCTGTCTGGTTGGTACTGCTCATTTATAAGGTAGAGCAAGGACCAGAAACAGACCAAAAGCTTTCAATGCATAGGCATTGGATTTATATTACCGAATCAAAAGGTACAAGCCTTGATCTTTTTCCATACTTTTGATTATATAGTGTGCAGGGGTAGATAAACTTGAACTGTGTTGTGGAAGTTTTAAGCACATAGTCAGTAGCTGTATTTATCATGTATCCAATTCTCAGCCTGGAAACTAGATAAAAGCTACAGCAGATCATACGGGGGGGAATAAGTATATACCTACAAAGGTGTATACTTACATATATGTGCACACACATGCTTCCTCTATTTATTATCTATAACTCTGTATTTTTCCCCATAACTTTGGGCCTCCAGTACTCACCTACAGTAGCAAAGACATGGCAGCCCATGCTCAGGGCAATGGCAATGGCTGCTTGGCCCACACCTCCTGAGCCAGAGTGAATAAGGACACTCTCACCCTTCTTCATACCACCTCGAACCACCAAAGCATAATAAGCAGTGGCATAAACCACAGGCACTGAAGCGGCTTCTTCTAGAGTCCTAAAGAGCAAAGTGAAAGAGATACCTTTAGCCTGAGAAAAGACTAGTAGAGTCTCCTGATGAAATCTGCCTTTCTGCAATGAATAGGTTAAGCTGTTGAGATTGACAACCACTTATACTTTCTGATCTATCATAGGGCAGACTACCACAGCTTCAAAGCACAGCCAAGATTCATCATTCTACAAAAATATTTCAGTAACTAACCAGTAACATAACCAACACTGAAATCCCAGCGTATACTGAAACACAAAGCTAAGAGCCTGAGACAGAAATGAGAACCTTGTGCAAGCCACTCACCCACTGTACAAAAACCAGAACTGAACTCCTGCGCTGAATCTGAACCAAAATCCTACAGTTGCTCCAAACACTATAGCCCTGTTGTCATTTCCAATTGTGCAGCACTTGGGTTTGATCAGCCTCAGGCAGGAAGGCAAACCTTAACCAGAAAACAGAAGTTGACCTACCAGTTTTCAGGCACCTCCCATAGAAACTTCTTGTCACAGTCTACCACTGTGGCCAGGCCTTTTGCTGGCAGCAATCCCATCACTCTTCTTCCAGCCAGGTCCCGCCCCGAGAACTCCATGCCCAGCATGCATTGCTGCAAAGCCCAGTTACCTGAAAGAACATTAGCACCTTTTATAAAGGAAATTTATCTTGTAAAAATCCCTTTACTACAACAGCAGTCCCTGACAGTCAAAACCCCAGAAAGAGTGTTAGGAGTCGTCTACTATGTACACAGTTCATAAGTCCCCACAGTTAACGTCTCGTTCCCAGAGTAGCAGGAAAGGACTTTGTCTCATTAAATCTTAAGTGTTTATCCTTGCTGATACTGCTTTAGTTTCCAGTTTTCATCTGAGAAATCTCATGAAAACATCTTGTTTCAGAGGCAATTCTGTCCCTCTGAAAAAAGAATTATACATAAACTAGAAAGGATGATCACAGCAAAAATATACTACAAAACCTGAATTTTTGTAAATTCACATTTTAGGCAGACACTTATGTCACCCACAGAATCATAGAATGATTTGGGTTGGAAGGGACATTAAAGACCATCCAGTTCCAACCTTTTGCCATGGGCAGGGACACCCCTCATTAGGCCAGGTTGCTCAGTCATTAAGGGGAACTCAGCCCTACTCAAGTCACCCATAAGAATCTCCCAATGAACTAAATTTTTACATCTTCTACCCCCTCTCTTTGAAATAGATTTTTAAAACCATTTCATAGGCATTACATTAGTTCTTAACTTCTATGAAGCAAGGTAACATCACCTCTATTTTGCCGACAGGCAATGACTTCATTGAGCATTTTTCTTCCTTAAAAGCCAAGCATGTTCAGCAGCATGAAACTTCAGCATTCTCACCTTGGTATGTATCATGTCCATCTCTGGAACCTCCATCAAGTTGTTTTACCTCACACTTGGTATCTATGCAACGTTTCCTCAGAGCATGGTTTGTTAATTGTGCCATACGAGAAAAATAATACTGTAACTGGAAGTACAACTTGGGAGTTCTGCAACAGGGCTGTACTTCCTTTTCAAAAGCATGCTTTCTTGCTAAAGTGGCATAACACTTTAGCCAGTACCAAACTAACATTCAAGAGATTATGTGAATTAATTCTAAACCAATAATACGTGAATACATTTCCTTCCAGTGTAATTTTAACTCACCAGGGATAGCATCTGGAGAAAGCTTCCCTGTGGCCAGCATAATGTCCCGGAAGTTGAGAGATGCATAATAGACTTTGCAAAGTAAAATATTGGGATTAGTTGCGTGGAAGTGTCGAAGTGGGGAGACAATCCAGTGAAGAGAGGAGAGGTCTCCACGAGTCAGCACATTTACATAGGCGTATTCTGTCAACTCCTGAGGTTGTGCTGCAGAAGAAGGAACGATAAGAACTTACATAAACACAGGTACGTGCTTTCCAGAATGAGTAAATTTCTTGGGTAATTGCTACCTCCTCCTTCATTTGCTCTGCAGAGTGCTCTTTCTTACTCTGCAATACTACTGATACTCTAAATAGCCTATCCCTCCTCCTGATATCAGAGCGTGCCACTGTTTGCTCTGTGCCGCAGCAGAGGAATTCAAAATTATCCATTAAAATAATAATAAAAGGTAACTGTAGGAACAATAGCTACTCATTTTCTATTTGAAGTTCCTTCATTCAATTCATTCATTTCTATTCAGTTCATTCATTCAGACCTTAAAGGAGTTACCTTGCTGCAATGGGAGATGCCTGAAGGAGCCCCACTTTCCATCACGATACACATTCATCACCAGGTCCTTCTGAACAATCTTCTGCATCTCCAGGGAAGAAAGACTCATGGGTGGGACAGCTGATGAAGAGTTCAAGTTGGAAATAAACACACACCTGGAAGACAGGAGTTGTCATTTTGTTTATTTTGGTAAAGGCCTAGAAAGAAACTAACACAGAAATACCTCATCTCCCAAATGCGGCTCAAGGGCATGCTTACGTACCTGATTCGGTGGCCTTCTGCTTCAAGGCGGAGGCAGTTCACCATTCCCAAAATTCCTGAGTTCCCACAACTGGTGGCAGTCAACCACACAGGCTGCTCTGATGGGTCAGCCAAGACCTCCTACAGGACAAATCCCAAACTGTTTTACCAGGAACCACAAAGAAAACAGCCCTCATATCCTTAGCAGAGATGAATAACTTCTATTTTATTAAAAGCAACTGAACACACACACACACACACACACACACACACTCCTGTTTTAACACTACTAAATACCTCATTTAGAAAGTATAATTATTTGGAAATTCAGATACATAGGACACAGGAATTCTTACCTTTAAGGAGTCAACCCACTTATAATTAGTCTCATCTATTGGCAGAAAAATGGGTATTTTGGCAGGGGCTTGCCGGCGACACAGGAAAATAACTGAGCCAAAGAATGACTTCTTCATGGCAACTAGATTCAGTGAGGCTTTGCTGAATAAGTCCTCCCACTGTGCCTGTCAAATCAAGTAAAATAACAAATTAAGAGCAAAGTCAAGAGTCAATTAAAAGTACAAATCCCATCTATACTTCACATTGAGACTCCTTAAAGACAACTTCACCAGAAATAACAGCTGTCCACCTCTTTCTTCCTTTTGCTTGAAAACTTGGCATCTGTTCTGTATTGTCTTGATACAAACGTATGTTTAATTAACATAACAGTATATTTTCCACATCTAGACTACTCCTTCTTCCCTAAAGGATCTCCAAAAAGCAAGAGTACAAATATATCAAAGCCCTTGTTGGAGAACTAGTCTTAGCACTACCAGGTACGCAAAACCCAGAGCAGTGACCATGACATCAAATCCCACAGGGTATTTGAGTGTGTCTAGTCTATGTCACATAAGCCCTCTCTGCAAGGAGATGGGGAGAAGCAACCAAACACTAGCAGGGAAGAAGCACCTATGTACCTAAGTTACACTGAAATGGTATTTCAGAAAAAAAAGAATGAAAATGCATGTATGGTATATCCAGAAACACTTCAGGCTCTACTATGTGAATGAAAGAAATATGACTGCAGGCTCTCAGGAAAGCATCCATTTGCTTTTCATATGCTAGGCACAAACCAGCAGAAGTGTGATCCCTTATATCAAGGACTAGGGACAGCATCTGTGCCTAGAAAACTTTGAGAACTATATTAAGTCCTGCCCACTCTTGTCTGCCTTGTATAATTTTCTTTAGGGAAGGTGCATTCAACTCGCATGTCTTATCTGACGGATTTGCTAACACCAGGCTACCGACATTTATGACAGATCTATGTTTTATGTTATCATCCTCAGTAGCATCTCAGGGTCTTTTTATCTCCTTTACTGGAAAAGTTGCAAAGCAAAGGATCACCCTTTCTTCTCAAATCCCCTCAAAAAATCTTTGCAGAAAGTGAAGGGCTAGAATTCATATAATTGAAAAATTCAAAATCCAACTACCCCACTCCAGAATTATAAACAAAAACCTTAAACTATTAGAAGTGCTACTCTCTTCTTATTCTAAAAGAAGAGAGCTGAGAAGCTACCTCCCCTCAAATCAGGAAGAATAGGAAAGTTCAGTAGAGGAACAATTTCCCGTTACTGCTTTTCTAACGCTGCCAAGAGAAGGAGATGTCCCACTGTCCACCCTTACTCTTGCCATTCACTCTCCTCCTCTTGTGCCAGCTTTGCCACTATTAATCTGCATAATATACTGGTTTGAAGATATAACACAGACACCCTGCTTCCCCTCCCCGAACCTCTCAGGGTTTATGTTACTGTATCTCATTATGAAATCAGATAAAGTGAGAAGGAAGAAGGGAAGAAAAAACGAAAGAAGAGTACAAGAGAAAAGCCTTCCTTCTGGGAGCACTTTAATGTTAGAAGAATTTACCCAGTTTGTAAAGTCTCACTCCTAGCAGCGATATCAAAAGGAGGAGGGATATTCTGATGCTGAAGCATTTTAGGATCCTACAGTGATAAAGCTGTACCCCACCCAACAATGCAGCACAGTATTTTAACTAAAAAGGAACTGTCCTGGCCAATGTTTTCACACAGATTAGACAGATAAACAATGACAAAAAATAATGTTCAGTGCATTAAGAAAGGCTTTCCTGACTGAACCAACAATTTACTCTTTCAACTTAATATGTAGTAATTCACAAGTCCTGTCTTCTGAAGAAGTGTTTATTAGATATTTCTGCAGAAGGCCTCAATGGACAGGTATGGAAGTGACACCTACTCAACATTCACCATCAGGGCCTCTGAAGGCAGGGGACTCCAGGCTACCCACCAAGGAAGTGCTTGCCCTTCCAGGAGGCTTACCTCACTCAGGAAGCTGTGTTTCTGCTGCAGATTTGGGCTTGTAAGGAAACCGACAACTTCCCCAAGAGTTTCTCCTTTAAGAAGCGTGTGTAGCAAAACAAACCCTCCTTCTTTCACTGCAGCTGCCAAATTAGAGAGGATTTCAGCGGTGTTCCCTAGAACACTTGTTGAACAGTTGTATACCACCAAGTCAGCGTTGGTCAGATTTCCAGAGGGAAGGCTACATGGATCCCACTGGCTAGAGACAACATCAGCATCTTGTAGCTCTTTTTCATTAGCTGAAAGGTTTTCCAGGACACGGTCGGTGGCAATGTAGTCCACCTGCAACAGGGGCTGAGTATTCAGAATACTTTTGACACGAGAGAACAGCTGTCCACTTCCTGCAATAGCCTGTGAGAAAAAGAGGAAGGAAAAAGAGAAACCAAGTCAAAACATGAGTGTTATCTGAATGATATCCAGAACAGAAGCATGCAATCAGGTTACTGGAAGGCCTGGAAACACTAGCTACTGTTCTATCCCAGGCTTCCAACTAACCTCTACGATCTTTATCCTATGACTGATCATGTTCTCCACTGCCACATCCAGGCAAGTCTTCAACTCTGCAGAATCTAGCAATCCACTGAGAAGAGGGTCATCCTGGAAGTGCATTTTCTCTCGAGTCACAACCTGTTCCAGCTCAGAATGGAGGTTCCCATTCAGTTCCAGACGGCAGATTTCAGCAAGAATATGCTGAAGGCCCTTCTGTTTGGGTGAGGACCCTGTCGCAGCCACTGCAGTGTTTAGTCCAGGGATAACTAGTTTGATCCCATGCACTGCCACCTTAGACTGTAAATTCTGGATCAGACCTATGGAATAGAAGGGGACATGAAAGGAAGAGTCAGATTTTCAAAGAATTTTTCTTTTCCTCTTTGCCTCTATTTGCTACACCAGCTGATCCGCACCACAAATTACAGCATCCTCTATCATCAGCCCAGTCACACAGGTACAGTGCAGCCTCTGGACATTCACATGATCATGTATTGTGCAGTAGTGGCAGGCCCCAAACAAGCAGGCTTTGTGGCAAGACAAACTAAACCACTAAAGTTACCTGTGGTAAGAGGGCAACTAACAGAAAACTTCTGATTGACTTAGGGAGCCTGTGGAGGGAAATTTTAAGTTTCTGCAGATATAGAAATACTAAAATGCTTTTTTGCTTTATAAATCAATGGGAAATAGCTCATCCCCACTAAGATCAGGAACAGGATTACAAAAAATAAAATATTTCTACCACAGCATACGTAAAAAAACTTTTGGGGACAGTATTTGAATACTGCAGGCAAAAAAAAAAAAGAAAAATCTTTAAAATCTATTGCCAAATCTAAGAATAAGCATGAAGACACTTTACCAACATTAAATGATGAAATTACTGTCTCAAGACAAAGCAAAATTCATCACTAGATTAAAAACTTTAAAAAAAAGTGGGTCTTTGATGAAAAGGCATTTAAAGTGACGAGCTGAGTGGGTGTCTCCCCATCCAAGACCACTGTATTTAGCTACCATTTTCACAACAGACTGAACTGCTCCTATTCTACTCTTGTAGCAAACAATTTTTTTGGGCATGCTTCACTAAATCACTTTCTCTGACTATGCTCTTGTGCCCACAATCAAAGGGGAACAAACATGTCACCTTACCTATCTTGGCAGTTCACAGGGAAAATCAAAACAAGGTTAAAGACTTGAGGAAGTAAGCTCTCCTGTCAGTGTTTGAAGCAACTAGGTTGGATTTCTCCTGGGCTGGATGTGCCTCTCTACTTGCAGAGGGGGTTGTGCCATCTGACACATGACTGTTACAGAAGG
Organism: Platyrinchus mystaceus; assembly: GCA_035041135.1. Lineage (NCBI taxonomy): Eukaryota > Metazoa > Chordata > Aves > Passeriformes > Tyrannidae > Platyrinchus > Platyrinchus mystaceus. The sequence continues at coordinate 100,428 of JAWWLV010000046.1, read as the reverse complement.
TAAGATGTCTCTCCTTGTGGCTTTTTACTCCTACCTACATTCTAGATATCTCAGGCAGAACTAGTTTCTAGCTTCTAGCACACATACAGAAACAAGACCCCTGCTGAAGTCTTCTACAGAGACCAACACTCATTTCTTGGATGTTCTCAAGTAGTATGAACAGCTCCTCTCAGCCACTTCTGTCAGGCCAGAGGATTTCCCTAGCATGACAAGAAACCAATCCCACTCTACCTTTGCAGTGCTCCAGATAGGCATGAAGATGGGCACTGGAAGACAAACAGTTACTCTCAGTGTAGGGCACAAAGCAGAATTTTTCCAGGGTGGGAGGGGTCCGTTCCTGTTGTCGGCGTGGTGCCACAGAAGCATGAAGGCCGTTGATTTGAACACCTCCTGCCTTAAGGCTGTCGAGACAGTGGTCCACAACAACTTCAAAAGCTGAAAGTCAGTAAAGAAATGTAAGTTTGAATACACAAGTATTTTGTTCCAGGTGATCTGATGAACAGTGCTATGTCAGGCTGTTATACACTTACAGAGCTGCAGAATAGCTTGGAGACCAAGAGGGCCCCCAAAGTCCATCCTACGACCTAGGAATTCATCCATTCACCCACACGGCAGTCAAAACAACAAGCAAAACTCAAGCATGAGATGTTACCTTCTATATTGTCCTGGTATTGGCACACATGCTCTTGATGCAGCACTGGGTCAATGCAGACTGAGCGAATCCTGGTGGGTAAGCGCAGACTGCGGCCAGGCTCAGCTAAGACCAGCACATGTAGTAGAGTGTCGAGGAAGGTCACCCAGTTCCCATTCCACAGAACCTTCCCTGCACTTGCTGCAGAACAGGAATAGAAAGACTCACTATGTGGTCATTCAACAGATGCAAGAATGTCACTGCTTATTACATGCCAAGCCTGGTGTATGTACCCAGCTTCCCCTGTAAACTCCAACAGTCAGTTCTACATTGGAAATAGAGCACTGGAAAAACTGTTATCAGAATTCCTGGTTGTTCTCCATTATCACAAAAAGTGTAATTACCACACAAAGCACAGTCAGGTGAACTGTTAGCACAAATGGAATTAAGAGATCAAATAGTCATCATTACAATATCCATGCTCATCATGCTTCTTTTGAAAGTAAATTCACCTTCACTGTTGCATTCTAGAACACCCTGGAAAGTTGGTCCATAGTTATATCCACGCAGATGCAGCTCTTGATAAACATCTTCTTTCAAGAGCCCAGACTTTGAGCTCATGTCTACTTGAGTCCGAAAGTCATCTGGCTGGTTATGGAAGTTCCTCAGAGCAGTGTTTTCTAGGAGGGAAATCTTCCCTGATGGGACAATAACAGGAATAACAATCATTATTGTCGTTTATAAATAATAGATTTTACTAAGACAGTGTATACACTTATGCTTCCTTCACTTACCACTCACAGCCAGATTCCCATTTCCTGACACCTCAAAACAGCGGGATGCAGGCATGAGTCTTACTTCCAACTGTACTGATCCTGCAAGAAACATTGAAGACAGGACTGTGAGGTCATTCACTGCTACTACACGCAGAACTCTCTTTCACTATCTCCAGACTCACAGTTCACAACATGTAATAAAGGTGACTATAACACGTACTACTTGACTGTAGAAATTCACTTCTTTGTTCAGTCATGCTGCCTTCTTCTTTATAGTCTCTTTCCTGCATTCCTCCCCACTTTTCCCATGCGTTTCCTCCCACTCCCTTTATCTTCATTACATAGTTTTGGCACAGTTGTGCCAGCACTCCTCACTCACCCTTTTTGGGAAGGATAGTTGCCTGATGAATTGTGACATCTTCAAACATCACAGCCATTTGCTCCATGGCCATGCCAAGAGATCGTGCCAGTGTTCGCCAAGCCAGCACCAGGTACCCAGTTGCTGGGTACAGAACTCTGCCATCAATGCAGTGACCAACCAAGTAGTGGTCAGGAGAGTCAGGACTCACATCTGTCAAAGAATAGAGAGCAGAATAAAAATAATAAAAACACTAATAAAGACATCTTTTCCCCTCAGTGTCTACAACAGGTTCTAGGTGTTTCCCCAACTATCCTGCCTGACAAATGCAGCCCTTAAAACTGCTCTTAGTCTGATTCAAGAGTCTGCTCTGTTCATGTTTTTCATTCCATTTCAGAAGTAGACCCGTTTGTTTTTTTTCAATCCAAACCAAACATTAAGCTTCAGACAACAGCTTCAAGGATGCTGCTTTGAGTATCCTTTTCTTAGTTTTACAAAAAAAAAAAGAAAAAACAAAACAACAAACAAAACCCACCACCCCAAATAGACAAACACACCAATATTGTAGACTGAAGCAGATGCAGAGCCTTTGGAACCTGCTGGAAAGTCTTCAGCTTTTGGAACATCCCAGTCCTGGCTATGGTCCCATTTGATGTATGGAGAAATGAGGGGTGTTCCCACAGGGACAGGGTATTCCACAGGCGGGAACAAGTTATTTCCAAAAACATTTATCCTAGGAAGACAAAAAGAATCAGTGTGGGAGGGGTGGGCAGGGAGAAGGGAGGGGGAGAAAAAGTAGGGAAAAAAAATTGAACATAATACTTAGAGGTCAAGCAGTAACTGGTCTTGGACTCCATGTCTGAGATGTCTCCAAGAGTACCATGAACACTTACTGCTGCCAAATTTGTAATTGTAATAGTCTACAAGATGTGAAGTTTATTTCCAAGAGCTAGTTCCGGATTTCCTAGACCTTTAAATGGGACTTATCTTTAAAAGGCACCTTCCCAGCCCAAGCAGTCTCTAACCCAAAGGAAGACTTCATAAGTGAACATGTAAAGCACAAATGTCCACCCTATTTTTTCCCCAGCTTTCTTGAAGCAGTATTTCAATCCTTGTGAAGACATGCATACTAGAGAAGAGACCTGAATTGCCTTCCATTATCCCACTCACCCTCCTCCCTTAGTCTCCTTACCCAGTTAAATGAATCTTTCCAATCTGTGTTAGGAAGAACTCCAAATTATTTTTGTGCTCTTTCTTCATCAAAGGTAGAATGGTGCAAGTTGGTTTCAAAGTTCTCCTCAAGATAGCCTGGTCAAGTAGAGTCCATAAATCACCAGTGGAAGGCATTACTTATTACTTTGTCTCTGAATTTTCCTCTACAGATCTCAAACCACTTATGTTTCTGTGCCAAGAGTTCTGTGCTAGCTGCTAAAACATACACCACTGCAACAGGAAAGGGTGCCCTTCCAGCAACCCAAGCTGCTGCACATCTGGTAAAGCAGAACCTACGTAATATTAATGTAATTCTGCCAAAACACAAATATCCTTTTCCCAAGCAGATTGTCAAGTGACATAAAAAGCTGCACGTGAAGAACTGCAAAGTCACCTTCTCATTCCTCCCACTCGCACACACTCCTTTCCCAGGAGCAGCACTTTCTAGTCTGAAGCATTTTCCAAACAAAAGCCATTAGGCCAAAAAATGCAGTCTTGAACACCTGACCCAATTTCTATCTTCTCTTCAATTTGATCCCATGATTTTTACATGAGAAACGAAAAGAGAGGGAAGAGAAAACCAGAACACTTTCAAACCCAGCTGATGAAATCTTAGTCACTTGCATTAGAGTCCAAAATTGTTCAATGATTTTAACATGAAATAAAAAGTCTCTCCATAGAGAAAAATATCTGCCCAATTTAAAAACTCTGCTCCAATTCTTGCTTCAAGTCACTTTCAAGGCATAAATAACATGACATAGTAAATAAACACTGGATTGAAAGTCAAAAGCATTGTATAACTATTAATGTTGATTCTCAAGTAACTATTATTCTTCTTAAGACTTTTCTCCTCTTGCTTGCCACAGACTAAATAAAAAAGACCAGTCCTTAAGACTTGAGGGACAGACATAAGGCAACACCACTGATCCTGTGGAGCAAGTACATCCTAATGCACCTCATGTTCTGTATTCTCTGCTATGGAGATAATTCCACAAAGATCAATCCTTATTTGTTGTGGAGAAAGGAATAATGACCGGATCTTATTAGAGAAAGGAGTTTAGAAGAAGGCAAGCTCCTGTGGTCTCAGACTACTTGGTCTAGGAGAAGAGGGGAAAACACCACTAACCAGCCACCACCCTGTAACACAGGAACCTCAAACCAAATTCAGTTTACAGATGGTAACAGGCCTTCTCTATGAAAAAAATCTGTTAAGTCTTGAATGTCTCACTCTACCCCAATTTTCACATACAACTCTCCATTAGATCCAAACAACGAAATGCTTTTCTTGCTCATTGTGCAGTTTAGAAAGCTGACTATCAGTTATCTGAAATGAATAAAGCAGTAACGTGAATATCTAGATGAGGAAGTGTAGTGTGTTAGGGATTTTTTAATTTTTTTTAAAATATTAACATATACCACCGCCTAAAAGAAAAAAGCAGCAGTATTCTCTAGTCGTCAGACCCCCAATCTCCTTCTTGCAGCAGCATATCAATATAGTATTGTACTGACACAATCAAATACAATACCTGTAAAAGAGCATGTGGAGCAATCTCTACTACAACGGCGTTCTCTGGAATATGCTTCAAACCTTCATGGAATAGCACTGGATTCACTAGGTTGTTCACATGGTATTCTGCAGAGGAATTCCTGGCCAGATCACTCTGCCACTGAGATTCAGGGATAGATGTACTGATCCATCGTGCTGAGCGAGGTTTAGGGTGTGGAATGACCTACAGACATACGAGAAAGTGGAACAGAATAGAGAACAATAAGACAAGCACAAGCAAGTAGCTCCTCCTTTTTGCAGGCCATTTTTCCCAGCTTGATTGCTTAGGACATCCTTCTGCTTGGGGCCAAAGGATTTCAAACATTAGGTCTCACAGAGGTCTACCTGCTCTTCAAGAGATTTTCTCCTCCTCCTGAAGAAAGAAATCCCCTTAAGCTCAGCGCCACCTACACTCAGCCTAGGTGCTCGAGCACAAGCTCCGTGAGCCCCAGTTTGGCAACATTACCTTTTTCAGGGCACCGAGCAGCACGGGGGCAATGGAGGCCATGTAATAGGAGTGGAATGCGACGCCAGCGCTGCGAACCTCCTTTGCAAACACACCATCCTGCTTCAGTCTGGCTACAAACTCATTCACAGAGGCCTAAGAAGAGGAATATAAGTGAACTAAGAGAAAAGCACGCAACGTTGGGATCTGTGTGAGTCCCTGTACTCCACCCACACCCTTCATCACTTGTCACTTAAGGGGGAGCCATAGCTGGGATGAGGTTATTGCCCTTCTCAGTCTTACAATTTATCACCCACTACGCCCATGGCTATAAGAGATATTTTATTACTAGCTTACTGAGGCACTAACATCACTTCCTCTCAGAGTATTTGAGTGTGCAAGTTTACACAAAGCACCATGTCCCCTCCACCACTTCACTCCAGCTCCCCTTTACCAGCAGCTGAGCTCTAACTGAGCTTCATGCTTTCTTCAAGCCCGAACTTCACAGATCCCAATCACAATCCCAGTATGCACTGTATCAGTTTCATGCTCACCAGAGGCCCTGAAACAGTGACAGTGTCTTCAGAGTTGTGGCAGGCTGGTACCACGTTTGGAGGACAGCGTTGTTTACATTCCTCCCATGTCAGACCTGCAGAAGGAAGACCACAGGACAACAGAAGTGATTCTAGCTCTGTACTTCATGAGGGAGGCAACTTTAAACTGCACAGTCACTGCGGTCGATTCAGCACTTTGTAAAACTGGGAAGGACAGGCACCCTCTCCTCCCCTAAAAGCAATTCTGCAAAAGCCAAGGATATTTATCCTAGAGCTTTAACACGACATTTATCACAGTGATGTTGAACACATGGACAGAAGGCCAAATCTGTGTACCATCCCATTAATGAACGGGGTGGCGGTAACACCCACACTTTCAAAGAAGCTACAGAATTGGTTGTTTTATCTCATGTTGCCCTTAGTTTCTAGGAGTCAAGCTCACATGTTCTCTCCCCTGTTCTAGCTTGCATTGCTGAGAGCCACAAAATATCCAAAGAAATCAATAACTCTAGTGGCATGCTAGCTTAACACATGCAGCATCTGGTCATACATTACAAGGACACAAGTCACAGGAAGAACTTGAACTCAACATCAGATTATGAAAAACATATTACATGCAGGAGTTTGAGGTAAGTTCTTTAGTAAGAGTGTAATTAGTCCTTTGTAGTATTACTTAAATTAAGAAATCTAGGATTGTAACAAGTGATCTAGTCCAACATACATACTGCATCATACCAGCAACGGCTTTTCTCCTAAGTGTTTCAGTTTTTAATTGACAACTATGTTCAATAAGAAACAGAAGGACAACAGTGCTACCAATAATAATTTTACTTTTAAACATGTAAGTTACTATGAAGCCACGACACAAAGAAGAACTACTGCGTAAAAAATTTCACCCAACAGTGGGCAAAACTATATGACGTACCAAAATAGTAGGCAAAGCTTATTCAGGAGAAAGCTTATGCCTAAGTGTTATTAGGCCCAGAGTGGTATTAGTAAGTTCACTAGCCAGTTGCCCACTACACAATAGTGGCTTACTAGCTTCACATCTCATTACATCCTGCAGACAATCAGAAATCTTTTTTTTTAAATGCAAAAGAATATATATATGCACACATCTGATTGTGCATGATATATATCTACCAAGAGCCAAAAACCCTAGTGCTTTAGATTTTTCATGTTTTAAAGATGACTATTTATCAGACCTGTCATTGGTCACCTGACAATGAATCCCTCCATTTCCACTTAAATTTTGGATGGATTACCAAAATTCTGACGTATTCCAGGACACAGATCACTACCATTGTATCAACTTAAATATTTAATGACCTGTTCTACATCAGAAGAAAACAAAGAAGAGGCAACAGTGGCCAAAATTTTACAGAAATTATAGTTTCCATCAACACATTTGAGAGACCAATTTTATCCCAATGCCATATAGAAATCAGATGCACTTTCCCGTATCACTGTTGTGGTAAGGGGATACCTACCAACAGCAGCCATTCCTCCTGGGGGCAATTTGGCCTCTTTGACGCATCGTCCCCGCCAGTAAGCAGCGAGGATGGCTTCTTCACGACTTAAGGAATTGTCTGCATAGCCACAAGCTAGTTCTCCCACTGAGTGGCCCAAAATCCCATCAGGTTGCAGACCTGCAGCTTTCAGTATATCAATCTGAGCAATCTGCAAGAAAAAGTAGGATTATTGATTCCATGCCAGAGTAAGCAGGTGTCAGGCTTCAAAGGCACACAGCAGTAGCAAGTACATAACAAAATGGCCTTTTGGTACAGACATTCTTGGCCTCACTGCCTTCCCTCCCACCACCCCCTCCCCCCCAACTGCAGCTCCATCCTACTTTCAAAGCAATCCCAAGAATCGTCATGCAGCTCCACTATTGTTTGGACCTCTCCACAGTGTAGCTTTCCACTACATTGGAAAATATTTCCAACAACATGAGGTTGCCAAGAACGTGTCTGTACAAAGTAAGAGGCAAGAGCAGCCTTCCACATCACTTTAAAAGCTTGTCCCCTAGTTTATAAAGAAACCATGAATCCCACATTGACACTCAGAATTAAAAAGAGACTTCATTTAGCATCACTTAGTTAATTTACAAAACAAATTTTAGAAGACATTTAATGGAACACTGCTCCTTGGCACAAACATTTACATAAAACTTAGAGACATTCTTTAGTCTCTTAAAAGAAGAAACTGCATTACATCCACACAGATACACATGCAAATCAGCTCAGATCTATATTAGCCCAAGCATCTTGCAAAAGGCAGAGCCTGAAACTGTCAGATATATTTCTAACAGCTGCCATTGGCCGATCACAAAAAACAAGCTTCCATTAATTGGTATAATGTGTTACCAGCCAGAAAGACACATTAGCAGAACATGGTTATGAGTCCATGACCCCCTTCCACTAGCCATTTGAGTCTTGCCTGAATAGCAGCTAGTCCAACAAAGGCATGGACAGTGTCATCAAAAGTGTTCTCATCCGCTTGCAGAAGCAGGTCTGAGACCTTCAGGCCTGTGTTCTTCAAAGCCTCATCTGAGCGCAGTATAGACTGGCGGAACAAATCCAACTTCATAAGGCTGACGCCCATGCCTTTCCACTGTGTTCCCATGCCTGTAGGAGGGGCATGGAGAAAGTGAGCGTTAGTAACACTCCTAACAGGAGCGGACATCACACACTTGCTGTAGCAGTTAAAGAACTCTAAGAGCAAAACATTGCACATTTCTAATATCCTCCAAATTACACACTGGTTATTATTTTTTCTAGACTTGGCTATCATCAGAAGATAGTTAAGTTGGAAAGTTTTGATAAAATACAGGAAACACAAGTCTCCTAGTTATATCACAGAGCTGCAAAATATTTCCTCATGATACAGTGGAAAACAACATTAGAGCACAGAATACGACTGCTCAAGCCCCAGATCTACAGAGGAATGGAGAAGCCTGGATGCAGTACTGCACACCTACCTGAGCAGATATACCAGAGTGGTCTACCAGATGCTTGTACTTGCTGAATCTCTTTGATGTCACTCTCAGTGCCAACCAGCGTGTAGCCCCTGTAGGGCATGGAGGACACAGGAACTGTAGAGATATCACTGAGCAGGCTTACAAATGGGCTGCATCCTCCATGTTTTCTGCTCTCTTGAATTAGTATTTCCACAGCTTCCTGGGTTCTGCCAGAAATTTGAACCAGTCTTGGCACGTTACAACTCTCCAGAGGCTGGTGTTTGTTCTTATTTGGCCTCAGAATGACATGAGCATTAGCACCTCCAAAGCCAAAGGAGTTGATACTGACAAGGCCACCTTTCACTGGTGTTGGTTTACAAACTACCTCCAAAGTGCCATCTTGTAAGGCAGGAATATCTGGATTTGGGGTACTGAAATGAAGATTTGGAGCCCACAGCCCATGTTCCAGAGAAAGAATGACCTGAAAGGAAAAACAGTGTTCTGTGCTCCACGTTGTCTTGTGACAAACATTCTTTTGTTGTTATTGTTTTCCTACAAATGACCATGTAGCATACACTAAAGCAGTTCTCTATGTTTGGATAAAGGGACATTTCAGAGAATAGCATTATTGATGTTATTGCGGTAGTACCTGCTCCACTTAGGCAAGTTTTAAGTCCATGCAGGAAGTCAGCAGGGAAGATGAGCACAGTAGCTTTAAGTTTAGCTTCCAGACCCTTTTTTAACTGGAAAACCATGCAGTCTTGTCGGAAAAGCAGCCTGGGTACTAAGACTATCATGTCTTTTTCCCCTTCAGATGCCATTCCTTCATCACATTCCACTTCATCCCTCCCCAGTCACACACAGTCACAAATGCTCTTCCTTATCACAACAAAGTACTCCTATTTCTGCCTTTGCTGCAAAAGAATCAAACTGAAGCACTGGTAAAGGAATTTGCTTGCTGCTTTACACCCATTTGTTGTCTTCTCAATCCAAAAATGCAGGAACAGCAGACTGGTCAGAACTGGCAGAGCAAAAGGGAGGTACAGAAACAGCATAAAGAACAGAGTATCTGTGCCAAAAAAGCAAGAGCTCCCTTCTCTTATCAGCATCTCTACATACAGCCCGTGACACCAAGTCCATACTCCTCTGTGGCACAAGCCCAGCAAGTCACAGACTACAAGGTACTCTGTGCTCTGTATATTTGGCAGTTCCTTCATCACTCCAAAATGGTCAAAGAAAGAGATTCTGGTTTGGGAACTGTTCTTCCAGGCTGACTATCAGACATAGCAGTTTACCTGGGAGAAAACCAGCATAAATATACGATTTCAACTCCAGTCAATGTGGTTAAAGCTGCAGCCTGTTTTCATGCATACTGTCCTATACTTACAATCCTATGCACTTGGAACTTGCTGTTGCTTTACACTGCACACATATTTTTACTTTTAAGTCTGCTGTGGTTTCTATGTAAGTTTGAAAGTACAGTGCAATGAGTGTAGTTCAAAGTGCAGGTGAGTTTTCCGTCCCTTACCAGAATTGACTAAGGCAGCCTTGGCAAGCCCTAGTTTCATTCCTACCTATCCATATAATTAATGGATTCTCTTCAAGTCTGAAATCAGATACTTTCAAGATCTATTTTCCTGACATTTCACATAGGAGCATTTTATGGAATTCTAGAAGAAAACATTTAAAGAAACTGCAGACTTCCTAACATAGTTACTGTCTAAGAGTCACTGGGCTTGTGATGTAGAGGTGAGGGAAGCAGTACCTGAAACTTATCCTGTCCTGACAGATTACAGGAACACACTAAACAAACTGTTTATAACATACAACAGTATGGATTGAGAAGTTTATTTTATGATTCAGTTATCTTTCCTTCTATGAAGAACGTGTCAGTCAGAGATAAAGGTGCTAAAAAAAAAAAAGAGTAAGCTTCCCTCTACAGAGAGGCAGACACTGCTGTCTCCATGATTTGCAGATGAGGCTATTCACAGGAAGTTGTATGTATTCAGGTCACAGTAACCACTTTGAAGAGCCTAAAATTGTAGCAGTGACAGTGTACGTGACTTCAGTTTGCGTGGTTCTGTGGTAATAGGCTTACAAACAAGTGTGAACATTAGCTAGCTCTCTGCTAAGCAGTTTAGCAGCCAGAGCCAATAGATGACTGACTGCCTAGAGCAGTAGATAGCAGGCTGGTTGCTAAGACAGACAGTTATTCAAGCTGGTAGCCTCATCCCAAAGAACTCACCTGGCTTCATGCCAACCTAAGAGAGAAGAGGAAGAAATGATACAACCCCAATAAAAAGCCAGAAGGATCAGCTGCTCTTTTGGCACTGAAAGCCCACGCTGCCTCTCATCTTTGGTCACTGTCAACTACTCCAAACATCTAATGCTCTCTACTTGTATGTGCCTCAAACCCAAACAACTTACAGTAGAGTTCTGTTGGAAGGTCCAGTGTAAGGATAAATGAATCATAAGGATTAACAAAGGGATCCTGAAGCCTTTATACTGAGCAGAGTTACACTCCTATAGAATTCAGTAGGAAGGGGGCACTGAAGTGTGTGTGCACACAGCAGAGGGCCACCTAGGCATTCGTGGTTTGCAGAATAGCCACCTGAGCTTTTGGAAGTATTGGCATGTGGAACAAGTAGTTAATAAGAAACACCCATGTTCTTATCTTCACAAGTGAATATTTTACCCTGAATCACTGCAAATTTTCCATAAAACAAAAAACCCTTACAACCCCCCACACTGTTGCGTTCCTCATCTTCCCATATTTTCTTTCTCAAGCCCCCTGTTACCTTGGCTAATGCTGCAAGCCCAGAGGCAGGCTCTGGATGACCCATGTTTGACTTGGTTGATCCAATCAACAGTGGCTCCCTCTCACACTGACAGAAGACATCTACAATGCCATTTACTTCCTGTGGATCTCCAACCTAGTATGAAGAGAATCAGAATGGCTATTAGCTAGCACTTCCAAAACATACCACAAAAGAGAAATCGGAAAGATTATGGTGTTTGGGTGAAATTCAAAAGCGGTGAAACAAAACATATTCTACTAACTGGTAGAGGCGAAAAAGATTTCACTTTGGGAAAACAATGAATAATTAAACGGAAAAGTGTGGCAAGTGATGCATGGGAAGAAAACACAGCAAACCCAAGCACAGCCATGCTGACCTTGGTCCCTGTTCCATGAGCTTCAATATACTCCACTTCTTCAGGTTTCACACCGCATTCCGCGTACAAAGATCTGACCAATTGCTGCTGCATGTCTCCAGATGGGTATGTCACACCTAGGATCAAAATTGCCATCAATTCCTCTCTCTGTCAGGCACTTCCTGTTCTGATTTTAGCATCCTTTCAATTGCTTGGGGCTACCATGTCCAAAAAAAACCCCAAAATACAACTACAAAGACTTTTTCAGAATTTATATCATGTCCTTAACACCAAACACAATAAGCCTCTCAGACTTTTTGTAAGTAGAGTAGAGGAGCCAGAAATAAACCTAAAGCAATGACTTAATCAGTATCTTTCCACCATAGTCTAACAGAATACTAGGAGATGTGTAGATTAAGCAAAACATGTGAAACTTGGGTGTCTCCATAACTGGAGAGCAGGAGAAGTTGGACAACAGTAGGACAAGAGCTTTACAGTCACAACACTACCTAAATTTCTACCATCAGTGCATAAGTTACTGTAGACATCTCCTGAGGAAGGCTAAAGTAGGAACAGAACATTGTTGTTACTTCATACAGTAGAAACCACTACTTTTCTCCTTCAGCTTCTTTACGAAATAGGGCCCTGAACCTTGCATTATCAAAACAGAAAAAGAAAAAAGCACAGAAACACTAAAAAACATTTACACACCTAAAGAACCCTACAACTGCCTATTTTTGATGACAAAGACTCCTGACTGAACAGTTCTCTTGGTATCTCACTTTTCAGCAGCTCAAGACCTACCTTGCTCCTTAAAGCCATCAGTGTTAATTCCAGCATTTACTATTGTGGCATAGATCCGCTTAGCCATAGATCTCTTGGTCAAAAGAACAACGACAGCAGCTTCAGAGCGACAATATCCATTTCCTGAGAGCAGAGAAAGAAGAATGACTCTCTAAGTCTGCTCTGCTTTGTAAAATGTTGCAAAACACTATTGCAGTAAGATTATCTTGTTCCTGAGCTACTGCTTACAATAGACTCCTTTGAGAATATGACATATCTATTTCTTTCAAAAGAAAAATTTCATGTCCCTAGAAAAAAGGCACAGGGCTCATCACAAATGGTAATAGAAAGTTTCCATCAAGAGACAGCTATTTCTTCTCCCCAGTGGCAGAGGAATGAACCATATGGTGTCAATTTCTTCCCCACATGCAACATAGATCAGGCCCAGGGTATGTCCCAAACAGTGCACCTCAGAATAACTGTGAGGCCAACTCTTCACTGTACTGAAAGAGTAGCTGGTCATAGACTCTGCAATAAGTTTCTCTCATACAATGTGACAAGCTTGTGTACTAATGCCTTACCTGAAACATCAAAAGCCTTGCAGGCACCATCAGGACTAAGCATACCCAGTTTCATGAACTGCACAGATGTGTTGGGTTTCAGCAGGAGGTTGACGCCACCTACTAGAGCTGCACTGCACCGTCCATGACGAATTGCCTTATAAGCATTTTCCAGACAGACGAGACTAGAGGAGCAGGCTGTGTCAATAGTTAAGCTTGGTCCTTAAGGAACAGAAAAGGGAAAAAAACCCCAACTTAATTTTCTAGATTGTTCTCCAAACACTACAGGATGTGATCACAAGACAAACATATTAAAATAAAGTTAAATAAGAGTTGCTTCAGAATCTAACAGGTACACCTAATGCAATGGGACACAAGAACCACCATCGCTGCCTGCTTACTAGGTAACGCATGAGAAAGGTGGGAAAAAATTACGAACAGATTGGTCGTAAGGGCATTTTTAAAAATTCTGTCTCTCCATCAAAAAGAAATCATAGCTTCACAGGCAGGTCTCATCTAATTCCCCATTCTCACAATACAAATCCCTTGCTTTTTCTGGCGCTACCCTTGCCATTATCTCTGTTCTCTGCTGCTCTTCCAATCAATTCCCATCCCTCCACTCTCTTCAAAACTATACATGGATTGAGCCATGTCTGTGCCTTCAATCGCATCATTCTGGTGGCTCTCCTACTTCTTCCACTTTACTCAAAAGGAGTCAACTGCTACAGTCAGTCTCTGGGCTAACTGACTTCTACATAGCTTGATACCAAATAGCAGTCTAAAGGTCAGACAGGACCTAGATCATTTTATGAAGGCCTCCTGACATGACCATCTTTCAGGTGAACACCAGCTATGCCCAGCAGCAGTAGCTGAGTTACAAGGCCTTACAATGAGTCTTATCTTACAGATACAATATATTTTTTACTTCTCATATGCCTCCTTACAATAGTTACATGCTACTTTCTCTTTCCAAAAGGGGTCTACGCCATCATATCCATCCCACTCTTCTACAGCAACTGTGGTACAATCATGTTGAAACTGCAACTGCTGATCAGCATCAACAGGTTTGGGGGCCACTAACCTGTTAAGTCATAGAAGTAGGAAATCCTGTTGGCAAGCATAGCACGCTGGCAGCCAGTCATACTGTATCCCACAAGCTCTTCTGGATCTTGGCTAAGGGCTTCGGAAGCTTCTGACCCACTGGCACCAATCCATACACCTGTGTCTGTGCCACGGAGGGTGGCCGGATTAATACCTATGGGAACATTGGAAGGTAGATTACAGTAAACAAACTTATAATGAGGGGCAAACTGGTGAGATATCAGGTACACTGACATCAGTTCACGAAATACTACTTATTGTCCTTTTCCAGCAGGCCCACAGCATTGTTCCCTACCTTTAGTAACTTTTCACCTGTTTCAACTGCAGACCTTACAAGTCTTACTTCTGAGTCCATCAGAACTTCGATATTGGCTCTTGAACAGAACATACTGTGCCCTGACAAAGCTTCTCAGCCCAGCTGGGCATTGCCAGAATCTTGTGTAAAAAAGTGGACAGACTATGAAAAGCAAAAATGCTGATGAAGAGAAGCTAACAGCCAACTTCCAATACAGAGAAAAGGAAGAGAAAGAAGGGGAGAAAAATTATAGCACTTAGAATGTCACGTGAGCACATCAATATCTACCTCTAGCCAGACACAATGCCCAGATCTGGAGTACATGACAGAAATGAAAATTCTTAAAGACAAAAAAAAGCCAACAACCAGAACAAGAAACAACTTTGCTTAAAAAAAAAAAAAAAACATAGCAAGCTCAACTAGCAGAAATCTCTATTGTTTCTTCTCTGTACTTCAGGAGTCCTGAAGGCAAACGGAATATTTAATCTCCAGACTGAGGCTCAGCAGCAGAGGAGCAAGAGTTCAGTAAGTCATAGAATCATAGGAGATGTCAAGGGTTGGAAAGGACCTTAAAGATCCCGTAGTCTCAACCCCCCCTTGCCATAGGCAGGGACACCTCCCACTAGATCAGGTTGCTCAAGGCCTTATTCAACTTGGCTTTGAACTCTGCCAGGACTGGGGCATCCACAACTTCCCTGAACAACTTGTTCCAGTATCTCACCACCCTCACAGGCAAGAATTTCTTCCTGATATCTAATCTAAATTCCCCCTCTTTCAGTTTGTACCCACCAATAGTCAGTACTAGTGAGGTGGTTCCAACTTTTTCCCCCACGTGCTTCTTATGTTCTGACATGAAACCAATTAACAGGAAGAATAAACTTCTTGGCTCTGTGGATAAGTAACTCAAAAGCTCTTCTATTACTGCCACTGTTTTAAGACAGGCTGCTATTTCTGAAAGCACACTTCCTGGGAAAACCTTTTATAGAAAAAGATGAACCTGGCCAACAGACAGGAATACATCAGGCCATCTGTCATTCTTTTAGACCATGGAAGTGAATTCTAACCAAGTAACCTTCCTTTTGCACTACAAATTTGCCTCTTACAAAGGAATTCTTATGGAATACTAGGGTAGAGCAGAACACAGAAAAGCTCTAGAACTGTTGAATGTTTAAGTGATTCTGTCATACTGGTTGTATCATACGATGCTGGTACAGATTTGCTGGCATCAGCATAGATTTCCTGGTTTGCATTCCAGAGAAAACAGCTTTGTTCTAGCCCCCTTACCAGGTCTTTGGTCTCCTTGCTAATGTGATGGCTTTCTCTTGTTAGAGTTTTCATCACACAGATGCATGTCTACACCTGTTGCACAGAGACAGTACACCATAACTGTCCCTCTTCAGTCATTCATCTGCTCACCTCCATCCAAAATAGCTTCATATGAAACTTCCAACAGCAAGCGAAGTTGAGGATCCATTGTATGAGCTTGTTTGGGATGAACCCCAAAAAAAGATGCATCAAATTTGCTTATGTCCTTGAGCTTTCCATTTCTCTTGGGCAGTCCATAAAGTCCTGAAAAGAAAAATTCAACAGTGAGTCACAGAATACAGCTGAGAGACAGTACAGAATGACCACAGTTGATTCTTGATTACACAGGAAACCTCACTGCCCTGTGCAGTAGCCAGTGCTGCATGAGCATCTACCGACCCACCTCATCTGGAAATGAGAATGCTGCATTAACAAAACCAATTGTAATTTTTAAGACTCTCCTGCATATAGCAGCAAAAGATATCTATCTAGTTTAAACACTTTTGCTTTGGCAAGTTGTACCAAGTACATACACTGTTCAAATCAGTGGTTCCAGTCAGTCCCCAGTTAGAGGAAAAACAAAAGCTGTTTCTGACTTCTGCAAATCATTAGCTTGAACTGGGTAGATATGTGCCAAACACTTCAAAAGGACAACCACACAAAACACAACATTGTGAAAAGCCATAAATCACAGCACTGGAGTTCCTGTGCTACTTCTGAAACCAGGAAAATGTCAGTCATCTTACCATCAACAGCCATCAACAGCAGGTACAGGATTCATGTTGCCTAGCTGCTCTGTCAGAGTGCTCTTTGAAAGTAAGCTACACAGAATTTGTAAGGTACTACTACATGGGACATGACATTATAAAATGGATTATGCGAGACCTTCACAACAGTGTTTTGTTCTTGAATTTCTTGATGATATATCAGAAGTTAGTTCAGCTCTGGAAGGGTTTTGCATCTCATAAATCCTTTCTTTTCATAGGATAATTCCTCTAAAACACTCAGAACCCAGAGTTCCCAAAGGAGGGACAATAAGCACTCACCTGGTTTCCACCTCCGATCATCCTCTGTGACCATATCAACTCCATTAAGCAGGTTCTCCCAAAACTCTTGCAAGTTCTCAGATTCTGGCAGCTTTCCTGCTATGCCTGCAATCACCACGTCCTCCATCGCTTAACTTCTCCCTGTTGCTGATATGCACAAAGCAGTAAGACTAGTAAGATTTCACACAGAGGAAAGTGTATGTGTCTAGTGTTCCTAACATGTTGTGACAAACAAGTATATTTGCAGGAGAAACGCCCACACAGGAACAGCCCATGGAGTCTCTACTATTAAAAAAAAAAAAAATTATATCCCAACTAATCAGACAGACTGTAAGATCCACGAGGTTGATAAGGATGAGAAAACTGATCCTGAAGAAACATCAGGCTCTCTGAGAACCATCAGCTTCTTTCTACATGACAACCAGAAAATGAATAAGTCTACCTCTACTAAATGCAAAGCCTCTATGAAGTCAGCAGAGAAGAAAGATTAACATGCTGGAGCAGAGGTGGGTGGAGAAATTATGAAATGTACATAATAAAATATATAATTACAAGGCAAACCTAACAGGTAGCAAAACAAGTTCTACAATCATTCCAAAGGTAAATGCTAACTTAAGAATCAATAATCAAAAGATCTGTTGGAAGGGGAAAAAGAAACTTCAAACAAACAAAGCTAAAAAATCCCACAAAACCACCCTCCAAAAAATAAACAACACAACCTTAAACAACTGCCCCAAAAAACACCAAGCAAACAAAAAATCCCATCAAAAACAACAACAAAATAAAAGGCCAGAAAAAAAACCCCAGCCCAACCAACCAAAAAGAAAAAGCCCACACAGAGAGGAGAAAACCCAACACAGAGCACAAAGACTACAGCACAATTTAGCATAATTTTAAATGCCCAAACCAAAGAAGTAAGTTTACATCTAAAGTGTTTGCTAATTAGACCCTGCACTGCTACACTGCACATTTAGAGGACTGGGAATGTGGCACTGACTACATATGACAGAGGATGGTGTTTCAAGGTACAGCTTGGCAGAACAGATCTGGATTACAGATGGGTGAAAAAGCTCAGCTGCTGTCCCAAGAAATTTGCATTCAAAGACCCCAATCTCAAACACCACAAAAGAGCATCATGCTGCATAACACAGCATGGCAGGGCACCTATACCAGACCACAATACCAAATGACAGATCATATATTACACTCCATTATTTTCTATTACACTAAAAATATATTAACAACTAAGCAGAGAGAAGGTAAATTAACCTGATGTTTCAGTTAAATTCAAATTATAATTTTAGATCCTAAGTAGACAAATTAAAGCAGGGAAGGAAGGGGGAAATAACCATATATACGGGGGGGGTGTTAATATAAAAATAAATAAAAGTGTCGTTGCAGGAACCAAAGCGGTAGTAAGCATTCACAGTACTTCCTTAAATAATCCTTCCGGTAAGTAGAGGCAAAATATTCTTTAATGTGTAGAATTTTAAACAAGTAACAACCACAAAGAAAACTAGGTATTTAAACACCTACAAGTCTGTCTTAACTTTGAACGAAAAAGTTTGCTACGAGAGAGCTGAAGTTTGACTTCCACGAGGTATTATGCTCTGTGGTGCCATGCAGGCACTTTGCTTAAGAGCTGCTGGGGCTTGATCATCTCCAAAATACAGCACTAATGGGTACTCTCTGTTGAGCACTTCGTAACTGTTTTTCCAACCCAAGATGTTTCATTTGGGCATTGTTTTGCAGCCTCTTCCAGGAGTTCCTGATGCTTTTGAGCAAGAAATGGGCCTCTCTTCCATCTACACATTACATTGCTCAGGAAATGTAATGCCTTCCCGTAGCTGGAAGAGACTGCTGGGGTGTGCAGAAGGAAAGCAAAGCACTCTGCTCAGCTGAGCTCTGGCTCTGCCAGAATACAACACCACAGAGGCTGCCTGATTTCTTTCACCCTTCTTCTTTCCTTCAGCAATTATCTTGATTCAGATCTGTGAAGTAACTGTGGAATTATGCAACACCTAAAACTGCAGCAGAAGGGATGGTTACCTCACCCAGTCCATTCCTTCTGGGAGCAGAAACAGAAGTGCTCCCAAAAGGACATCTGGGATTTCTAGGTCCTGTGCTAAACACCCAAACAAAAAAAGGTCCAGTCCACTCTGGTTGTTTGTTTAAAAAGGGAAACACTAAGGGTCAAATTGAGCAAGGCCCTTACTGAGAAACTAGTCTCCAAAACTTAAGTTGGTAGTAACAGACTCAGTCCACTTTGTGCTGAAAAGAAGCCCCACTCACATAAAACAAGTCAGTTGTATTACTGGCCTTATCATCATCATGGCTGGGCTTCGCGAACGAAGATTTGAGAAGGGCTCTACCCACGCCTGCTACAAGTGCGCTGATGGCTGAAAAGGCCAATGCGAGACAGACAAGTCCGGTTGCAAAAGGCACAGCGGAAAGTCTCCCAGGATGATATTACTGGCCTTAACACTGCACCTGTAATAAAATCCAATCAAGCGCAATAACTCTGCTACACATTCAGAATTTCTCTGCTAGGGCAGGGAATGAACAGATCTCATGCACAAAGCTTACAATTCAAGCTTAAGACAAGAAATATACAGAATGATAATTTAATTACAATTAAATTTTATACCTCAGCTCTCTGGGTGATGATCTCTAGGGAGAGAAATATAATTTGTTTCAGGGGACTGAGAGAGCACTTCTAGGATTGTTACTTCCCATCCCACATCTTTCCCTTGAATATCAGAAAAACTCCATCCAGGTATGGCCAATTGGCAAAATGTTCCTCTGAGACAGTGAAGTAATGGAATTCATAAGCAAAGCAATTTTGGCCAACATGTTATGAATGTAATTGAGCAAGACTGTGTCAAAGGTGGAGAAAAAGATGCTGCAGTAATCAAAATCAGAAGAACAAGAGCCAAGAAGTTAATCTTAGCAGGGTAAGAAGAGCCACAACTTCAAGAGTTTAATACACAAAGAACCAGAAACATTTAAACTTGCCACAAAGAGCTCCAGACGTGTACATCTAAGATAAGATACAAAGTACAGATTTAGTAGCAGACAGAAGGGATGATCTGCTGTTGGAAAACAAGAGTGGTAAGAAGAAAAATCATGAATATTAAGTAATCTCTGATTAAACAGTTATTAAATAGCTGTTATAGCTACTAACGTCTTTGGTCTTTCTTGACAGATAATAAGCAGCTAAACCAAGTTAAAGTTGATTGCCTTTGCCCTGAAATGGTGTATTGTGTTGTTTTACTATATTAGAGACTTTTGCTGTACAGCATTTTTAGATTATACACAGGAACACAGTACATAGACAGATTCCCAGGTATAGGGCATAGCACAGATCAAGAAAGCAAATTATTTCTACAGCTGTTTTAAAGGATATTAGACTACAGCAAACATACAGAACAGACTGCTCATGCTACCTTGGATGAGCAAGGTGTTCAAAAGCAACAGATTAAAATAGAAGACAAAGAAGATATAAAGGGACAAACAGGAGTTGCCTATTTCTTAAGGCTGTATTTTGCTGAATCCAACCAGACATCTAACATCCTTTTTCCTCAGTTTATCCCTGCTTTTGCTTAAATTGAGTTCCACGAATTCTCCTCAGACAGCTAGCATTTTTAACTGAGGGGAGAGAAGCAAATACACACCACAACCCACCCCACCACCAAAATATCAGTCCAGGAGACACCTCAGTAAAGCATAAGCTACCACCTCACCGGATTTACACAATATTTTTTAGCAATTATATTGTGTTGCTGACTCATTCACTTTGTGACTGGTAATAACTAACAATCTCTTTTGGTATTACTGACTAGTAACAACTTTCATCACTTTATACCTGTGCTCTGGTCTACCTCCTACATCAGCTATCTGACAAGGTTGTTTTGTTTATTGGTGCTAGTTCCTTTCTCCAATCATGTTATACCTTCTTAACCTGGTTCTCTATGTATTGAACAACTACTGGCATCATGTTATCGTAATACTATTATCAAAGCTACTCTTAAGTTGAAATACTGTTCTCTATTGCACTTAAAAATTTGTTTTTCAGTCCCTCCCTAATTCAGCACCAAAAAGCAATCAAAAAAAGTATTAATCGGGGTTTTCCACCGTGCCTGGCAGCTGTACAACTTTTTAATAATAATTTTATCTACTGTTTCCCTACAGAAATACCTCTGTGACCATTGAGCTTGCAAGCTTATAAGGGAAAAGAGGAAAATAAAGGAAAATAAAGAAGTGAAGGTAAAATCTGCATTCTTCCTGCTCATACCTGACTTGCCAACCACCAAAGAGAACTTATTCTGCTATAACTTGTTCACAAAGGATTTGGTGAGGAAAGGAAGGGGAGAGGAAGGGAAGAAACAGCTGTTTGCAAAGAAACAACAAATAAAACCCAAATCTTGTGTTGCCTGATGCACACAGTTCCTTTTCCTAGACAAGAGCACAATATTTATTTCACTTGTAATCTGATGCTGTCATCACAGTGGGATAAAATCCTTAAAGCCAGCTCAACTACTGTTTCAAGACAGTCCAAATCTTCCTCTTTTTTGGAGTTCCCATTATTGTAAAATGAAATACTCATGACTCCTTCACAGCTTTCTTCAGCACAGATATTGACAAAAGGATTGCTTTCTTTGTTTCTCAGTATGATTATATCATAACCCTGGTTTCCTCATCTCTATCATTTCTAAAATTTGTAATAAAAACTGTCCTTACATAGGAACTTCACTTGTAATGAGCTGTAACCCTTCACAAAACAGAGCCCAACAGTTTGGTTTTCATTTTTTGAAAGCATTTGGCTACTATCACTCTGTGTGCTATAGCTTCAATTTAACGAAGACCTTTCAAATGTCTCTTTCTGTTTCAATGCTGTATTTGTCCTGTTGACCACAAGACAAATGAAAAATGGTAGTGTGCATTCATATTTAAAATGCTACTACTTAGTGGGAAACACAATATGGTTCAAAGCTGTTACTGGAGAAAAGTTAATTTTGCTCATACAATCAACACAGCTTGGCTGATTCCCAAGCACGATGGGGAATCATTTAAACAAAAATGATTTGGTTAAAAATCTCAGTCCCATGTTTGCAAAACATCTGTTCGTAACTGCCCTCATCCTCTGAATTCACCTACTAAATGCAGCCTTTCACAATGTTCTATTATTTTCACTTTGTTTCAAGAAGGGTAGAGGCTTCAGGAAAAGGTGAATCCTTTGCTCTTGTAGCCTGAGGTTTTTTCTACCTTTTTTCAAGATAAAACACGCTCCCAACACTGGTCTGATGGAGTATGTAAGTTAACTTACACAGCTTTAATACCACCTGTTTAAGCATCCACATACAGCTTTGCTAGGAAAATATGCATTCAGTATCTCAAAGGGCCCTATGACAGGGAAGGTATGTGGAATAAAAACCAAAGAGGTGCAAAAACAGCAGAAGAGAAAAGACGATCCTCACGTTCCTGACAGAATCACATCATCAGATCCATATTGGTGTATGATCACCGAGTTATTTCCTGTGGGCGACTGGTTTAAACCGAAGTGGTAAAAAAATAGTTTAGCAGTATCCTCGGCACCCTTTTTGCGATTGGATTCCCAGTACCTACTGACAAGCGTCCTTTCGCAATACCGAACGCCGATCTCCTCCCGTGCGAGCGAGCTCAGCCTGCCCCGGCCGTGCCTTCGCGGAGAACGAAGCGCCGCCGCCGCGCGGCCCGTGCAGCCCCGACGCCCGCTCGGGGCAGTGCCGGGCTTAAGCTGCGGCAGCGCGGGGCCGCCGGGGCGGCCCAGCCCCGTGCCAGGCGCGGGCCCTCGCGCTGCCGCCGGGCGCGCACGAGGGCTGCGGGCAGCGGGGCTCGGCCGTGTCCCCGATCCCTCCCGGCCCGGCGGCGAGGGGTCGCGGCGGTGGCACGGTCCCCGCCCGCCGCCAAGATGGCCGAGCGCCAGCAGCACAATGCAGCCACCTCGCCGGGCGGGCGGAGCGAGAGGCTGCAGCGCGGTACCACCACTGAGCCGGGGGACTCTCCTCGGCACGGCCGCGCTGGGTCCCGAGAAAGCGGCCGGCAGCAACAGGGCGCGGCGACCCCGGGGCGGAGGAGCAGAACCTTCCGCTCGCGCGGACCGAGCCCGCAGACCCCTGCCGAGCCCGCGGACCCGCACCGCCCGCCCGGCGTCGGGGGCAAGATGGAGCCTTCCTGGCGCACCCGCCGGGCGCAGCGGCCCGCGGAGGCGAGAGCAGAGGCTGCCGCTTTCCCGACCGCGCCGCCGACCGTCCCGCCAGTACCTGCACAGGGGCGGAAGGCTTCGTGTCGGTAAGACTCTGGCGTCAGCTCAGAGCGCGGTCGGGATGCTGCGGGGCGGGCTCTGCGGGCAGACGCTGCGGCGGCCGGTGCTGAGCTGCGCACGGCCGATACTCCGCACTCTCCTCACTGTCTCCCTCTAGCTCCCACCGCTATTTAAGCAGTCGCCACCTCCGGCGGCCACGCCACATGGGCTGACAGTTTACTCCTCGCCGCAGTCCAATGAGAGCCGGGGCAGGGCCGCCCCGAGTCGGACCCGGGGTGATGCCAACCCCTGCCCGCCGGAGCCGCTCCACGGGAGGAGGGGGCCCTGACCAAGTCTCGAGTCGGACACAGGCGGGTCCCTGTGCCCGCGGCACCGGGCCAAGCTGTCGCGCCCCGCCCCGCCCCGCATTGGAGGTCGTGAAAGGCTGGGAGCTGCGGGGGTGCCTGGCTTCGAGCCGGGCTGGGCGGGGGCGAGGCAGCGCCGACCCACCGCGGGCGCAGACCTCTTCGTGTCCCTCTCCCACCTCCCCGCGGGTGTGCACACTGTGAGGGGGGTACGGCCGCGCCGGCACCGTGGCTCGGCGGGCGCCTGTCCAAGCGCGGCCGGATCGCGCAGCGCCCGCACAAAGGGACGCGGGGCCGGACGCGCAATCCGGGGCCGGCACCCAATGCGGGGGCGGGGGCGCGGGGGCGGGGGCGCGGCCCTGCCAATCGCGGCGCCCGCGCGGCGTTGCTATAGGCGATAAGGCGATGTGGTGACGGCGGAGGGGCGTTCGGGGCCGCCGGCAGAGCGAGCAGCGCTCGCTGCTCTCCGGCGGCGGCGGTCGTTCACCCCGGCGGAGCGCGGTGCCGGGGTTACCACAGGGCAGCCGGCACGCCGGCTGGGGATGCTCTGCCCCGTGCCCGGGACCGCCGCGCCGCCCTCACTGGCGGCAGCAGAGCGCGTCCGGAGGCGGCGGGCAGGCCAGGGGCTCCCTCCTCCCCGCCGAGCCCCCGGTACGCCCCTCTTCCACCGACGGAACGGGGCGGAACGGTGCGGGCACCTTTCATCCACTTTCCCAGTAACTTACACTCCTTCAATTAAAGCCAAACAGTCAACGAATTTCAGTTTTCTTCTTTATTGCCTACGACTCCCACTCCAACACAAAAAAAGTCTTCCTGCCTTTCGGTCAGCAAACGCGGGCCCGAGCGCCGAGACGCCGAAAGCCCCCACCTCACCCCTGGTCCAGGGGGAGACCCGTCTCCGGGCACAGGCCCCGCTCCCAGTGGCGCCTGCGCTGCCACTTCGCAATACAGCTCCATTCCGACCTCCTCGGGGCAGACCTTTTGCCTTTATCAATATATTCCTCAGCATAACAGTTTTTTAGCCGTTTGGTAAGAACAGTAATCAATAATTTACTCTTTTACGTTTTCAGTACTCTCTGATCGGCCTGAATTCTCTTTTTTGTAGGCGCTCCTTTCTTTGTACAGTTCAATATTATCCACAGTAGTACCTTGTTTCAGCTCTTCTCATCTGGTTCTTAAGAATCAATGCCCAATGTATTAAATATTTTGATCGCAAGAGATATATATGAGACTTTTCCTGCTGTATTCAGTACACCCTTAGCACAGCCTCCCCATGTAGGATCCAAGCAATATGGTCATGTTATTTATTATTATGCGTACTGTGTTAATTTTCAGCATACTTACACGCTATGTTCTTAGTTACTCTGAAACAAATGTACAGTGATTGAAAAGCTTTTTTTTTTTTCTATCACAAGTAAAATAAAATTAAACACCCAAGAGCTATCATCTTCACTTATCTACAGTTGACTTAAGGAGACCTGTTTCTCAGGGAAACTGAATATATTAAAGCTGCATTTCTGGCAAGAGGTCTGCATGACCAGGCATGCCAGGTGACATACTGGGGTCGGGGAAGTGGGACATATACCACCAAACAACCACAAAAAAACCCACAAAAAACCCAAACCAAACCCAAACACCAACACTCAGAAAACCCTCAAACAAGCAAATAAAGAAAAAAACCTGCACAGAAACCTACACAAAGGCATTTCTGAAGTCTGCAGCCCATGAGCTTATATCCATGATGTAAGGAATAGAGTAGTGTTTTCCAGGCCTACATGCAGTGTTACAAAGATTAAGGAACAAACTGCTCTTTTACACTGCTTTTAACACCTATAAACACACAGAATCTCTTACAACTGAACTATTGTGCACCTCCACAGTTATTAAACGTGGAAATAAAAAATAATTTTTCAGGCTTATCTACAGCTATTAAAAACTTCAGAATTTACACAATGAGTTCTAGAAATAACCAGTGAGTCCGTTAACTTGTGTGATCGGGGCCAAAATTCCTCTACTTGTTAGAAACCACTATGCTTTGAGCTACAGAAAGAGCTTATTCAGGGCCTGGTTCAAGGGAATGCATCATGTTGTTCTGGCTCATGAACAACGTTAAATCCAATGACAGGATCTTTGAGTAATGAAAAGACTTAGAAAGACACTCACAAGGTCTCTCGGCCTCATATTGGCTTGGTAACATCTCATGAAATTTATTGCAGATTTAGCATCTGATTATAATATCACAGCACCTTTGCACTAAAGCAAAACATTTTCAGCAGGTAGTAGAAAAAATTATTCAAATTCTCAAACTAATTTCTACCACATTGTCAGATGCCAAGGAGAGCACCTGTTTGCAAGGCTACCAGGGAAGCATTCTAAAAAGAAAAGCGCTACCAAAAAAAAAAGACACTCATGGATAAAAGACTCTCTTCCTTTATTTATCCTGTTTAGATTTTATATGTTTAGCAGCAACTGAGAAGTATTATTCACTTAGTGATACCACTCACAGACTCAAAGAATCTCTTATGTTGGAAGGTACCTAGTCCAAGCCCTCAGCTCCAGGGTCATCTGGAACAGGCTGTCCAGGACCACATCTAGTTGGGTTTTGATTATCTCCATAGACAGAGACTCCATAAAAAAAGGTTTTTATTGAATTCTTCATGTGTATTTCCTTTACGTAAAGTTCATCACTGTAATATCCCAAGACAGCTCAGAATTACCGGAAATGTTACAAAAATACACTCATCATTTGTTTCAATGTCCTGGTGTGTTCATTACTACAGAGATATCTTTTCTTACATCCCAACTAATTCAAGTTTTCTTTTAGTTTCATATTTTAAGACTTATATCTTACCATGCGTCTGGTATGATTCTGAGGGTATGAATCTAACTCATTGCAGTGTTTTTCACTGCTTTAAAGTCCGTGCAATCTCATGTCAAGGAAAAATATAATTACTGGTGTGACAATAGAGATTTAATTTTATACTCTTTCATTATGTGTGAACAAGTGGGAGGAGCTACAGAAGATGAGAAACAATACAGACTCAGGTGTAATCTTTTCAACCCCTTTTCTTTCAAGTAGAAAGATAGCTGCACAGGATTAACGGTTGCATTGTTAATTATAAGAAAACAAGTAGGTTGAGGCATCCCACTGCTAAGCTTAAATCACATCTACAGTGTCTCAACAAAAAATCTGCTAAAGACCTGGAAGCCCTGCCTGAAGGCACAAGGCTTTACCTATGTGTTAACTGGGCATTTCTAAATCCATGATGCAAGCAAAATTTAACACATATAATTAAAATAAATCAGTATTAACAGTGAAGACTGTAATCTCATAATGTAAACACATTAACCCTTTATTTTAGGGTTCGCTGTGTGAAACAGGGTATTTGTTCTCTCTTCTGGCTGCAAATAACTCAACATACAAAAATGAAGCAAATACTTAGATCTGATTTAGAGATTTCAAAGTAAATTAATAGCAACTGTGGATCTGGAACCTGCTACCAACATAGAAATCAGTCTTTAATATTGTAGTTGCGGATTTTTGCCATGTTAGAAGAGATTTTTGGTTTTAATGGATGAGCACAAGATAAATTCCTGGATTTTAACTTCTGCTGAACTTCCAGCCTTGTTCCTCTGACTGTCAGATCTCCAGCTGGCACTTCAAGTTTATCCTTGGCTTTGACATTTTGCTGAGATTCTTCAGACTGCTTGGTTGAATGTATAACTTCCAATTCCACTGCTCAAAAAATGGACAGAAAAATACTTTGTAGTTGTGTTTGTATTTAATTATGAGACTGGATACATGAAGAGAACTGGTTAACTCTTTTCCTGTAAATACACTGCTGCCACAGTGCCATATTGTGACAATCTTATATTAACAGAATCATTTTTGTACATAGGAGGCCCAGAACTGTCCATTAAGGTTTGCTCTACTGATGGTGTAACACATCAGCATCTCCTGCTCAATCCTCGCTCCATCTGTAGCTGTTCATCTCCATTAGCATCAGACCGCTTAAGAGAGGAAGACAGCTGGGAGGTTGGTGTGACTGTTGAAGTTAAGCACTACCTATCTGTTCAGCTGTTTTTAAACATCACATTTTACAAGTTTACCCTTCTCTCCACTGTGAGAGAATATGTTTGGATACGCATGATACAAAAGGCTCAGAGGCAATTCTGTTGGCTTGACAAAGCTGCACTACTACCATTACCTTTTGGGGCTTTTTTCAATCTTCTCTCACAGAGGAAGGCATTTACTGTGGAAATCTTTGATTTTGTTGATTAAAATATCTTGTCTGTAACAGAGAGAACTAACTCAAAAAGTAATATCTTTGGATGGGAAGCAGTGGGACCGGTCCTAATATCAGCTGGAGTCCATCCTGCAGCTTCTCACTTAATTCTCTGAAAACCATTATCTCCAACTAACTGAACTTTAGTCTTGTCACAGGTTTCATTAGGTAAGCCAAGTGTAACTGGTCAATCAAAGTATTCACTGTGAGCTATAGGTAATATTTACAGGTGTTTGGCTCCAGCCACTTAATCCTTATTTTTCAAGTCACTAAGACTTCACATTTTCTATGAAGAGCCAAAGGAGACAGGAGGAGTAGTCATAATAAACTTGGGATAACACACACTACAGCATTCTGTACTAATTTAAATTATGAGCACCGCAGGCTGCAGTCCCAGAGACTATTCAATCACAGAGCAAGAATAAAAGGCACACAAAATGACAAAGAAAAGCTATTAGTAGAAGAAGATAAATTTTCAAAAAGTCGACTGGACATGGTAGAAAGTTCAAACAAAATTCAGCATGGAAGGAAATAAAAAATGTTCCTGAATTCTGGAATGAATTGATCTATTGAAGGTTTATAGCTCTATGCAAAGCATGACACTGTGGCTTGTGTCAAAACATGACAGTTTTCAAAATAATTTTTATATTCAGGCTTAGCTTGAACCAGCTGTTCACTCGTGTGTCATCACTGCACTGAGTCAGCTTAGTGGCATTTGTTACCACAGGTGGCAAAGGCTCAGTGGACTCTTGCACTGTGGATGTGAAATCCTGTCGTCCAGCCTGCCACCTAGTGGCTTCCTACAGATGTAGAAGGTATGGAAGAGCATGCTTGAACCCGTGGAAGATCTTTGGGTGTATTCTCCTACCTGGAAAATGGACTTCATTCATTATAGTACCTCTACCACATCTGGCAGATAATAATGCAGAATTTCACAACATCAACCCTTGTTTAGAACAGCACAGGCAGCTGTGTCTGAAAGGCACTGCTTCAAGGATTATCTTCTTGAACGGGAACAGCAGCAGAATGATACTACTTCGTAGCACACACTTAACACTGCTTACAGACAGTCTGTTTTTTTTTTAAATACTCTGTTTTCAAGGGTCTTTTGTATTCAATAAAGGGGATGATTTTCAGAAGCTAAAGTGGGAGGCCCTAATCCTGTAAATCCGAAGGCAAAGCAACCATGCACCAATGCATCCCATGCATCCCTTCCTCTGAAGACTTCTGTATGCTTGTCTCCTGTCATTCATAGAGAAACTACAGTTGTAACTAGTAAAGGCCAATTTAGGTGTTTGAAACAACAACACAGGACACAAGCATTCTATAAGGCTATTTTAAAAAGTTTTGAACTGCCAAAAATGTGTGCTAACACAGAAATTTAAAACCAACCATTGCAAACTCGTACGGTTATTTCCAAAAATGGAAAAAGATGAAGAATCAATACCCAAGAGTGAGAAATACTATTTAAAGTGAAATATCCTAAGAGAATACTGAATAAAGACATTACTGTATTGCTGGTTCTGCTTGGGACTGTTCACATCTGTGAGGGACCTTGAATAAGATCAACATGAATATGCACTGTACAGTAAAATTTGAATGCAGTAGCTTAGTTTTCACACCAATGAAAAAACACACCTAATTTACAAGCCTGAAACTTACTTTCAGAAGTGACCTTGGCAACCAGAGCTAGCAAGATCATAGTTAAGCACCTAACCTGCTTTTGGAAATGGAACTAAATGTTTAGTGTATTGAAATGCTTAACATCTCTTCAATTTGATGTGTGTTAGTTTCGGTCAGATTAATATTCACAGATTTTTTTTTCTCAGGATGAAAGAGATATATGTAGACATGTTCTATGAGCAAACTGAAATTTCCCCAGATGGAAAATTTCATTTAACAAATTTGTCACTAGATATTTGCTTATGGCTAACAGTGTTTCTGAAGGAACACCAACTCAAACAAGTTCCTATTCAGGAGAAGAACATGTAAGTGAAGAAAATGTAACTAGGAGATTAGTTAATATTTGTGAAACACTTCAAAGATGAAGTTTTATGTAACGCAGAAAAGAGATCATGAGTCTTTCTCTGATTGGAGCCGGAATGAAGCCAGAGCCAGAGCACTCTTTCTGTTTGTTAATATTTCACCAGATTCTTTCTCTGGCCAGCTTTTTACCCCCATGGATTGCTCTTAGAACTGTCAGTGATGTCAAAGCTGTTGAAATTCTGCCTAGTGTGGAAACACTTAAGATAACTTTTGATCCATAAAGTGTGACATTTCAGACCACAGAGCTTTGCAAGTAACAATGAGAATTATAGTAGAAGAAACTCCCCTAAGCTCAAATAGTAAACCAGAAAAGTTACTTTGCCTCAAAGCAACTCATTCCTATTCTTTGTTAGGCTACAATGTAAACACCAATTAGTAAACCCAGGACACCTACTGAGTACCTGTGGAGGTGCAGTTTTTCAAAATATCGAGTGGGACATGAAAATACAGAGTTTCATCTACCCCAAACATGTATAAATCCAGTGACTAATGAGAACACAGCTTGCCTTATGCCCTTATTCCCTCTGCACTGACCCTAGCCTCTGCTGACCCCAGTAGATACAGCTGATACTGATCTGTTCACATGGTACCACACAGGGCCTTTAACAGTACTGCCTTTATGCTAAATGCAGTCTTAGAGTTGAAATTTAATAGGTGATGTTTGCCTTTTTTTCCCCAAAAACTAATGTCTCCAACAGCAAGTAATAACTTTATTAAGCTAAATTACTCAAAGAAAATAAATTTCAGTTTTCTAAATGTTTTACAAACATTTAGAACATCCTTCTGCCTAACAGTTACTCTGAAATCTAAAAAGGCCTGATAGCCCACTGGTGAATGGAGAAAACTTGCAGCAGACATACATCACCTGATCACCTGGCTCTACATGTGTGCCATGATTTTCAGAGGAAAGCAGATAACTATTCTGATAAGCAACTTTGAGGGTGGCTTGTCATCAGCATTCAAGAGACACATAACCAAAATCTTTCACCTGCTCTCAGCCTCTGGTATAGAGCATTTAAAAAGGAAAGAAATACAGAAGTGTATTTCTTACTAGTGCAGTGTGTGTATCTTATGTAGCCTTTTAATATCATCATGGCTTGCACCTGTCTACCTCTGTAGCAGGTTCTTTTTCTTTTAATAATATGGAACAAGAAAAACACCTTCAGCAGGAACCTATGTTCCTTCTAAACACCTGCTCTCTAGTTATCTACAGAATTAACATACAAGCTATTAAATCCATCTCATTTCTACAGTACAAACTGAAAATTAGCAAGCAGAGTAAAGAGACAGAAAATTAAAATATCTCATAGCCTTTTGACTTGCTTGGAAGTTTACACAAGTTCTGAATTTGATGGTGAAATGAATAAAGTCTATAACAGTCTACTTCAGTAATTCAGTATTAAGATGTAGTCATCAACACTTCAAAACAAATCGAGCATTGAGTCATTGCATTGTGTCATATGCTGGAAACAGAGCAAACCGAAGGGCTTACTTGACATGCCAACAATTTTGAGTGCCAATAGGCTGTTCTGTACATGAAAAAAATGAATCAAACTGTTTAACAGGTTTAGAAAAATCATTTTCATGCTACAGTTCTCTGTTTCACCAGAAATGTCCCTAAAACATAGCTACTGGTATAATCAATTTGGACAGAGTGAACTTGGAATAAAAAAGTTTGAATAAACAAACTAACTTGCTTGCTCTGTAGCAAATCATTCTTGTTACTGAGCTTCCAAGTCTTCGTGTGTGTCACTTGTACCTGAAAGCCCAGTTTATCTTAATGACAGTTCTATCTAACCATGTGTTTGATGAATGTACTAAATTCAAGTGAGTGGAATTAAACAGGAAAGATTGAATTAACTTTCCATAGCTCAGGCATGAAAAATAATGCAAGCCTCTGCTAAAAATCAGAACTTGAAAATTTAGTATATTTTGCTTCTAAGGGGATGTTCTTCCAAAAAGGAAACATTTTGCTTTCACAGTCTTGTTTTCTGAAATGCAGAATTCACTCTAGTGGAATTAAGGACACCTTTGGGTTGGTTTCCTGGAAGAGAAAGCTAGGTAGTAAAAAAGAGCATTTAAAAATCTTATTCTTGCAATGCAGTATTTCAGGGCCTGCATATTTGAGCTAGAAATTCCACTCTGATGTTCTTCATATAAGTCTGGATGCAGAGATAAAATTAAAGTTGTTCTCAGGAAAGTATCAGCCTTTACTAATGTTTGACATTGGCAGTACCATCTTTCCCTTTTGCTATTCTCTAGATCCCCAAAAATCTACATTAAGTTTTGCAACAGTGGCTGGAAATTTCTAGACATTAAGAAACTGATGTCCTTGTAAGGCTGCCAGAGCTGTTGCATCACACATACAACAGCACGAAACTGCGTGGCACTATCAGTAATGTTTCAAAAACATCCTTTTGCTTATCCTGTCAATATAGGCCTGACCTGAAATAACTCTTCCTATTTCAGTCCCAGCCTCACAAAAAAAGCACATGAAAGCACTGTGTCCATTCCAGTCCTACAGGTCTATCAATGCACATTACTTTGTCCCTGCAATGCACTGCTTTTGTGAGTAAATACATTTATAATCCACTCCTCATTTTGAAAGCCCTTTAAAATATTATTTTTTCTCGTGAGCTGCTAAAGATGGTTCATTGCATCTGTATACTGATTTAAAAGTAGATGTAACATAGGCTGGAAAGGACTTGTGGGTGAAATGTCACAGTGCTTATCACTCCCCGCTCAGCATGTGTTGACACAACTTGTGTCCATTGCCTCTTTTCTTTTCACTGTGCACCTCTAAGGCTCTTTTTCTGTCTTCTCCAAAATCCCTCTCTGGGTAGTAAAAAAAGCAGCAATCACACCACTCACGGACTCTTTTCCATGCTGAACAACACAGCTCTCTCAGCCTCTTCCCATGCAGTGTGTTCCTGTGCCCCAGGAATTTAGTGACTCTGCACTGGACTCCAGTTTGTCAATCCTTTGTACCAGAGGATCCAAAGCTGGACGCTGTCTCCAGATGTGGCCTCACAAGTATCAGATAGAAGCGAACAAATCCCTTAACTCACTGGTTGCAATCTTATTCCTGCAGTCTTATGCGTGGTTAATGGCACATGAGTAACTATGTAACGGCAACGGGACACTGCCAATCGAAAGCTTGTTTGAAAAGGCTAAATGGCTGTCATATTATTCCACAGATGCTGTCAGATCTCAGGAATAATGATTATCACCTTTACTTGGAACATTCTGGAGGAATGTTTTTCTGTCTGCTTATAAAGACCTTCAATAAAGAAGAGTCTACAATCTCTCTAGAGAACACAGTCGGCTATTAGCCATCCTGCTGTTAGCCATCCCTGAAGTTTGTAAGTCTGTTACTTTTTGTCCAATCCACAGTAGGTGTTAGAACAGTTTCCCAAAGTTTTGCTGATGAAGGATTACTCCATGTACAGGCCAACAGTTTGGGAGACGTAACATTAATCTGCAATACACTGCTCAACATAATAGCTACCATTAAAAAGTTCCTTTACAATTTGCCTGTTAAGAAGCTACACTTTACTGCACACATCTTAGAAATGGTGCTCTTGCTAAATATTCAAAAAACATGGTGCTTTTTGTAGAAGTATAACACTGATTAATGTTCAGTCTATGCCCTAGGTTTTGCCTTCGCCTCTCTTCCTAACCCTGACAACTGTCTCACATGTAAGGTCTGAACGCTGTCTCACATATAAGAATATGTGTCTGCTTTTATTTTTTTCTTTTCCAACTTGTTGCACTGGGCTATAAAACTCTAGTGAATATCAATACCTAGTTCATTGTGTCCCCACAGCATACACCACCTTATGCCCATGATGTCACTTTTAGCTTTTAGGTCTTAGCACATTAAGCAGTATTGTAGCAAGTAACCTGCTAAAAATTAATCACGGATTTGCCAAATTACAATTTGATCTAACAATTACCTGGCAACACATAAAGTGTGCAGTTCTCAAACAGACACTTTCATATCTGCCCCAGCTAAGTTTTAGACTATGGAAAAACAGAATTTGCATATTCCAGGAGTACTTAATAAAAGTGGAGAAGT
This sequence comes from Platyrinchus mystaceus, assembly GCA_035041135.1. Classification (NCBI taxonomy): domain Eukaryota; kingdom Metazoa; phylum Chordata; class Aves; order Passeriformes; family Tyrannidae; genus Platyrinchus; species Platyrinchus mystaceus. The sequence continues at coordinate 66,646 of JAWWLV010000046.1, read as the reverse complement.
ATTAGGAACAATGGCATTAAAACCAAAGAGCTGTAAAGACATTCCTCTTAATTCTTACTTCTGCTGGCAACAGTGGAATTCCCTTCAAGTAACTCATTCAGATTCTGATGATAGGACTATAACAACAGCAGCAATCATGTAAAATAATTAGTGGAAGGGGACAGAATTCTACTACCATACTTTGTCTCTTCAAGAAGAGTCAAATACTGTGACTACTTTACAAAGTGGGCTTACCTTGGTTGCTGTTCTTTTGAGGACTGAGAATAGAAAGGCTTGATCCCATTTCTAATGTTTGCCAAACACCTTGGCAGAAATTAAGTGCTTTAGATGAAGAAGGCTGGACCTGCTGGACTTGACTAGGACTCTGCCTGAGCAGCTGACTTCGAACAATCTTTGAGGATGCATTTGCCTTTTGTTGCTCTGGCCCATGATTTTCAATAGAGCAATCTAGCTGAACCTGTTTTTTGAAAGGTTGTACAAGATTAATTACAATATCATGACAGTGATTGAGAAACCCTAGGTTATTTAATGTTAACAAATGCTATTTTGTACAGGAAAAATTCATAATTTAAAAAAAAATACATTGATTTTTAAGGCTTCCAGGAGATGTTGAGCAATTCCAATTGAAAAATCCAACTTAAGGTGATTACATTGGTGATAAAATTGCACTGTACCTCAGCGGATGGCAATTCTGTTTCTTCCCCACAGCTGCTTGGAGCTTCTTCCTTTAAGCCAGGGCAGGCAACTAGAGAAGAGAACCTCGAGGGATGCTGTTGCCTTGCATGCTGCAGCTTCTAATATGAAATATTACATTTACACAAATAACTCAAGGTCTCTAAAAATAATACATTTATAGCTCAGTTTGCTGTTACACTGCTAGATTTAAAATAATCAGTTACAAATAATATTGAAGAAAATTATGTTCCCTTCAGATCAACGGGGCCAAACTACCCTCCTAATAAACCTTGTATTAAATTTGTTCAAAATCTATATTTCTTGGTGCTGTTACTATCACTCTGCTTGTTACTCACGTTCATATTGTCAGGGTCACTCTTCACTTTTGTCTTTTCCCATAATTAAATTACAGAAAAAAAACTCCAAAAGAATACCTAAAACCCCAATTCAAATAAGGCAGCTATGGAAAAGTAGTTTGTCAGCAACTAAAAAAAACTAATTTACCCCACAAAGTTTCACCAACTTTCAATATGTAGCAATTAAAGTGAGGTTTGATGAAAAGCGAACTGCTTCAGCCCTGTCAAAGGAGATGAAAATAAACATCGAAGTCTTTTGCTATATATTTAAGGCTAAAGAGACAAAATGTGAGCCCATCATATAAAATAACTGACAGTGAAAATCCTGTAGCTATGACAGTAATAAATTCTCTCGTTTTTTGGTAAGTATGTATGTTTCTTGGCTAAGGTGAATTTGTCAGATTGAATCTACGGCAACATTTTGGAATACGTTCTAAGAGAACCTGGCAGGGAAGAACTCCGCATTTGGACATCTTGTCCCAGGTATTTGCATTTCTCTTAGCTTCTTCCTAGCAAATAATATGCCTTTTCTGGCTGAAATACTGCTGCATACTTTGGATGCTTGGAGATCCTTTTCCTTTCACACTCAAATGTTTGAGCCCTTCAAATAAGTACTACCTGGTTTTACTACTATTCTTTATCCAAGGTAATAGCAATCCTGTGCAGAAGCTGCCTAACTGTCTGCCTAAAGACCTGATAGCAGAACACAGAACTTGACCCCGTCAGTGCTTGTTCTGAAATTTAATTGCTGGATGATGTTTGCATTTCAAACTTTTACAGTATTTGCTTAGATCTACTAACCCAGAAGTTTTTGTAATTAGTCCAGATAATATCCCTCATGGGTACAATCTGCAGTGCTGTTTTACTTCACAGGAAAAAAAATATATCTGTTTTCAGCATAACTAAATTGCTAAAAAGATTGGATCAGCTGAGTCACTTAACCTTCATTTACGTAATTTGTAGCACTTATTCCAAGAAACTACAGAGGTTAATATGCTTGTTTTTTCTTTCTTTAGCACCATTCTTACCTGTAAGAAAAATATAATATTAATTAGAATTTACTTCCAGTGGCTCTTTCTCAAGAAACTTACCTTTATCATTCAAACTGTCTGACCAGATGGTTCATATACTTTGTATTATACCTAGGCCAACCAGGTAACGTCTAAAGAATTAGTGATGATTTCAGGCTAAAACCCCCACAAGATGGCATGCTCAACATGAATGTGTGGTTATTCCATCTTATCTTTTTAGAATGTGTCTAGGTGTAAAAATGTTTAAGACCTTTTTAAAATGTATTCAGATGGTAAAATTTTCAAGTAATTGACTTAAATTTGTGATTTCTTACTGTAATCTGACAACATGATAGGAATATCTCCTGTGTAGTTTCATATTATCTAAAGATAATACTAGAGATCTTAGTATGTAAAAAGATAAATGTTTAATTTCAATCCCCTACATATTCATGGATGAACTTTAATAATCCACAAAAAGATTCTCAAATCTTTTCTTGATTTCAGTTAAGACAAGTAAGAATACGTAAAGGGAGAATTAAAAATAAACAGGATCCTCCAGAGGACATTAGCTTAAATTCAGCTGATTTTTAACCCAAAAGGCAGAGGAGATAGCAGTTTCAATCTAATATGCTGGAGGCTGACTGTTTGGAAAGCAGCTCAGCAGAAAAGAAACAAGAAACCTGGTGGACTAGAAGTTGAACATGAGGCAGCAGTGCATTCACGTAGCCTTTGGCAAACAGCATCCCGACTGCACCAAGAAAAGCACTGCCAGCAGGTCACAGGAGGTGATTATTTCCCTCTACCAAGCGCTGGTGCAACCACATTAGAGTACTGTGTCCACTTTTTGGCTCCCCAGGACAAGAAAGACATGGACATACCGCAACAACCACAAACAGCCACACAGATGATCATTTTACATCAGAGAGAGGTTGGGGCAGCTGGCCTTGCTGGTCTCCAGAAGAGATAGGTCAGGAGTGATCTTTTCAACAGTTATAAGCATCTGATGAGGATAGTGGAAGGAGATAAAGATGACTGAGCCAGACTCTTCCCAATGTTATACAGTGGAAGAGCAAGGCAATGGGCAGAAAGAAGTACAGGACACTCTGCTGAAGTGTAAGGCAAAAAACCCCAACCAAATGCCAGTGTTCTTTATTGGGAAGGTGACCAAACACTGGAACAACTTGCCCGGAGTGGTTCCCAAAGGAAGTATTTCCCCAACTGAACTTGGTTAATAATTCTACTGGAGTTTTAGACCTCAGAGCAACAACCTCACCCTTTCTGAAAGAACGTTGTTTACTGCCCTCAAAACTACAATGACAATCAGCTGCTCTGACTCAATCCTCACAGGAACAAATCTGATGATCAATTAAGTAAAGTACATAGTGAAATCTTGACTATCTAAGTTACTAGGAGGTTTGCCACTAACTACTAGGGGAGCCAGGATTTATCCATTTGTCTCTCTGATTGAAAGCTTCAATTTAACCATTAAAAGTTGTATTTCAATTACAAAAGAAAAGAGGCAGGTTAACTATATATCCTGCTTTCATATATGGGAAAGGTGCAATTACAATAATTTGGACATGGGTGCTTTAGAATCCCACCATTGTGAATGTTTGAAAATATGCCCACTGAGTAATAATTTTAATGTTTCTCTTAGGACATACTGCAAATATGTCAAGTGGCCTTTCCTCACTTACTTGTAACTAAGCTTTATAAGACTCGTAATTTAGGATTACATTTATTGCTGCAACAAGTGTTTCTAAAATACCCTGGTTGAAGATCATGTTTAAAAATATTACTTTTCAAGTCCCAAACCCTTTAAGCATCTGGGGAAACCCCTTAAGCACAGGGAAACATCTGGCTGGCAGCCAGTCACTAGCGGTTTTCCCCAGGGCTCAGTTTTAAGGCTAGTTCTCTTCACTCTTTCTATCATTGACTTGGACACACAAATTGAGTCCACACTAAGTAAGTTTGCCGATGATACTAAATTAGGAGGACTCATTGATTTCCTTGAGGGTAGAGAGACCTTACAGAGAGATCTTGATAGACTGGAACACTTTGCAATCACTAACTGCATGAAAATTAACAAGAGCAAAAATGATGCATTCTGTTCCCAGGACAGAGGAGGTCTGTATCCACTGGGGGACAAGAGGCTGAAGTGCGGTCCTGAAGAAAGTTATCTGGGGAGTTTGGTTGCTGGCAAGCTCAATGTGAGTCAACAGTGTGTCCTGGTGGCCAAAAGTGCCAACTGTGTCCTCGGTGCATTTAAGCACAGCACAGCTGAACAACCAAAAGAATGACTGTCCCGCTATGCTCAGCATTGGTGTGGCCTCACCTTGAGTACTGAGTGCAGTTTTGGGCTCCATAATATGAGAAGGATATAGAAATACTAGAATGTGCCCAAAGAAGAGCAACAAAGATGGTGAAAGGACCAGAGGGCTAGATTTATGAGGACCGGCTGAGGATACTTGGCTTGTTCAGCTTAAAAAAGACGAGACTGAGGAATGACCTCCTTGCTGTCTATAACTTCATCGTGATAGGGAGCAGTGTAGGAGGTGCTGATCTCTTCTTTGTGGTGTCCAGTGATAGGATGCAGGGGAACGGCTTAAAGCTGCATCAGGGGAAATTCAGACTGAATATCAGAAAGAAGTTCTTCCCTGAGAGGGTGGTCAAGCAGTGGAACAACCTCCCCAGAGACTGGTCATGGCCCCAAGCCTGTGTGTGTTCAAGAAGCATTTGGGACAATGCCCTTAGATACACGGTTTAACTTCTAGGTTGTCCTGTCTGGCATCAGGATTCAAAGATCCTCATGAGTCCCTTCCAGCTCTGGATATTCTATGATTCTATGAAATCTTCCAAAGATAGATTTGAGCTAAAGTCAGAAAGAGGCATTTAAATGCAGAATTTTAAGAAAAGTTACATTCATGAAACTTGAACTGGCTTAATGGATCATTATCACTGAATTTCAGAGAGCATATAATTACCTGTGTTATGAGTCTGTGCTGTAGATGTTTTAGAGCTGATAGCTGACACTGTGTTCTTTTGACAAGTTCTCTTGGAAGCAGACTACCAGAGGCAATACAAACTGTGCAGCGTTTAGAGCCAACAGGACGCCAAAGTCCTATAAAGGAGAGAAAATACCAAGGAAGGCATTCTTTGTTGTTATTTTGTCATCAATATTACATTCCCAGCAAGTGTTAACAGCAGATAGGGATGAACCAGAGAACACAGGCTTTCTCATTGCAGATGGTTTCAATGCTATGCAGAAATGGGCCTCATGGTCTTTTCCTTTGCTTCACTGCCAGAGAAACTGTCCATGGAACATAAATATCCACTGTGAAATCTTCTTACATTATATATGTAAGAAGTTTTATATATCAAGTTTGCTCTACAGTAAACTTATTTTGCTTTCTCTTCCACTTTCCTAAAACATTAGTTTTTATTCCAAGAGATAAACTACCTCTTTTCTGCTCAGAAGCAAAGTCTTAGTTCAAGTTCCAGTTCCCACACTGACATCTAGGCATCAGAGAGTCCTTCATCTACGATGTTAATCAACAAAAGTTACTACATACAGATTCTCATTGTTCTATATTAGCATCACCTATCACAGGATAATCTTACTTGCAACAATTAGTACCACAGTCTCACACAAACTATGCAGATCAAGGATCAGTCAGGTCCAGCACTTTGTTTTCATATTAAAGCCTAGCTTTCCCCAGCTCAAAGAATGAGCTGATTCCCAGATTTTATTCTAAATATATGTTAGCACTCTTCTGTAGAATAAATTTACCTTCCTTTAACACCATTCCAAGTTCTGCCCTGAGTCTGTTTCCCATTTCAATCAACTGCTGCTTCTCTTGGTTTAGGATTGAGATTTTTCTTGCTGCTTCCTTCAGTTTATTTTGCATTCCCTGTAGAGTATGTCTGATACCATATTGAAGCTCAACACCAGGACCTACATCAGGCAACTCTTGTCCAAGATGTACTATCTCTTCTTCAAGAACTGTGCGTTCTGGCCCCTGAATAAAACAGATAGTGCTTGTAATGAATATTTGGAAAGTGTGGTCTGCAGGCTGAGATATGTACAAACATGCATTAGAATCCAGTTGAAGAAAAAGTGTAAAGTTAAGTCTACCGCCCATTTTTTAGGGTCAATTTCCAAGATTTTGTTAGCAAAATACAGCAAATGAAACTGTGGAGCAAAACACTATAACAGACTGAGACATCCCCACAAATACTGTTAATTGTGAGTATAAAATAATACACATAGGATAAACACCTATAACAGTTTACAGTATAACTGTAAACTAAAGAGCAGTTAATTTTAAGATAAAATGTGGAAAAAACCCACTTTATAGCAAATAGCAATCTAGCACAAACCCTTCTTTATTTAATCAGTGTGTACATACACACATAAGGGGTAGATCTGACTTAAAACACTGTTTTAAAGAGAAAGGCTGCCAAATGAAAAGCAAAGATTCTACAGTCTGTTTTGTCTCTGCAAACCTGAGTCCCCCTGCACATATACATAATGATAAAAGTACTTACCCAAAAGATAACATCCTTGTTTTTCAAGAGCTATATACTTGCCTCTTGCAGCCCCCACAAAGGGCATTTTTTGATATCCATTTAAATACTCAACATCCACTGAACAAATCATCTCCCTGTAGACATTTTAAATTTCACACATTGCCACAAGTATCTAAATATATCCCATGCATTAAAATCATTTTACAAAACTCTTGCTCAACTGTATGTTTACTCTTCTATATATAAACTAGTTAGAAGTGTACTACACTAACTGTGCAACCCCAATCAGTTTTCAAGTAAATCATCCCGTACAGTACGATTCAAGAAGTACACAATGAAAGCTATTATCCATACTGACAAAAAAACCCAACCACCATTGCCTTAGCGTGCCATGCAATTCCCATTCTCTTATTCCTTCGGAGAGTTTTACCATAAAAGGGAAGGCTCTTGAGAATGTACATGGAAAGCACACAGTTCTATTCTCCCACCATGGGGGAGAATGGTAGAGAAATTAGTGCAAGACTAGAATCTAAAAATACTAAGAAAGGCAGCAAAGTAAAAAATAAAAAGGAACACCACTGATACACATTTGGCAATTTATATAAAAGAAATTAATATTAGTAGCCCCAAATTATTACATTCTCCTTTTATTATATGAACAGTGAAATTAACAAGCAAGGCTCAGCATAAAGGGAGTTGAAGGCAATGACTCATTACAGCCCCACTGGTTGCCACGCTGTGCCACCTTCACCAGACCAAAAGGCAAAAGCACATCACATGGCTGGGACAAGGAATACCATTTGCTTAAACTTCTATTTTTCCTGAACTTTTCAGAAAAACATTCAAAAGCGTAACACTGAAATTTTTTTGTCAAGTGACAGACTGTAAACTGTAGAGTTAGAATCGGAACTCAGACCTTTATACCTTTAGATCTGTTTCCAGAGCAATATTCTACAGTACAAAAGAGAGGAAAAACTGATAAAGTGAGTACTAAAAAAGAGTGGGAGGAAAAACTCTCCCCAGAGCTGATACAAAAGAAAAATATACAAACACACAGAAGTTTACATGCTTATTTTACTATTTTCCACAATAAACTTTCCTCTTTAGCCCTGGAGTCTATAATTTCTAGATTATGGTCACAGAACCTCTGTTACATTAAGTGGAAAAAAGAAAACTATTGTTATGGTTCTCTTCACATCTGCACACCCATGTTTAGTTACCATGATTGCTCAATAGATTCTGAACTCCTTGAGGTAGAAATATTTTTGCCTGTATTTCTTCATGGCCTTAAGTACATCCTTAGCATGCAATTAATAAACATAAGAAGTACAGAGACAGTATAGAAGAAAGTTAAAGATAAGCACTTCTAGAATCCAGTAAGAAAATCTAATGAAGTTTTGCCCATTATTTCTAAGATATTTTCAGGACTGTTTCCAGCTCCCAGTCTATGTCTAAGAAGGCTTGTTATGCACTAAGAAAGAAAAAAATAAAGCAGACAGCAGAAATAACCAGGAAACAATAGTTCAGTGAAGACAGCTTTAAGTACAAATCCAGCATTTTATTCACTTGAAGTTTTGGCCTGCACATTCACTATTTAGTACGTGTCCATATATACAAAGCACAATTAATTCAGCATTTCATGCTGAACGTGCACATCTGCCTGAAAAATGTTCCTGTTCTCATATCCAGCCATAAGCATTCTATTATAGTTTAGCATCATGAAGCAAAGGATTAACCTCTGGAACAGAGAATGTTAATTTCCTAATTAAAAGTCACTCTCTACTTCTCTTTGAAGGCTCTTTCCCGACTTAAAGAAACACAAAGAAAATGAGAATGTATCTTGGAGAGTAGTTTGTAAAGCATTTTCTGCAACACGAAAAGAATAATTGGTATAAAATTCAGTTTTCACCTAGTTCTGGAAGTGGCCAAAGAGAAAAAATAAATCTGAGCTGTCCATACTGGCACACAATGATTTTCAAAATATGATTTGACAGCATGAACAAACAAATCCCCTTCTATATTCAGCAAAGATTAAACATGATCCTGGGAGGTTTTGCATTTTTTCCACACAAGGTTCCCAGTGCTCCAAAGTTTTATTTAAACATTGATACTGTTTCACTTTTTTAAGCTTTTAGCTTTTAATGTAATAGGGACCTCTCGTGCTTATTTATTACTTACCTATTATTTCAGTTGTCTTGAACTTAGATGGTTACTGGTGAGTCTTAACAATAAGATTAAACCATGAAACAGGTATTGTTAGATTTTATGACAATTAGAAACCCATTATTTTTTAATTGTCTTTTAAACTATCTTACTTCAGGCTGTTTACTGCACCGTGAATTTGCTGGGAGACAGATATTGGTCCCAGTTTTCAATTCCATTATTATTTTTTTCAAGAGATGCCACTGTCATACATTAATGCTGATATTTCTGCTGCTCTTTAAATAACACAGTGGGAATGATATTTGTAAACCCTTGAACTGAGCAAAATGTACTCCCAGAGCCAGTGGGTTTTTCCTTTGTGGGTGGTGAGCACTCCAAGACAGTAATGGGGCTTGGTACTTTCTCCTGGTCATACTGAATCACATTTGGATTTACAATAATGGATTTACAATGGAAAACTTGAAGAGGTGATACACAGTAGCTTAAGCATTTGAAAGTGGGGAACAAAAAAAATCAAGCCGGGCTTGAAAGATCAGGAGTGACTTGTGCCAGGGAGTGACTCGTCAAAGTTTATTGCCTAGAAAGAATGAGCAGAAGTTTGGTTGAAAAAAAATCTTCGCTGGCTTTCATCTAACTGGCCATATAAGCATGTATTACTTCAGTTTATAGTATGCATTCAAATAAAAATAATGTGCTTTGCATTTAATTACACACATACATGCATAGAGATATTTCAGGTAGTTTAAACCTCTTCATACCTTTTCTGCGTCTGGGTTTACTATGCAGTCCAGCTTAGTTGAGCTGATTTTGATGTTGCTCAAAGTGGTTGCAGTTGAAATTTTGTTTGTGCTCACTGAACCTAAAAGAGGAGTATAAAAGCAACAGCTGCTTTAGAACATTGTCTCATGAATATACATGTCTAGAATCATAGCATCATTTAGGTTGGAAAAGACCTTTAAGATCATCAAGTCAAAGCATTAATAGAACACTGCTAAGCTGACTGCTAAAGCATGTTCTCAAGTACCACATCTACATGTCTTTGAAGTACCTCTAGGGAGGGTGACTCAACCATTTTCCTCAACAGCTTGCACCAATGCTTGAATAACCCTTTCTGAAAAGAAACTTTTTCCTAATATCCAATCTAAACCTGCACTGGCATAACTTGAGGCCATTTCTCTTGTCCTGTTGCCTATTACCTGGGAGAAGAGACAGACCCCACCTCACAACAACCTCCTTTCAGGTAGCTGTAGAGTGGTAAGGTCCTGCCGAGCCTCCTTTTGTACACCACTTCAGTAGATATACTGTAAACAGATATATTGTAAACCCCCATGGGAGGGAGATTTGGACTAGGAGATCTTTAAAGGTCCCTTCCAACACAAACCATCCTGTGATTCTATATACTTGCTTCACTAGCAGGAATTCTGTCATAACTTGTAATATACATATATTTGCTTTACTCTTGCAATATATATATATACATTTGCTTTACTAGTGGTAATTTCATAGTGACTTATAGTGTGCATTTGTTTTTACTAATAATAGTTTTGTTGTAATTTGTAATAAAGAATCTCAGACTTATGTATTGTGTGCTTGTGTATTGTGCAATCTGAGAACCCCACAGCAACGACTTTTACACACCCATGGGCTGCATAGCCCTCATAGGTTGTGACTGTGACTGCTGTACTTCCTTACAGAATTTAAAGGTCTTTGGCAAGAGTTGTTACCTTGCTTTACAAGTTGTCTGTTTTCTGTCAGAGGAAGAGAGGATAACATCTGCTCATCAAGACTCTCCATTTCTTTCCTCATTTGTGCAATAGCAGCCCGAAGGCCGGCATTCTGCTTCTGCAGCTTTTTTATTTCCAAGGTAGGAATATCTTTGCACAGAGAAGTTTCATTATGATACTGAAATATCTGGAAAATAAAAGTACAACACAATAAGAACCCTTCACTGATAAGCAACGCATATTGTCTTTACACACCACACACACAGATCCTAAAACTTACAACCCATGAACATATGTGGGAGAAAATAACCATAGGAGGAAAAGAAATAGGTCTGGTTATTGAGGATTTGCTAGGGAAAGAAGTGCTATGCTGAGAACATCATAGGAGGAGGCATAGCTGGGGAGGACCATGGCCACAGAGGTGACTCTGTCTTGTCACTGTTGTTCTGTAACTGTGCTATCTCTGTCTCTTCCATGCACCCATCTCCTTAAAGAACTTACTGGCTCACCAGCAGTCCCCTTTCTGACCTGTCAAATTCTTGAAAGTGTCATTGGAGATCATCTGTTCACAGTAACATAAAGAGGCTGGATGTTCTTTGCTAAACAGAAAAAGGGGAAGGAGTGCATGGACTACACCCAGATACCTTGGACAATGGACAGTATCTAGAAAACCTTCAAGCATTTCAATTTAAAGTAAGTAGCAATGTCTTTCCTTTGCATGTTACTTAGATAAGCTAACAACAAGCATTGTAAAAGGAACATTTGTCAGATAATGACTGAAGCTCTACCTTCATAAAGGCCTTGAAGCCTTTCTTCTCTTAATACACTTGGTGGAAGTCTGAATGGATAAGCAATATAGACTTCCAGAACTGAAGAGGCTGACAAACCCCAGATTGCCAAGGTTGCCTTTACTGTAGAAGACCTTATTTATATCAGTAAAATATAAGCAGCTTGCTTATAGAATAATACATCCCAGAAGCATTCTATTTCTTAAATTTTTGAAGGGGAATTGCTCTATTTTCTTCACGGGCTGCATGTAGTCTTAAAGATTTTCTCGCAGATTTTAGTTTGGAAATCTAGCCCTGTGTGCAAAGAGTGATGGCTTAATGAGGGCAAAAATGTGAGATGCTCTAGATCACAGAAGAAGCCAGAAGAACTGCTTTAGTCTGTTCTACCAAAGGTTGCTAGCTCCAAACAATAGTCAGCTACATATGTTTAGGAAAAAGGACAAATACCAAAATGCTTCCTTCCTCTTATATGTCTCCTCAATTTCCAAATTTGCAGCTTTTGGGGAAGGAAAAAAAAGGAAAACCAGATGTGACAAAATAACTCAAAAACTAAAACACACAGATATTTATTGGAAAACACATCTTCTGATCACTTGAAATTCCAGCACAATCTTCAGGGAAAAAAATCTAGTAGGATCGCTGGGACATAAGGACCATGATATTAGGGTCTTGACAGTATTTACTTTTGCTGTTTCTTCATACAAAGTGTGTCTGCAAACATTTTTAAAGAAGTTACGTTAGACCAGTGGTGGTGTATTGTAACTGTGGTTTCATCCAAACAGAGACTGCAGAATTTAGTTTTCACTCCTGTAAAATCCCCTCTCACTGATAGAAACATTTGTCATCATCCATCTAAGAAATGCAGATATTATTTGGTACAGGAGTATTAGAAAGCTCTGCAACAGCAGAATATACATCCTCCAGTCACTAAAGAAATCCTAATTCATAGACCACCCAGATCAGATGTTTTTGAAAACAAAAGGACTGTGAAATGTGTTTGGAGCATTTGTATTGAATGTTGCTAATTTTAAATGTTTCTTTGAATTCAACCCTAACCTTAAATCGTTGCAAAGCAGCAATTCTGCCTCCTCAGAGGGCATGGCAATTGATGAGGCACTGCACGTAAAACATGTGTGAGCAAATTACTTCAGTCTCAACATTTATGCCTTGCACAGCCTCAAAAACTACTCCCTTTCCATCTTCTCCATTTTTCCCTCCTTCCTTCAGTCCCCTTTCCTTCAGTCCCCTTTCCCCAGTCATAAGTCTGTTCTGTGAGTGTGACCTGAAACGCTAATAGCTTTCAAATTAAATTTCCCTGTCATAAAGGCAATGGATGCCCTACAGTTTCTTTCTCTTGGGGCTCTTTCTGCCCTAACAGTACAGGGTATGTAGAAGATGAGGATAGTCTATTCTGCTTTTACAATCTCTCCAAGGTTGTTAAGGTGAAGAGGGGAAAGGCACCAAGAGGTACCAATACATCTCCCAGATGTGTTCTGAATTTTGGGGTCCTGGACTTCATCTCAACTTGCAACATAAACATGAACCATCACAGTTTGAACCAGATTTTTGTAAGTGGAAAAGGGTCTAGAGAGAACAGCACATAATTATCCAGTGCATTCCTATATTATCAGCATGGTCTAGTTAGACAAATATGACCTAAGTCATACTAAAAACTCAGTTACAAGCAAGATTTTCCAGACTGCTGTGTTTCACATCTCTGTTGCTTAATTAAAGGCTGAGAATGACTACTACACTTCATTTTGCATAGAAAAATTACAGGAAAAGGGTCTAGTTCAGAATAGTAGACTTTTTTTTGTTATTTAGTTTTTTAAAAAATGGCCTTTCCTATAAATCAGAGGCCAAAGAAGTTTTTGCTGAGATGGGTACTGCTTATCCTACAGGCCAAAAGTGCAAAAACCAGAGTATTTTAACAACAGAAAGTGTGACAATAAAAACAAAAGTCTTATCAACAACAGTTGAAGACAACAGCAAATGCAAACAGCTAAAAAACCCCTGCCCAACCTTGCTTCTTTCGGTATCTCAACAATCAATTCACAAATCAGTACAGTTTGAAATTAAATTGGAAAAACAACTAGCTCCATAGCAAGTTTTTGCTAGCAGTCTACTTTTGTCTATGATAAAAATTGAGAAGGTATCTTTCACAATACAACACTCCTGCATTCAGGAACTACTAGGCTTGCTTAACACTGCTTTTTCTTACTTCTTCTTTTTCTTTCTTTCTTTAAGCTCTGGTAACATGCTCTGAACTGCTCCCTGTTGAGCACCCGTAGCTGCCCAGTAGAGTGCGCTGCAGCACACGCTTTACTTTCATTTATTTACAAAAGACAATATCCTACTTAAAATGCATTATCCTTCAGCATGGCTTCAAACCAGCATTACGCTTGCAATTTTGAATGCATTTTAAAAATATATGTATTTTAATAGGTAGCACTGAAAGGAAAAATAGTGATACTAAAATATAAGACGTTATTTTATACAGCTGGCATATTAGTATTTTGAAGCATTGCCTTAAAATTTTAACTCTACAACTTTAAAATCTACCCTGAACTGCAACTGACGCAGAGCCTCAGGAACATTCCAGAAATTAATTCTTCCCATTCTGATGTGCCATGATGGTACACTACATTGTCATGTTTTGGAGCAACTGTCTACATCCAGCTTGCTCCTTTTGCCAATGACTAATAAATGAGAGCCATAATTGAGCCTGTGATATCTAATCTATGTGTATTCCAGGCTAGATATGTCTATATTTTGAATGAAATATATGAAACAGATGAACTGCTTACAGTAAATCCAGTGGAAACAAGGCCCATAAAGTTGTCATCTCAGAATGTCTGCACTAGTGTCTACGCTAAGTGTTGTCTAACCTGTTTCTCCCCTTCAGGTAAAATACTGATTAAATTATTACATGATGCTTGTATTGTCTGTTCTTTCTCAACAGTCAAAGCAGAAAGAACAGTCTTCACTTCATGCAACCTGCAATCTGTTTTCTGTAGATCAGCTTCAACCCAGGAGAGAGGGAAAAGATAAAAATCAGAGGATGCCAGTAGCTCAAAGACAAAGAGATGGAGAAAAGAAAAAGGAAAAGAAAGGAAGGGAAAGGGAGAAGAAAAGGAAAAAGGAAATAAAAAAAGAAAAAAAAAATCAAAATATATTTTAAATCATAGCACAGGGACTTTAGCACATCCCTTTTGGCTCTGTCAAAAACCGCCTTCACAGACAAATAATTTAGCCTCATTGTCTCATCTTTATGTGAAATGGACAATGCTGATTCATCTCTCACATGTGTTCCTATGCTGCAGCTATTGATGCCTATGAATCATTTTTGAAAGACAATGATAAAATAACACCAGAGTAAATGCCTGCATTCTAAACTTCATGAACAAGTGTTTCCTCTGTACCCATGAGTTTACTAGGCAATCTGGCATTGAGAGCTGATAGTCCACTCTGTAATAGTCTCTAAACAATAAACATGTATTTAATTTTTCAGAAACAGAAGTTTGTACACTACACAAAATAGATTTTTTTCCCCATACAAAAATACTCAGAGTTTCTCAGGTCTAATATTGTTCCCTTGATAGAATTCAAGTGGTACTGTGACCTGAAATTCTTTTTGGCCTGGGGCTGCTCTAAGAGAGATCTCCTTCTTTTGCTACAATGGCAAGAGAAAAGCAGTGACATCTCTCAAATGACTTGATTTCATGAAAAGGGAGAAAAGGCCACTATTAGACATTGTTCATGAAAATGAATCTAGTCTCTGATCAGATCTGTGTGGTGAACTGCTGTGCTCAATACAGAATTACTATTTTACATATTTTTGAAAGAAGCCCAAGTCATACTTCCCCAAGAAACACCATGGTGGAAAAACTCCATAGGTCTCTCTGCAACAGATGATTCTTAAGCAGTGTTAATTTGGAACTCTCACCTCCTCTCTTGATGAAGACAGGCTTTGTGTTAGATCCTCTGATTTCTGATACCGGTTATGCTCAGCATTCTCACAGAGCTGCTGCCAGTTTAGTTCTGTTTGCATTTTACTCTGTTCTAGAATCCATTCTTGATCAGCTGCCAGAGACAGTTGCTTATACCTATGATACACAGAGCAAAGCTGATGATTTCAGCAGAATAAATAACCACGGATGTTTTTATGATTTTTTTGTACATACCCTTATGTGGTTTGTATAGCAAAGAGGAATTTAAAGAAACATGTTGCCAAACAGTATCCTTTGCAAAATAAGATCTGATTCCATAACCATAGGGGAAAGAGGAGAAAAAAAAGAAGTTCATTTTACGAAAAAACCCACCATCTTACAGACATTAAAGTTCAATTCCTTTACAGCCATCTGAGTATCTGTAATACGTCAAAGAGTAGGCATCACAGAAATAACTGAACTTCATTTTAACTTTTAGAGGTGCAGAAAAGTGCTATCTCTCTCCAGTACTAAAAGATGTGGGTATTTTCCATTTATTTTTTTAAACTGGACACTTCATTCAGCAAATGGGGCAGAACAGCCTTGAGCTATACAAAAAGAAACCAAATGAAATAATTTCAGCTTTTTTTTACCACAATTCAAAGAAAAATTTTAAATATAAGATAAAAAATCTTAACAGAGGTTAAATTTAGATTATAAGCACATGAATAAAAGGATATTGTTTATTATGTACAACCTACTACAAGCAGTTAGGACATCCACCTTCTTATGCACACATGCATGTAAATATGGAACTAGTGGTGATAAACATTTAACTGTTTCCCTCTGGTTTTGCAGACTGACAATAGAAACGGTACAAAAAGTGGTCACTAACAAATCACATGAAAAAATTTAAAGGTACATTATAGAGACTTGTATTCACTAGTCTAAGCTTTTTGTTTAAGGTAAGCAAAACAATTCACTAGAATTAGAAAGAAAAGTTTTGGCTGCATTCAAGAGGCGTTTAAATTGTACACTTGCAGAACCACTAAAGAGCTAGGAAACTAAAGCATTACTGACAAGGGGACTGCTGGGAAACAGGAAGCTATGGGAAAAACTTCTTTCCTCCCTCCCCACCCTGTTCCCTGAATTTCAATTTAAATGAAAAGAATCAAAACAGTCATGTGATTTGTCATTCTTGGGAAAACAAAAATCTGTTGTTAAAGGACTTTACATTTCAATCCCAAGTAAGAACAATACTACAGAATGGTCATTCTGCTATGAAATTCCTCCAAAGTAATACTGAAAGTTATTCTGACACATGGAAACACCAGTAAAAATACCACTGAGGAAGTGTGACACTCATGCTTCACAACACCTATGTTTTGTAAGTGTATGAAAAACTATTCATAAAGAAGCCACGGATTTTCCAGAAAATTAAACTGTGCAGTGAGCTACCATTCAGGTGGCTAAAGTGGTAAGGTATTGAAAAAAGTGTTTGAGAGATACTACTTTGAAAAATTTAGTTGATAAGTCACAACTGAAATTTGAAAACAAGAGAATGAGATCACAAGGGATTTTTGCTAATTGATACAACATCATGTGTTAGATTAAAAGGAATTACTGCAAGGAGATCCAATGGCAACGCTTCTTTAGTTGTAAGGCATAAACAATGGACATCACTTTTTTCGTCCTCCAGCGGGGTAAGAGAAATCATGTATATAAGATGCTGCACGCTTGTGCTTGCAGACAGCAGCTAATCAGCTTTATCATTACAGTTCAACCATACAATGCACAACAATAACTTCCAAACCAAGCCAGCTCTCAAATATTGCACAGGTGAGCAGTGCCCATACTTCTTTGGGTACGTTCATAAATTGCCTTTGGGGAACCAATGGGCAAGAGAGCCCTGGATGAAGCTGGGTTATTTTAGCAGGACTGAGGGCAGCGAGACATGCATCAGCAGGTGCTGCGTGCAAGACACAACTGTCCAACAATACCACTTCATTTATATTATATATTGGTTTGGTTGACAGGCCAAAAATTAGCTATTCTAGTTCTGACAATTAAACACATTCATATATAAACATGTAAAAGTGATTTCAGTATCAAATACATTTTTATATAGAAACAAAGAAGGGAGGTTTTGTTGCTCTTTAAAGTTTGTAATATATAGAGAGGTCATATAATTCTGCCATAGGGTATCACAGTTGAAGGTCAAATTTCACTGTTAGTCAGATGATCCTTTTATAGTGAAACGACAGGAATATAAGAGGCAGAAGGGGAAAAAAAGCCTTGTAATTAGGAGTATGATAAAAAAATGTATATTTAGCCATCTTGCCAAAGTCTACCTCTGCTTTCTAGATGCTGACCTTTTCTGCAATTTCAAGGTTAACGAATTTAGCAGTGGGCTGTCTACATAAAATAATCTTACACAATCTCAGATTACTAAACACATTCTTAGCAGTTCCTTACAAAGGGCAGCTGTCCGACAAGCACAGCAACTGCTGCTACACAAGCAGGGCATAATCTGTAGTTATAAATACAATCAATTTTTAGAAAAAAAATAGAAAAAAATAAAAGCTCATACAACTATAGCGATGTTAAACCAGAACACGCTAATTAAAAAATATGAAATTGAAAAAAAGGATTGCTAGATGGCACTGCAGCAATACAACATTGTTTCTCCAACATTCTTATACCTGTTTCTGACATCAACCTCTCCTTCCAGTTCTTGAATTTTTGCTCCATGTGAAGTTTCAGGTTCACATATTCCTCATGCTGATGACCTCTGTGACTATCCTAGAGCTATAAACAAAAATAAAACAAATTTACATTAAAAAGCATCTCTGGTGAACTAACGAGGCATCCATATGTAAAATTTTTTGAACAATAACACATAACTATAAAGAGAAGATGCTATGATTTCCTAAAGAAACAGTCACCATAACATCTTTTTCTCGTCAGTTCAAACCAATTAAAACAGTATATGTTATATCCCAAAACAATGCTTCAGAAGTTGCATACAGAATATAGAGGGATCTGCTGAAAAGTAGTGCAGGACCTCCACTGAAGTATAATGGAGTTCCTCCTCCACCCAAAAATTTCAGTTACATAAGAAGAAACTGCAAAACAAGAGGTGACTAGCAGAAATCTGATCTTTTTAGATACAACTCTATATCTTTTCCTATCCTCCCACAGTATTTTTATTTGCTATGAACAAAAAAGTTTCTCTGAGACACAGTGGAAGAATACCAGTAAGGTCAGGATTTCACACAAATTTGAAGAGCTGATAGTGCTACTGATACTTACGTGACCAGTAATGATACACTGAACCTTTTCAAGTTATGTATTCATCCCTGCAAGGCTTAACAGATTTATTGGTATCATGCTGTTCTGCAACCTTCTGGTTACTTTCAACTCGATATGACAGTTATTTTATGTGGCTGAATGACTGCTGGATTTGGTTAGATAAGATTGATCATATAACTACATAGACAGAACTGTGAACTAGAACAGGAGAGTCACAAATACCTAAATGGATATTCACTTTCCTATTCTGCTAGATTTTGCTTTTAAATTTACACTTCACCTGAATTAAGCTGAATGCTATAGCCAACACTTATGCATATAAATAAAGTCTATAAGAAGTGCTGTCTCAGTGTAGTCTAGACAGGAACTTTTACAACTCCCTTGTTCATCCCAAAACTCTTCAGGGCAAGGCAGATCAGAAGAGTAATTGCTGTATTGCTCAGTGATCCATATTCAGTTCAGCCTGGCAAAGAGGCAGTGCTGGGTCTAAAAGACTCGAACTCCTCCTTCCATTCCCAAAGGATATGCTCCAGGTAAAATTCGCAAACTGGCTTTAAATGAATTTGCATATATTACAGAACCACAGTAACATCATTTAGTGACCTTTGACAAATTCCAGAGTCTTGCCCAGATCACTCACAATAACTAAAAAAAGTTATTTAAAACTTACCCAGCCACCTCCACGTTATAAATGTAGTTTGACCCAAAACAATTTACAGCACTTTACAGCAGTTACCATTTTAAACAGAGAATAATCCCAAAGATACCGTTACATCTGAAGACAATAGTTACATTAATAAAGAATGATGTGCAGACAAAACTCAAGAAATGTGTTTATTCCCTCCACCCTACAAACTGCACACTTATTTCTCTTTTCTTCAAGACATTTATGATGAGTCAAGTCACAGTCCAGCCTTCTCTTTTATCAGCAGTATCAACTGCTGTGTCCCATTTGTTTTCTCCTAGTTTTAAAACTAAAAATATAAAAAAAAGGGGGACCCCTGGTGGCCTAGCGGTTAAGACGCTGCGCTCTCAGCGCCAAGGTCGCAGGTTCGATTCTCGGTCCTGCTT
>JAWWLV010000046.1:0-46985 GCA_035041135.1 Platyrinchus mystaceus | reverse complement strand
AAAAAATCCATTGCGCAGGCTTGAAAGGTAAAAACACCTTTCCCAGATCTTCGTTCGCGAAGACTGGCCACATATATTCATATATATATATATATTCATATATAAAACTAAAAAGAAAATAAACAACAGGGAGCCTGTGCTGTTACTGGCAAAACCTTTTACTTGCTTCACTGCCATCTCTTTCTGTTGTTTATTCTCCATATTTGTCTCGCATCTAATTGTAAATTCTGCAGAAGAAAAAACCCCCCACATTATCTCTAAGCACTATGATTGGTTAAAAAAAAAAACAAACAAAACTTTTAGAAAATGGTAATTTCTGCTCAGATCTCTCCAGAGCTTTGGGAAAATCTCTGGAGTCAATATAGCTTCTCTCACCGTGCAGTATTACTCTGTGACAGTGGTTACAGATAATCCCTTCTGGATAAGCACAGGATGCACAGAACATATCGGACAAGCATGCCTTTCAAACAGTGGCTCTTTAATCTCTTTAAATGAAAGAGAGATTTTCAGATCAGCAAATATAATGCAGTATCTCTCTGCTAAAGGATGCCACAACTTAACTAACATTTTTTTGACAAACAAACTAGACCATTCTAATTATCTAGGATCAAAAAGTGAGTCTCTGATCATTCATGTGATAAGTATAAAAGAATTCAACTTGCTTTTCCGAAGTACACTGAGTAACAAACCCTGCTAAAGGACACAACGATCTGGTGGCCTTTCAATTCTGCCAGCCTAGATTTCACATTTATCCTGAAGACAATTAAAATAAAATTATGTGTTCTCTTCATATTCTGCTTCTTGTTGGCAATGGTCAAATCGTGCTACCATGTACAAATAGTATAAGTAACATCTTGCTTTGGGTAAGGAGAAATAAATGTTTTCTTTAAAAGTCACTGTTGTGAATATTCATGAACAGTACTGTCTCCCTTCCTTAGTGCAACACTAAGAAAGGTATGTTCTTTCTGTATCATCCTTTCAGCTACAGCTGCTCCAAATGCATCTGATGGCTACCACAGTCAAAAAGATTAACTAAATCTGACTTCCTCCCTCCACTGTGATCATAAAGACATTAAAGATAAAAAATGCCTATGAGATGCTTTCTGGACATGCTCAGTTTATACCCACTAAGGCATCAAAATACTTTTACAAGTATTTTACAAGCCTTTTAAAAACCTGATGTATGTTTTATTAGTTTAAATTAACAGTAAGACATGACCTTTGTGCAAGGAATGAAAAACAAGACCACAGCTCCAGACTATTGCTTCCTTGAAATTATCAAACTAAAGTCACATTTTTTCTTGGAAAGAGGTGGTTAAGAAAAATGATACTTCTTTTACAACCTTTCTCTACAATTATCCTAGAATTAAAAAGCACCACAGCATTTCCTACAAAAACAATCTTCCTCTCAATCTCCATATCTCAAATTACTGATAAATTGAAAGTGGTATTCTGAGGAAAGTTTGGGTTCCATATAACATGGGGATCATTAATTCCATATAAAAATATAAATTAATGACCCTTCTTGTAATTTTATTGTTTTCCATCACAGAGAACTGTATTTCTTAGAAATGCAGTGTAATGCAGGAGAAAAGAGCATTTTGCCTTTGAGAGCAGCAATATTTATAATTGTAAGTTGGTTTCAATAACGACCATAATGTAAATAACAGTGTAATTCTAAATATAAATTGCACCAATTGCCTGGATGTCTTGCAGTCACAAGAAGAACAGTAAACCAAATATGGTGATAGCAAAAGATGACTCAGGAAACAGCATACACATAAGAAAGAACATATTATAACAAGCACAGCTTACCCCTACAACCTAACCAGCAAAATTACCCATTGGAATCCAACCACTTACTTCAGCATATACAGAAAGAGGAGACTGATAGGTACTCTGCTCCCTCACATAAGGGCCTAATGGGACTTATATCAATTTCTTTTAAAACAAAACAAAACAAAACAAAAAAACAACCAATCAACCAAAACCCCTTCACCAAAAACAAACAAACAAACAAACAAACAAAACGAACACCCAAACCAAGACAAAACCACCACCCCCCAAACTTGGCTGTAAATCACACACAACTGAATGTGGTTGGCATATCTGATTCAGTGGAGACTTTGCAATTGCTTCTACTGAAATGCCATGTTTGAGCTGGTCACCTTTCAATCAAATAAGAGCAAGGTGACGCTGAAGAGCAGAGTAATACTTGAGAACCTTCAGACTTCCATACAACCCCTATTTGTCAAAGAAGTGTAAAGCTTTACAATTTTCTTCAAAGTATAAAGAAACTGAACTTGCATCTCTCTTCCTTGCTATCCTTATATCTTGTTGTTTCACAGTGTGCTGCAAGTCAAGATGAAACAAGCAATCAGCATAAGCACAGTATTGTGACCACTAGTCAACATAGTTCCTCGAAAAAATTATGACCATTGGTGATTCAAGTTAGCATCTCTTGTGTGTTGTCTCTTTCCTTATTCCTGGAGGCTGGTTTGCTGTTTACTTTTCAAGTATGGTCAGATATATGAAACAGCAAATATACATAATGCATTATACAATCTGATCAAAACAGATAAAATACAGCAGAAGCTGAGGGATAGGATAAAGACCCAACAACAAACAAGAGAAACCTGGTAGCAGGGACATACCTCGGGCACAGTACATGGTGGGCTATGTTGCAGGGTACATCGCACCCTACATGGGGTAGGGTGTCAGGCCCATTACGCAGGGCAGATAGAAGACTAGGAGTCATAAGGGACTGCAAGGTATGGTGGGAAGAAACAATTGCTTCTAGGACTGAGACATTGTTACATTTCTAGAGGGTGTCCAAGGAATGTCACAGGGGGCAACACACCATGAGGAGCACTGACGCTGAGTCCCTAGAGCAAATATCCCCAGGGATGACAGGAAGGGACAGCCACACAGATGGAGGATGGGAATGCTACTGGCAAGGCAGGGATCAAGTATTCTACAGGACTAGAGGTCTGTACACCCGCAGAGCAGAAAGGGAGAAAAAGAACTGAGTAGGGGCAAAAGAAAACACTGCAAACAGAACCCACAGGCAGGAAGCAGACCCCAGAAGGAAGGTTCCATTGAGGGCCCGGAGGGTCAGATGTTCTGAGGCAGAAGAGCAGATGGCAGGCAGACTGTTGAGGTCAAGGCCCTTAGAGGAAGGCAGTAGAGAGAAGCACAAGATAATGCTTTGGACTCAGGGACCGCACACGGAGGGCACTTAGCAGTAGGGGTGCAGAAAAACAGTGTGCCCAGAGAGAGAAAAGGACGCGAGATGCACAAGCGACGCGTTGGGAGCTCCGAAAGACAACCTGCGGCACGACGAAATGCTGTGCGACCGCAGTGCCTTCTGACGGACAGTCCAGCCGCAGCTCGGCTCCTCCTGGCACGAACCTGCCCGTCCCTTCGCTCACGGACGTGACCGCGTCTCCCGGGAGCCGCGGCGGGGAGGGCCGTGCCGAGGGACGGGCGCGTGTCCGCAGGAGACACCGCCCACCGTCATCCCTCTGGGGGGGCCCTGCCCCTCCCCTTGCTCCCAGCCGAGCCGCCTCCTCTCGGCCCTCGCTCCGGGAGGCATCGCCAGTTCCCTTTCTGCCTCCCTTCCTGATCAACCAGCCGGCGCTTCTCGGCTACTCGCGCTGCGTTCACTTCCAGGCAGCCGGTAGCAAATTCTCTTCCTCACATTCTCCCTGTTCCATCCTCGCTACTCTCGCACAGCAGCTCCTCCTCTGCATCGTGTGAGGGCGGGCACGCTCCTCTGCAGCCCGAGTCTCATTTAGTAACACCCCCTTCCCCCAAAACACAACTAATATTTGTACCATACTCTCAGATCTCACTCTCTTGTTGACTTGTCTTCCCACACATTTTTTTTTTTGACTGTTCAGTATTAAAAAAATTTCTCCATAGTGCAGATTAGAAAGGAGATTCTTGGCCCCATACAGTACAGCTGTTAGGGATGGGAACAAACTTCCCATCCTCTGAACTTCCACTGCATCATGTGAAAAACTTTAAAAAGCTTGTATAACAAGCTCAGGCCAACTGCAACATGAGGTCATGCAGCACAGATAAATACATTTTGCTACCAAGGCATTTAATTATTAAAAAATGTATCCATCAACCAAACCACGTGAGACAGACAGAGATGTAAAACATGAGCTGGACCTAAAGCATGATTTTCCCTTAGTCACTTAGATGACTTGCTTGTCTGGAAGTCATGATGCAAACTTCCTGTAATGCTCTCTCACTTTTCTGTTTTTCTAGATTATATAAAGATTTGCCGGAGGAGACACTTTTCAGAAACCTGAATGTTGCATCCAAATTATATCTGAAGTACACTAATTTAAAGAAGATAGAGTATTATCTAAGTAGTTCTTATAGATCTTATGTATCTATCTATATATATGTTACATATCTTAAGATATAAGTAGTTCTTATAATCTTTCCTTATGTCATCAGAAAAGAACTGGGTCCTAGCCCCATGCCGTCTAAAGAAAGGAGAGGTTCATTTCCATCAGTAACTATTTTTGAAAATTAGAATCAGAACCTACAACCTGACTTTTGAAATAAAGCAAGTTTCATTTAGCTACATATCATTTCAGAATACTACAATTATTAAAGGGATTTAGTTCATTTATTTATATGAGTCACCACTGGTCTAAAATACAACAGTGAAAACCAGCTTCAAATGATTTTCCAAACCTGAGCACACAAAAATTATAGTGCAAGTCCCAGCATAATTTACATTCTGCAGTGGGCCTCTCAAAGCACTCATCAGAATAATCACATAATAGGTGAATGTCTAAATCCATATGCCATTCTGACTGCTGGCATGCTCCTTTTCCTAATGCCTTACCTCAGCATTGCCTAACTTATCAGCTACATTATCGTCTTCGCCCCTACCCCCCCTTTCAAATGAGCTGTCATATTCTCCAAGGTACCTCCAAACAGTCCCTAGTCACGTAGTTAAATGTGTGTCAGTTCCCCAAATGAGTAACTGATGGCTTCCAGTGATTCAGTAGTGCCCAAAATGGATAAACCTTACTGGTGAGTCAAAAAGATTATAGTCTACACAATGTGAATTTGAGGATCAATGTAGGAACCTGAATACAATTAAAATAAATGCAGAAAATATCTTGGTTTCATAGATGGAAAACGAAGGAAACCTTTGGCCCTTTTAGCAAACAGGAGTTTAGAGGAGATTTTGTGTTCTTACCAAACATTAGCGAGTTCCATAAGATTTCGGCCAAAGGTAAGATTTCAGCTACCTTTAGAACCACCTTCAGAGTCACCCTTTCTGAGTATGAGCCTTTGGCCCAGTCACTACACTGTGAAATAGCAACACTTACAAGTAGCTTCACAAGGAAATTAAATCAGAAAGGACTCACCCTTTGAAAATGCTACATTGTAGAGAGAAAAAGCAGGGTATATACTGGGTACACATATACTAACTACTAGGCTCAAAAGCACTTCCAAGTTTCCAGCCCGAAGGCTATGTCCAACCCATTATGGCCCAACTCTATAACAAGACCCAGGATTACACAATCTATTTATCCTGCCATCCTCATTTTTGTTTCCATGGCCATACAAGAGCCATGACACATTCCAGAGATGTTCAGCTGGACAATCGGAGTAACAGATTTATGAGAATCCATTTTACAGGAGGGAACTGTCCTCTTTAAAAACTTAGAGCCAGAGGGTGGGGTGATGAGAAGTAAAAATGTCTTCCTCTCAAAACCTCAAGTTTTTCCAGTTCTTTGGGACTGGGAATGGAGATCATACTTCCTGTTCCTGGAAAACCGAGATTACCTGTGTGAAGACATGTAAAAATGTCTTCAGCTGCTAGACTTCACCGATTGTGTTGGGCCTCAGGCACTGCACAGCTTGCTTCAGAAACTCCATGACAATCAGTGGTTTCTGCTCTCCTGCAATTAACTTCATCTAGCCTGCAAGATGAAGTTGCTTGCAATAAATGGCCTAAGTTCAGATAAGGGTAGACAGTCAAAAACTGGCTTTACTGATCTTTAGGATTAGCAATGTAGGTCTTACTGGCTATATGCTATCTACCCAAAATAAACCACACAGCCTTGCTCATCTTCACACATTACTGCAATGAATCTCTAAGCATGGACAAATGAGTACTACAGTTCAGCAAAACTGAACCAAAAGCCAACGCAAACAATAATGTGCAGGGAAAAGAAGAGATTTCTAAGTCATTAGAAGAGTTGCAGATCCTCCCTCGGTATTACATGATCTCAGCAAGGTTCTAAAATATTGGAAGCTACTAATCTGTATAATACCATAGTTCTCAAAAGACAATACTGTATCCTACCTGTCCTCTTCTCGTTAGAACCTTACTCCTGTGCATCTCCATATCAGTGATAGGAATCACAGAATCATTTAGGTTGGAAAAGACTGATTTTTAGGACCATTGAGTCCAGCTGTTAACCTCGGGGATAGTGACTCCACCACCTCCCTGGACAGCCCATTCCAATGTTTGACAACCCTTTTGGAGAAGAAATTTTTCCTAATATCCAATTTAAACCTCCCCTGACACAACTCAAGGTTGTTCCTCTTGTCCTGTCCCTTGCTCCCCAGGAGCAAATCCCAGTCCCCACCTGGCTCCTCCTTCCTGTCAGGGTGCGAAGGTCCCCCTGAGCCTCCTTTTCTCCAGGCTGAGCCCTGCCATCTCGCTCAGCTGGTCTTTGTGTTCCAGACCCTTCCCCAGATCTGTTCCCTTCTCTGGACGTGCTCCAGTCTCTCAACGTCTGTCTTGTCGTGAAGGGCCAAAAACTGAACCCAGGATTCAAGGTGGGTGGCCAGCACAGGGGAACAGTCACTCCTCTACACACACTGGATTGTGTGCTAGAAGCACACAAAGGAGTGGAGCACCTACTCGTGAATTTCCAAAGCACCGAGTACCCCAAATAGTGACACTTTCTGTAGTGCACTTGAGAAGCTCACCACAACTTTCACAGGTGCTAAATAGCAATATGAACACACACTCAGTTTTATAATCCAACATTTGTATGAATAGCAGTAGAGCAACAACAGATCAGTGCAGAGAGCTCAGTCGGTCTTGATGTAAAAGGAGGTGCCTCAAGCAAACATATTTTCAGAGAGCACTCTCTTTGTAGAGGATGAGGAGGGAAGCCTGTAAGTTATCTGCAGAATGCACAATATCACATTCAAAATGCCTGAGAAGAAAACAAGGCAAGGAAGCTTGTAAGAGTCATTCTCATGCGAGACAATGAAGAAATTGCGATCACTCCCTGGAAAACAGAAATAGCAGCACAGAACAAACCTCAACTGTAGAAGTCCATTCATACGTTGAAGTCCATAGCTCAGGTCCTGCTCCTCTGGACCTCTGGACAGCCGGTGCATCACCCACGCCGGCAGGACCCAGCCCCAGCTTTGGCCTCTGCGCAAGCAGCGCAAAGCTCGCACCGGTGCCTTGTGCAGTCCCGCCGCCGCGCAGCACGCGGCCGGACCTGCGCGGGAGAACCCGTAGCAGTGGGAAGAAGTCACGGCGGCATTAGGACCCAGGGCGCCCCCGCTGTGGTAGGGGAGGGGCGAGAGCCACAAACCCGCCGCACCGGAGCTCCGCAGCCGGCGGGACCAGACCGGCTGAGGCGGGTGTGTGCGGGCGCACGGGGACAGCAGCTGCGGTCCGGCGCGAGCACGGTTATCCTCTCGGTGAGGCGCGGGACCTGACTCAGGTACTGAGGCGGAGCCGTCGTGCGTGATGTTGCGGAGCGCTTGCCTGGCGCACGGGGCCGATCGCCGTGGGAAGCGCGGGGAGGGCGGGGGGTTCCTGAGCCGCGTGAACCGACCTCAAAACCCTGGGCTCACCGAGGGCGCATCTCCGCGTGGGGCTGTCCGGGCCGGCGGATGCGCCCGAGCGCCTCCTAAGCTTTGGGCGGGCGCGGCGCGGGAGGCGAGGGTTCATGTCTCGCCCAGAGGTTGCGCTGGGCGCCGGTGCGGCGGTGGGCACGACGCCGACTATCCTCGCCCCCCCTTGGCGCCACCTCACGAGGGACGGCGGGGCGCCGTCCCGCCGGCTGCGTTTCTCCCCGCGCGTGGGACCAGGAGGGCGTATCACTTCCTCGGAAAACCCGCGTTGCCGTACGTCCTCACCGCCAACGGCTTGAAAGCGCTGTCCGGGCGCTGAGCAGTGCTGGCGACCAAGGCCCGCTCTGCCCGCTACGGGAGAGCGCTGTCCCCAGCTTCCCCCTTTGGCGCCGAGTCACGTCTCGGCTTGCGGTGCCGCCGGCCCCAGCGCACGTACAGTGCTACAGCGGTGGCTCGTGAGACACCCGCGAGCTCCGGCTTTGTTCCCGTCATCCCTGGCCTCAGACCGTTACTGGGCGAACAGGGTCTCCGCGAAAGCCTCGCCTCCGCGGTCCCTTCGCTGCTGCTCAGCTCCTATTTCAGTGTCGAGTCCCGGGGGGTGAATTTCGCAGTTCTTTGTCACAGTGGTGATCGCTCAGATCCGTCAGAGCGAGCGACGTGCAGTCTGTTCATAAAGGACGTCGTGGCAGCCCCGGGCATGAACTCCGTTACTCGGTTCAGCGAGCGATCTGAGAACAGGGGGGCGCCTCCCTGGGCTTCGCAAGCATCGGCGGCGGCCCGAGTGCTCCGCGGAGCCCTCTCGGCTACGTGCCCCCCCCGAAGCGCCGCTCGGGCGGTCGTGGCCGTGGCCGTTGTCGGCGCCACGACCGCCACCATTGTTTTCCCGACCCCGCTCCTCCCCTGCGCGGCGGCCGCCGCAGCCCCTTTCCATCTCTTGGGAAAGAGCCCGTTTTTGCTGCTGCTCGCAATCCACGGGGAATGGTCTGCGGCTTGCCTACTTCCAAGAGGTTCCGCGAAGAAAAAGTGAACAAAGGTGGAGCTGAATTGCAGCAATACAACTTCCTCTCGGGCACAGACCGTTAGCACTGGTTGTGGAAATGCGCTCCTCTTGGGCAGTGGGTGTGCGTGCTTTTCGGGTAAAGCAACTGGAAACTCGTTTAGTTTAGAATGTCACAGAGTAAAGTCAAGTATGGTTTTGCAACGGTTATTTCAGAGGAAGCGGTGTAGCAATCAGCCGTTTCAAAATGTAAACCAGAATGTATTAGTACAGTACACCTGTTGTGGTTCAATCAGAAGTATAACACAAGATATATTACAAACATATTAAGGTGATGTTTTAAATTGTGACTGGAGTGGGAATTCACATATCTCAGTGTATGACACCCTATTATGCAGCTGCACTGTCCAAAGTGATTGTGTAAAATGACACCTCTGAGCCAGGCGATCTTTTCTCACTATATTCAGCTACATATGCTAACCTGGCCTGAGATACAGTGCATGTGCATACAAGCACTTTATATATCAGGGTAGTTCCATGTTATTCTGCAAAAATTAGCACATATGTCCAGCTGGTGACAGTACTAGACCCTTAATTAGTATTTATCTAGCTCTGTCACTTTTTGGTTTTATACTAGGCAACATAAGGATACTTCTCCAAGGATTTTCTGTTTTTGTAAAGCTTCAACACATTGCAAAGCCCCCACAGCTGCAGGGCTGAAATTAATTTTCATGGTACATGAAAACGAGTTGTAGGTATTCAACTGAAGTTGAGGGTCTGCAACTTATATTTTTGAAAGCAGCCAGATAATTCCAATACAACTGAAGGCATGTTTGTCACCTTTCTGTGAACACAGAAAGGGCACATGTTCTCAGTTCTTAAGGTGCTGCTGTGATTATGACATTAATGCACTTATGGTAATGCTTGTGGTGTAAAAAAGCCTGTAGGCTTTAGAAAAATAAATCCGCTTCTCCAGAAAGTGGGCATTTGATATAGATACAATAACTATGGAGGTTGACAATGCTATTGTTATAGGACTAGTATATTTGTTTTCCCAAATAATGTAAGGAGCAGGGTTCCAACATTTTCATTATATGACATAAACAAATAAATAGGCACAACTTTCCCTGTAGAGCACTTTACCCAGATAATAGAATCTATACTGGTTAGTATTATTTGCTACACATAAAATTGCAGAGTGTCATTGCAGTCTACTAATAACTTGTGATGAATGTTACTGTGCTGTAGCAGTGAACACTTAAGACATTTTGCAGCTAAATGGGGACTGGAGATCGAGTGATAGTTAAGTGTTGATATGGAGCATTACTTACAGCTACAGACAGCACAGAATTATCCTAGGAGTTTTGAGGGAGAGATGAGAGAATGGTGAAAGCTGGCAAACCCCTAAGAAAGGCAGCCGATCTGAAAAACTGTCTCTAATAAAACAGTAGAGGCCAAAATGGGAGAGTGGAAGTCCCTGTGGGGCTTTGTGGGAAGGAAAGAAGGTCAGGGTTGGCATTGGCAAATATGGTAATGATTTTGTAGGGAACAGAAGTTTGCAGCAGCCTTTGGAATGAATGTGTAATTCAATTGGCTGATATTTAAGCAGGTAAGCCACAAGACATGCACTAGTGTGTTATACTAGTGGCCCATCAAAATGGCTTCTATGTACCTGAGTTGTAATAAATAAAATTTGATTTAAAGATGTATGCATTAGTATTTAGAGAATCAGGAAAGACTTAAAGTCATGCTGAATAGGCAGATGTCAGTAATGTCAATGCAAAATGTAGTTGTTCTAAATGCATAGGGCTGTCACAAGGGTCGAGAATATTAAAATAAAAATATTTTTGCAGGAGTATTTGCCTGCAAAATTTCAGTAGAGTTGGTTAGTCTTAGGATTCTTCACTCAAAGCCAAGAATAACATACCTATTTTGTTTAGTCTGCTTAGATTTTAATACCCTTAAGGGGGCTAATATAGGAGGTTTATAACTTCTATTAGCACAGTACTGAGCAGTGCATTCTTTTCAATGTATTCATACCCCCAACACCCTATGAAGAGAGAATCATTATTTTCTTTGCTCCACAGATCAGAAACTGAAGGAGGATCTCTACATTGCTCAGCTTAGACCATCTTCCTCATTTTGTAATTATATAGTTCTCAACCTGGTGGGGTTCCTGACTGAATTCCAGAACTGGGTTCCCTACCTGGAAGTTCATGTTCTATTTTTGATTACCATTTTTTTATTTGCATCATAGGAATTCAAGGTTGGGTAGTTAGAAGAAATTACTTCTTCTTGAGAATTCTTGAAATTAATTCTTCCTGAGAACGGGAAGTTCTCAAGATATATAGGTCAGCCTACATACTCACAAATGTCCTCTCTACCCATACTGCTGACCAGGAAGTACTGCTATGTGGCCAATAAGAGTATTGGCTAAACACAAATAGATTCTTGCAATTTCTAGCTGCTCCTTTTTATAATCCAAATGGTCCCCTTATACAGACATCACACCAAAAATACCACTCACAATGCTCCCTACAATCACCTAGTATTTCCTCCTAACTGAGCCTATACTAGTTTCCATAGCAACAGAAAGATAATATCAGGAAGATGAAACCCCACATATTTAACTACATTTGTTCCCTTTGCTTTACACATTACCAAAGCAAGAACCCATTCATGATAGAAGGCATCTGGAATAAATACTGACAATACTATCATGAGCTGCAGCCAGTTAAATGTAATCCTTTGCCTCTAAATAGGGCTGAGCTAGCAAAAACAGAAAGAAAAGCAAGCTGTTGCAATAGTTATGCAGTAGCCTCCTGTCTTAGCAGGCTTTGACAGCATCCCAGCACTGAAGCGAAATCGTAAATAAAAATTTTACCTGTGCAAATCAATCACAAGCCCAGCTTTTCTAAAAGTACTGCTCTTTGTTTGCATATCTTACACGGGAAACTCTGCACTACTTCCTTATTGGTTCTTAAGGAGGTGAATACAATCTAGCTAGTAAGGCACACAGCAAGAGGATAAAGTACATCTGCTGTGTTTACAGAGACAGGGTTCATTTCATTCTGGTTAATTGTGGTGTGTTACCACGAAATACTGATGGACAAAACCAGATGAATAATAGTAATGGTAGAATCACAGAATCGTTTGGGTTGAAAGGGGCCTTAAAGTTCATCTTATTCCAAGACCCCTGCCATGGGCGGGGGCACTTTCCACTAGACCAAGTTGCTCCAAGCCCCGTCCAACCTGACCTTGGACACTTCCAAGACCCAGGGGCAGCCACAGCTTCTCTAGGCAACCTGTGCCAGGGCCTCACCACTTTCACACCCTCCTAATATCTAACCTAAACCTACTGTCTGTCAGTTTGAAGCCATTCCCCCTTGTCCTCTCGCTACTTGCCCTTGTAACAAGTCCCTCTTCAACCTTCTTGTACCCCTTCAGGCACTGGAAGGCCGCAATAAGGATGCCCCAGAGCATCCTCTTCTCCAGGCTGATCAATCCCAATTCTCTCAGCCTTTCCTCTTAAGAGAGGTTTCTTTTTGATGTATGTGTGTGCATATTAAACCACTCTTAAAAGGATGGCATTTGAAGATCTGGTATGCTGGCTTATGGTTATTTTTAGCCAAATGTGGTAACAGACATGACATAAAGAAGAGTAAATGGATGATACTGTTTGTTTCCCCACAGGCCTGTTTTTATGAAATGCTGGAAAGTAGGCCAGGTTCCCTCACATCAGCAAGTCTTGCTCTTTCATCACAGCAGCACATAAAACCGTTTTAGAGACTGTTTCTCATAGCAAAGATGGTAAGCCCCGTAGGTCAGATGGAACAGAATGTCTCTTACAGGCTGACTTGCTCTGCTGGGCATGGAAGAACGACAACGGAGGAGAATGCTTCCACCTCGTGTGGGGAAACCGAGCTCCGGCTGCCGCGAGCGCCGGGCGGGGGAGCGGCCCCAGCCCCGCCCTCAGTCCGCGGGCAGCGCCCGCCCCTCGCCCAGTCACGTCCCGCACGTCTCAGTGCGGCGGGGCTGCCACAGCGCGGGTCACGCGGGGCCGCGGCGGGAGCGGCCTCCGCAGCCCCCGCCCGGCCGGGGCTTCTTCCCGCACTCGCGGCGGGCCCGGAGCGCCGGGTTCACTTCTGTCCCCTCGGAGAAGCTTGAACGATTCTCTTATGGAGGAACAAGCGAGCTGCCAACTGGTTCTCGACGGCGCTTCCTCACGCAGATGTCGTTTGCTGTCGGGGCTCTGCACTGTAGGGCTGCAGAGGTTGCCCTCTGAACGTCTTCGCTGTCGACGCAGTAGACTCACGGCGCCTGTGTGCAGGAAGAAGCACAGGGGTGAATGCCATAAGCCACTGAATATCCCTATCCTGCACTTTAAGCAGTCTGGAGAGATTGCCAGTTGCTATTTTTCAACAAAGCATGCTCATGTGTTATTGCTAACTTTATGTTGCTACTAGATGTTTAATGCAAAAGAACAAAATTTCCACAACCCTTCCCCCAAAATTTTAAACATTCACTCCCAATGAAATGTTCTGACAATTTGGAAGTAGCGTGACAGTTCCTCCTACGCCCTGGACTCCAGTTTTATATCTTATAGAAATTTATATAATATATATATATCTTATATATCTTTATAGCTTATGTTCTTTATACATTTGAACTGAGATACTTCAATCAGCATTTCCCTGTTATCATCAATACTAGAGAGTTGCCACTGTCACACAGGATTACACTTTGGGTACCTATTCTGTGCTGTTTGGTTATTGCTTAAAAAAATGTCCTTATTTGAATAATGCTTTATACGTTGTATCAAACAGAAGTTACTGGGAAAAACAATTTTGAAGGGTCAACAGATCCCAGTGTCAGAAGTGCAGAGATGCATCTTAAGACTTATTTAGCAACCTAAAGCCTGCTGCAGAAATTGCCCAGTCTACCGAGCTACGTATTTTTATGTATTCTTACAGCAATCAGCAAATGAGCCACCTGCAGCCTCAGATGCCTCGATGACTGGTTTTGTTGAGGTATTCAGTTTCCCTTCATGTTAAACCATTTTATGTTCTAGTTGTATGAACTTGAACTGTTTTCGATTTGATTTCCAGAAACCAGAAAACTGGTAAAGCCAGTACTATGAGACTTACTGTCCTCATACAGCCCAAGGTAATAGAACAGCAATAGTCATGGTCAGATTTATTTCTGTATCTGTATATAAAATTGTTTCTTCCAAGAAGTGGGAGTGCTGGTCTAAATGCTATGGCAAGTATGACCATACAGGCCTATTAACAATCATCCATTTGGTGCTCAGTTGTCTAGACAAGTCTGCATCAGATTGTTGTGCCACACACAGTCTGGTTGTGAAATGGAGATGTAAGAACTACGTAGTTCCCAATTTACAACAATCGCTGTGCAAGCCTATTCTGTTGAAAGCGGAGGCATTCTTCAGTGACGAACATCTCTGATGTGCAACTGTGCTCGCACTCCTCTTTTAGGCACTTGTAGAGAACACTGGCACAATAGGAGTAAATCAACTGCACTTTAAAGAAATGGCCAATTTTCGTACATGTAAGATTTAATGTGTACCTTGTTTGAAGCTCAACCTCAACATTTTCAAGACTTCTGTAGTACACAGACCCTACAAAAACCCAACTGCTATGATGCAATACCTCCCTGCATTCCCCACATACGGGGACAATTTATGTGCCTTTTCAGTGTCTTTTTTCACCCCGCATCTCTCTCTTTAAAGACTTGGCAGCATTACACATTCTCATGAGAAAAGATTTTATTTTTAAGATGCAAAGCTGCTTATGACTACTCATAAATTCAAAAAATTAGATTCATGAAATATATATATTTTACTGAAAATGTACTAACAACAACAACAATGGAAAGTATTTGCTTCAGGCAGGCAGTGATACTGACCATTGCTACAGTTACTAACTCCCAGCATCCACAAAGGCTTCCTGTGCAGATTTTCACTGCAGTTTAGCTTAGGTACTTACTCGATGGGTGACACCTGATAGCTTATCAGCATCTCAAGGGATCCATATCTTTTCAAGATAGCAGAGTATCAGGGCTGTATTGCTATCCTCAGTAGGAACAAAAAGCCAGGGTGGTTAGTCCACTGTTGCACAGAACTCTTGTGATGCACCAGATCTCCTACAGGAGTAGTCCAGGAGCTTCACATAACATAGTCTTGTAACAAAAATCCCACCGATTTTAATGCAGTAGTTTTTACATATTTGTGAAAATCAAATACACCCCTGTTCTGCGGTAATGGCTCCAGTTTTTCTATGGAACAGTGATTTGGTTGAAATCCAGTTTTGACTTTGAGAGCTGTGAAGGGACATTTAGAACACAGATGTGTGCATCTCCTTTTTATGTATTTTTGCAAGCTTTGTAATAACTAAACCCGAACAAGGAATACTTACAATTGTAGTGCATCTTCAAGACTTTTATTTAAAGCAGTCCTATACCTTATTTTTGATTGTACTCCAATTTTTGCCGATTTTGGTTAGTTGATCATCCCAATGTCTATAGACACTAATTGCTTTTTGTTTCTTAGGGAACACACGAGCTTCATCATGGGAGCTGTAGTAGCTGATGATGGTCCATCTGGTGTTAAAGCCCCTGATGGAGGCTGGGGCTGGGCTGTCCTTTTTGGCTGTTTTATCATCACAGGATTCTCCTATGCCTTTCCTAAGGCAGTTAGTGTTTTCTTTAAAGAACTTATCCGGGAATTTGGCATTGGATATAGTGACACTGCATGGATTTCCTCCATTCTGCTGGCCATGCTTTATGGAACAGGTGGGTAGTGATCTGTTTTTGAAACACTATTGTGTCATACAATGAAGTTTGTAAATCATATGGCTATTTACAGCATGTATCATGACTGCCTATAGCTACCTGTGTGCAAGTAAGGCATTCCAAATTACTGTTAATTACATCAATCAAACTATTATTTAAATCCAGCTTGGATTTAAATCAAGTCTCTGTAACTCAGTATTTACTAAAGACGACGCAAAAGAAAAATTGCACGACACTCTGAAGACAAAAAAGATAAGTATTTGATTGTAGGAGAAAGAACACTCTTCCTGATTGGCTTGACTGTATGGAGAAAGCAGGAGAGAATCATAGAATCAGTCACTGAGGTTGGGAAGACCTTAGACCTTTAAGATCATTGACTCCAACCACTGTGAAGTCCACCAAAGAAGAAATGCAAAGTGACATAAAATCAATTGCAAAGGTTCATTTATCTTAGCAACTAACTTGCTTTTCTTGCCTAGGTCCACTGTGTAGTGTATGTGTCAACCGCTTTGGCTGTCGTCCTGTCATGCTGGTGGGTGGCCTTTTTGCCTCCATGGGGATGGTGATAGCTTCCTTCTGTACAAGCATCGTTCAGATCTATCTAACTGCAGGTGTGATTACTGGTAAGTAATGTATATTGCTGAAAATGAGTTAACGTATGTCTTAGCTTTAGGTTGAAGTTTTCTATACGTGATAAATACCTGAAGCATCATGATCACCCAAATGGATTTTAATAAAGACGGCAGATAAATGTGGAATTAAACTGTCATTTATTTTTGCTATGAATATTTAATAGCGTGAAGTGTAATCATAAAGTACAAAAATATTATGGAGGTGGAATGCTTTAAAAATGTTACCTTAGATTTATTCTGTCCATTTGGAATAAAACTATTTTCTCTCTATTTGTAGTCATACTTGCTTTAATAGTGATCCTGTAGGCTGGTATTATTTTTTATGTATCCTCTGTTACAGGTTTGGGTCTGGCACTAAACTTTCAGCCTTCACTCATCATGTTAAACCGTTACTTTGACAAACGCCGGCCCTTGGCCAATGGGCTCTCTGCCGCTGGGAGTCCAGTGTTTCTTTGTGCTCTATCACCACTGGGGCAGATACTACAACATGAGTATGGCTGGAGAGGAGGATTCCTTATACTGGGTGGGATGCTGCTCAACTGCTGTGTATGTGGAGCACTAATGAGACCTTTGGAGCCACCCAAAAACTCTGAAGCTACCAAAGAACCAGCTGAGAAGAAAGTGAAGAAAAAACTTCTGGATTTCAGTGTGTTTAAAGATGGTGGTTTTGTAATCTATGCCCTAGCAGCATCTATCATGGTGCTTGGCCTCTTTGTTCCCCCAGTTTTTGTTGTGAGTTATGCCAAGGATTTAGGCAATCAAGACACCAAAGCAGCTTTTCTTCTGACTATTCTGGGATTCATTGATATCTTTGCTCGGCCTATTTGTGGAATGGTAGCTGGTCTTAAATGGGTTAGACCACGCTGTGTCTACCTCTTCAGTTTTGCTATGATTTTCAATGGTTTCACAGATCTCATGGGTTCGATGTCTGTTGATTATGGTGGACTGGTGGTCTTTTGCATTTTCTTTGGCATTTCTTATGGAATGGTAGGTGCTCTTCAATTTGAAGTTCTCATGGCTATTGTTGGTACTCAGAAGTTTTCCAGTGCTATCGGTTTAGTGCTCCTGGCAGAAGCTATGGCTGTTTTAATTGGTCCACCATCAGCAGGTAAGTATTCCATTTAGTTCAGAATTCAAAATCATGTGCACTGCATCCATTTACACAAAATTTAAGGGAGATGAAAAGGATGAGAGTCACTCAAGAAATGCAGAGTGTGCCAGTGTTGCACATGCTTCAAAGGCTTTCTGCAGTTACACTCTGAAATAGACCAAGAAGAGGTGGGATGAATCCTTTCTCCTTCTGGGATCCATTTCAGTATTGGTTAAATTGCCATCTGGAGATGCTGCTATTTCTCCTCTGAAAGCCTGCACTGAATCTCTTATTGGCAGATACCTGATTGGGATTCAAAATATGAAACCTGTACATTTTCTTTGGAAAGTACGAGGACAGATTCTCTATACCCATGGTAGTTTTGGAGGAGGAAAGAAAACATCAGAAGAAAAAAAAATCTTACAAGGAGGAGTATAAAACTGGACTGCTTTAAGGAAGGTAGACTACTTCTATTGCACTTGACTCACAACCCAAGAATAAGGAAACATGACAAAATAGTCAAATTCATTAATTTCAAGTAAAAATGAAAATTAATTACTAATCAAAGAACATATATTTTACAGATCCTGAACTGAAACACACGTTGCCTCCCAAACCTCAACAGTTCATTGACATAAAATGTTTACACCATACTAAAAAACGTGAAGTATTTTTATTGCGACAGAACCCCCTTCATGGGAAAACCAGTACTATGCACTACTTCCTTTGATATTCAGATTCAGAGAGGCACTTCCTTCACATCCTCTCACCTGTTCTTTCACATCCACCAAGTCCTGTGAAAACTTAACTTTACTAAAGTGTCAGAATCAGTCAATTACTCCAGACTGACTACTAAGTAAGATTTGCATCTTAAGCTGACAGTGCATTGCCCATGGAGAAAGGTAAACGAGCTTGGGAGCAAGAGGAAGCTGATGATATAGATCCTGCCCATGGATGTACGCATTTTTATCAGAAATACATAGCACTTGTTTCATCTCTTGCATACGAAGGCTAGGCTGGTTTTATTTCAGTTGAATTGCATGACTGTGTGTGTGCATGGGAGTATGTGTTTTGGCATATGATGTAATGTCAGTGACTGTTAAATTGAACTGAAATAATTGAGAAATATTTTGCTATAAACTTGTTAAAATCCTATTTCAAAAAACTTGCTTATAGATAGTCACGGTAATTCTAGACAGCAGTGATTTAAATGTTCAAAAAAAAGCAGAAAAAAATCCACTGCAAAATACTCACTTTTGTTAATTACCTGGAATGTTACCTTTTTCAGGAAAACTCCTGGATGCAACAGGGAGGTACATGTTTGTATTCATTATTGCTGGAATCGAAGTTACCACCTCAGCACTTGTATTGGCCTTGGGAAATTTCTTCTGCATTAAGAAAAAATCAGAAGAACCACATACAAAAGAAGAAGCAGCAGAAAGAGAGGAATTAAACAAATCTGAAGACAAAACTCCTGAAGATGCCAAGGTGGACTCTATTGAAGTGGAGCAGTTTCTGAAAGATGAGCCTGAAAAAAATGGCGAAGTTGTAACTAACCCAGAAACATGTGTGTGAGCATGACAGGGAATTGAAAAGTGTTTAGAAAAGAAAGATTTCCAACACTATTTATTTTAGAAACAGAACTAGTTTAGGGCTGGGCCATCTGCTTTAGTAACTGGAAGCTAGTCAGCTCATCAGGCCTCTTTGGAAGCTGATTAGCTGGACAACTTCTTATTGGAAAATCAGCTTTATCAGTAAAAGGTGGATCAATGTGATTATACTTTTTATGTAAACTAAAAAGCTTTTATAAACACGAGTAGGCTCTTGCTATGCATCACCAGAAACTGCTCACTTGGAAGAGATATAGGAAAAGTATATTTTAAGAAAAGTGGACTTATATGTATGTTTTCAAACAATATTGATGAAATCGCTGTGTTGTGTGGCTAAATATAATTTCCCTGTGTTCTTTGTGAAGGGAAAAGAGTTTGAGATGGAGAAAAATCTCAGGAACTTAACGGTCTCCATTAGGTTTTTGAATTTCTTACTTTTTTAGATTTTTTAGATTAATTGGCTCAGTCCTAATTTAATTTTGATAATATCTGTAACTCTGACTTATGTAAATGTATTTCTGACTTCTGTCTAAACCTGTAACATTTGTAATTATCTGGAAATCCTGTTTGTGAAATGGCACATTACAGACAGTGTCCTCATTAGATGACACAAGTGGTATTCCAAGGTAGTACGGAAAGAAAAAAACATGAGCAGAATCGATCCTGATAGACCTTAAGCAAACAAAATTAGCCTGCATTTACATATACTGTGTTCAGTACGATTTCCCTTGAGCACTGAAAAATATTACAAGTAACATGGAGAACATGGATATTAGATTTAGTAGAATATTCTGAAAAAGTGTCCATTTTGTATATAAAAAAAAATGGTGCAAAGTTTCCAGATGTCCTATAAATTAGAGTGGGTAGACTTAGGGAAGAGACTGGACTCGTTTGAAACATGTTAGCCATCTATAAAATGCAATGTTAGCATCACAGGAAGGTCTTAACATGTTTGGTTTTGGTTTGCTTTTTGTCTTCCTCTCTCCCCCCCCTTCCCTCCCCCCATTTATCCCACTTCCCTATCCTTTTGCTTAATCTATGGAAGTTCAAAGTACCATTCCTGCTGGCTGAGGAAACACAACAGAACTGTTGATCATATTTATGACAGCATTGCACTGAAATAGAAGGCACAAGGAAGGCATTCTTTTTTCATCCAAACACATTCAAGAAATGTAATTTTTCTGTACAAAATCATGCTACTGCATCTTACCTTTCAGATCTGCTTATAAAAATCTGTCTAGGCTTTGTGACTGCAGTAACAATCTTCAAAACAGACTACATGTAACATCCAGTTTTCTTACTGGTAGCGAAGGAATACTGGCTTTCAGGTGCCAAAATTGTTCTGCTTAATAACTGAAAACTTAAAGACACTAATCCCCTAAAACCCTATATCCCTTTTAAATTAACATCATTAATTGTTTCATACTTTACCATTTTTAACAGAAACAAAGTGCCAAAACCATGAACTATCTCAGCTACCACCTCCCATTCTGGTAGTTTTTTCAAAATGGCTTTGCATCACTAGGACAACCTTGTACAGAAATTGAGAAGTTAGGATCATGACTTTTAAAAGAAATAGATGCTGCACAGAATAAACCGTTTATTTTTATATCACATGTAGTGTGTTACTTTAAAGCCTTTTATTAATTTAGTGGCAGGAAATGCAGTGACATTTCCCAGTTACAAGAGCTTAGTCACAGACTTAGTTCCAGTTTGCTAAAGACTAAATTGATACTTGAAACACAACACTGGTAGCTCCAGAAGGCAAAAGAAAAATGGAATCCACAGAGTAGTTTATCATATCCCTAGAAGCTGCTTCAGATGATACATGAAGACCTGCTACAGCTTTCAGATTGGAGTTCCCTGCTCTGTTTCAAAAAGAAAAAACTGGAAATGTTCCCAAAGGTAAATTCAGATTCTCAGCCATTTTTCTCTTACTGTGGCTTTTGATCACTGGATTTCTTTGCTAAATGATGCTACACTGTTATCACAGAACTAAATGGTTATTCCTTTAACCTCAGGTTTTGGCACAATTTTAAGTTTCTGTACATTCTGCAAACTGGCTTTGTATGTGATAGAATATCCTTTGTGCTTAACATACTGACCTTCCAGACTGTGTTTCATTTTCCACACATAATACTTTTATGGTTAAGCTGGAAACAAGAAGTGCTATATTACAATTTTATGTGCTCGAGGCAGAAGTGGAAGTTATGAAGACAGTGGAAAGCCATTTCAACAAAACGCCATAAATAACCTCGTAAGTAAAACCTAGTGTTCACAGGAAGGGCCTTATTGGCCTATACAAATTTTTTTCTTTGACTCAAAGATGAATTACTCTGACTAGGACCGCCAGTGCTCTTGAGCTGTTTTCAGCACAGACCTACCACTGGATTGAGGTGTTTTTAACAGCAGGAGATGCTTTACTACATGAGAGTGGTCAAATCATTTGACTCATTTATCAACTGAGAAATAAAAGGGCTAGAATTTAATTTGCTAAGAAGTTTAAAAAGCTTTTACCATTTTCAGTAATTACAAGAAGCATCACCACAAAGATGAGAAGCTCCTAATGCAGCTCTCTTAGCAACTCCAAAACTGGCAGGCTTAAGAGTATTTCAGAGTTCTGGAGTCAGTTAAGCTCCCTGCTCCCATTCTGTCCCATCCAAGGGTAACACCAAGGTGTGGGCAAGCCCTCTAGTCCTCTGCCTGTTCAGCTGCCTTAATTTCCTTGGAAAGAGATTGATTATATTGATGGGAAAGAAACCTTCATCCATGCCAGATCCCAACCTGGACACCTGTTGGCCAGTATGAGGCTGTGCTGCAGCATGTAAAACTGCTCCTATTGACATGGGCCACAAAGGCCTTCACATTGAGCTCTTGTTTTACAGGCCTTCCTCCTTCCCTACACCAAGACCTAAAAAAAAAAAAAAAAAAGCAAAAATAGCAAGCAAGCAAGCAAGCAGCGAGTCCTTTGGTTCCCAACAGAGT
The DNA here is from genome assembly GCA_035041135.1 of Platyrinchus mystaceus. Lineage (NCBI taxonomy): Eukaryota > Metazoa > Chordata > Aves > Passeriformes > Tyrannidae > Platyrinchus > Platyrinchus mystaceus. Next base: position 24,995 of record JAWWLV010000046.1, on the reverse strand, counting down.
CTAGCCAGGCTCTTTATTTTAACTCTGCTTATTGTGTATTTAATAAATATATGTGTAAATAAAAATAAATATATGTAACATATATTTTGTATATTTAAAAGCAAGGAATTGCTTTTAAATCCCTCCAGGTATTTTGGTACAGTATTTCTTTAATCCCAATACCACTGAGATCCCCTTAAGAGCAGTCTGTAAGATGTCATCTTCCACGTATTTTGAGGACGTGCACGGTCAGAGTCAGAAAGCAATGCTGAAGAGACACTAATGCCCAAGGACACAGGCAGAACAGTTTCATGCGACATCTACCCAGACGAACCTTTGTTCAACCTCCACCTGGTTAAAATCTTGTGATTTGAAAAAAGGGAGAGGGAAAAAGAAGGGAGTACAGTAATTATGCAACTGAACTGCCAAGTGCCCAAAGATTATTATTTGCTCCTTCCTATTGAAACAAATGTAATTTCGTTAGACACACAGTTGATAAATATATATCTAAGAAGACTGTAAAGCAAACAATCAATGGAAACAAGTTCAAAAAATCCAAGTATAAGACTATAAAATTGCTAAAAGAGAGTTTTCATAGATTATATCTCTGAAACTAATGAGCAGTCTTACTGAACAGGTGAGCAAAATTTTTGAAGCATTTTAGATCTTCATACTTTCTATAAATTGTATACTGTAGGATTTATGCTTAAAATACTGTATGCTTTATTGTGTAATGGACCTTAGGCCCTTATCTTCCCGATGCAAGGAGAGGAAACATGTATAAATGCCAGTAACACACAGAGACTATATAAAGAGGTGTACATGTGTATGCACATATATATTTGCATACGTATCAATCTATATATATCAAAGATGCAGCCGAGTAAATAATGACAGTTCACACATTTATTATAGACAATGAGCAGAGTTAAAATTATTTCCTTTGTCCTCCTAAGTTTGCCTTTTTAAAAATTCTAAATAAAATATCTTGCAGCTATTTGGAGCCGAGAAGACCTCAGTAGAACTAAAAGTCTTAAAATGATGCAGCTATCTGTTTAAAGCTAAGCCAGTTCCCTAAAGTTAAGACTTGAGATGGTGTGAAGGACTGGAGAGATTTTGTGCTGGTTAATATTAAATCCCATACACAAAAACATGTGTTAAGCAATGTAAAATCATTCTCTAAAAAGAAGTTAGAATATTCTCCTAACCAAGCAATCAAACGTCAAAATTAAAAAACCAGAATTCCCATATGCACCTTTGGTACATCCCAAAGAAAAGGTTTAGTTTGGTAGAAAATAAAAAACAGAGGAATTTCAGAAGAATGCAAACTCTTCCATGTTACAGGGCTGAGTACTCGCTCGTGTGTGTGCGTCTGCCACACTTTCTTTAGGATTATGGGAATACACCTCAATTTTGTGTGAGATGAAATTTTGTTTCTTGTTAATGCACTTTAATGTAATGTGTACATTTATAACTAGATTTTTTTTTAATGCTTTTCTAGTAAACTGTTGCAAATGTAGTGAATAAATACCTGGTTGTCAAAAACTGTGGGTTTGAGAAAGTAAGCTCAGAAAAAATAACTGTAACACCCAGATCTGGAAACTGGGCTCCATTTGCACACGCTCAAACAACTATACAGAGGCAGACTGTTTATAGAGAAGTGACACTTAGCTGACAAGCAGCCAGAATTTTATGTGGGCAAGGGGGCTGCTTTTGCCATGACTCATAGTTTGGCCAATTCCAAAATGGGTATGTCCTTTTGCTGTAAATGATCCTGAAGACTATTTTAAAGCATCAACTAATTTAAAATAAGAGCTATTAATTTTATGCTGGTCTGTGTAAAAATTATTGTTCTCTTCTGAAGAGTGCTCCAGGTTTTGTTTGCAGGTGAAGTTTTATAAACTACTATGACTTATAAAGCCCTAAATATTTTGAGTAGTGACCTGCCACCAAGCTGTCTATTGTCAAGTGCTGCTCTTTAGAACTTGAAAATTCCTAAGAAAAGTGTAAGAATATATTTATGGTGGGGATTTTTTGGATCTAATGATACCTTACATAAGACTGGCTCCTCAAGCTATAATCTCAAGGCTACACCCAAGTGAATCAGTTAGTCTCTTCAATGTAACAAGACCTACCTTTTGCTATCTACAAGGTTGACACCTACTTGTGCTTAATTCTAAGTATCTGGTGAGAAATTTTTGAGAAATCTTTCTAAGATCATCTTCAACTGTATATTTACACTGAAAAGATCATAGGTCTAGTTTACATAAAACCCCATGTTTGAATAAATATATGATTGCCTTTTTTATGCTAGTTAAGTTTAATTGGTAAGACCTAAGGTATAATCAATTTGCTACCCCCCGGGTCAAATCAAAATGTAGATATGCCGCTTCAGGAATCAATGTTACTGGGTGGACTGAAATGACAGAACTTACTAGCATGCAGCCCATCCTTGTGACAGAAAACTAGAGTTTAGCTTTGCCTCTGGTACTCTTTGAGTCTGAAAGAAAGAAGTAAGGCCATCTGCTGTAGAGGAAAATGGGCACAACCTGAGTTGCACACCTGTTATTCCATGCTGCTGGACCTGTTGGAGGAACATGATCCTCCAATATTGGAAGAATAAACAACCTTGACAATAGCAGAGTACTGCATATGAGAAGCTATGGCTTTGAATGTATTATTTTAGCAGCTTTCTAATGCTTCTGGAATAGAGCTCATCTTCATGTCAGTAGGAAAAAGGTGCATTTACTAAAAACTCAGGGCTCTTGACAGCATTTTGCTAGTGACACAGTCTGTGAGATCAGGAGTCCTGTATTTGTCTGAGCAAGTATGGCAAGTTAGAGACAGAGTAAAAAGCTACTTACCTCTGATTATACATTGTTTGTTCCTTGACCAATCTCCATACTTGCTCCATCATCTCGGCAACATTCCAGCCAGCAATGTTCCTCACTACCCCAGATGAATGCTTCAGAGCATTAAGAAAGGATACTTCTTGCTCTGATCACTCTTCATCTACTTCTCTTTCAGCAATTTAAACCCTTTTACAGTAAATCTCTGAATCCAAAGAAGTAGTATATCTAGGTTTTAGTATTTAAAATTCTTAAAGCCTTTTCTGTCTTGCTGAAAAACATGCCGTAAGATCAATTGTTGAAAATAACAGTCAAACTTTAAATACAATTTCTTAGCAGTGAGAGCAGAGAAACATTTGCTGTTTGGGGTCTTCTAAGAAAAAATTCTGTGCATGACCTCAAATTACCCTGGTTTATGCTTCCCTTAAGGATTATGGGCAATACCAGAACCTCTCACTGCCTTTCTGCCTATAACACTTGTAGGTCTGAAGCAAGCTAAACACTGTAATTAAACAAAATGTTTTTTCTTGTTATGCACAAGACTAAACATTTTCTTCCCAGTGCATAATGTACACATGAATTCTTGTTTTGTTCCACATCCCATCCCAAGCCCCCTGGATTGGTCACAGCAAAGACACAGAAGACTAGGGCTTGATACTTCAGGATGATCCACACAATTTCTCCTTCTTCCACATTATTCTTTGTCCATTATGCTTACATGTATCTCAGACCTAGTTCTTACACATTTTGAATCAAGAATTCTCCCAAAATGAGAATAACAAAGAACATGATCTTAAAATTTTTTGTTCGATGTATTTTTGTAGATTCTGTATGTATAGATCTCATTTTCAGTTGTCCCTCTGCCTGTAGCATGTGGTTTTGATAGAAGAACCAAAGTGTACTGGTTTTAATAATACTAAGCAAGAAAAAAACCAATAATGTCTGAGAAGTCATAAAGTCTTAATCCCGTGCAAATATCTGCTGATAATGTTACTAGGACTTTGCTGTGAAACAGATTCTTAATGAAGATCAGGCCTCTGAGCACTCTCCTGGTACAAAAGTATTGAAAAATGCACACAATCTATACACTTCAGGTTCAAACAGTCACTTAAATCTAGACATACACATGTAAAGTCAATAATTGTCACTCGAATGAACCAGAGGGAAATGTACTGCTTTTAATAACGAAGTACTACATTCTTTCACAGTAGAACCGTTTTATTATTAACTTGTCTCATCCAGTGAATTTTAAAAGCTACTTTGTTGTAGAATTAAGTTCATGGATTACAATTCCTCACAACCAGATTAAATCTAGATTTCTGACCAGACAGCTCAGCACTATTAAAAAACGAGCAGCGTTGTTTGTTTTCACCTGATATTTTGTACACATCAAGTGCAGCTTTTGCAAAGCGAAAGTTGAAGAACAAAATACAGACCTTTTTATGTCATTCTTTTACAAAGAGAAAATAAATATTCTTGAAATGGACATGTATGCTACAACCAGAGGTCAATGCTACACTCGGGTTTGGGATATGGGGAAACAAAGACAAAGAGTTGTGCTCATGACATTTTACCCCATCGGAAAATAAAGGATGAGTTCCACACGCCTTCCTTCATCCCAGGGATATTTTGAATACTTCTGTGAAGTTAACATTGAATAGATGGACTCAAATGTTTTTAATTAATATCTCTCTTAAAGCATAGGATTTATTTTCAATTGTTTTTAAAGTACTTCTATCATGAAGAACTCAAGGACTCTGTAACCATTCAAGATTATGTAAAACAGCAGCACAGGTGGTATTTTCCACATAAAAGCATATAGCCAGTTCTAAATGAAAACTATGAGAATAAATTAAAATATCCTTCCAACTTTTAAAGGCCTGCTAATAAGAAACAGAATTCTTGAAGGTGCATCTGCCCTCAGATTATAAGAAGACTTTTGAGAATAACACAGCAAAAGCCAGGATTTTATTATACAAGGCATTGTGGGTAGAGCTCAGTATTTTTCTTGCTCTTATCTTAGCTCCCATAACTCAACCACTCTCAATTCTTTTACCATACATCTTTATCAGTACCATGTATTACTTGATAAGCAAAAGCATTTGAAAAAAACCCCCAACTTCCGGAAATTAAGTGATATTTAAACAAAAACATTTACCTTTACAGAGACAAAATACATGCTTTCTGTGAGCAAAGCAATTCATGCTTTCTCTTTCTTCCTGTATACCCCAAATGCTGCATTCTGATCACAACTACCAAACTACCAAAATCCTTCAGTGCAAGTTTTGGTACCAAGACAATATCTTCAAATGTTTGCAACTGACAATGTTCTTTGTAGGTATAGAAACCCCTTAAAAAAAAAAAAAAGAAAGAAAGGATAAGGATTCCCTGTAAGTAAGTTACACCAAAGAAGAATAGAAGTTATTTTGAATGTATTTACACAACTGTAAAGTACACAAATACAGTGGTAGTACAAATGAAGTGCTTCCAGATACTAGTTTTCAGTACACAGGTTTACACAGACATTCTAACTATTTTCTGCATGATGGAATTTAACCATTATGAAGGACAAAAATTGCCCAGAAGTGAGTACAATTCTAGAAGTCAGCAGTCAACTTTTAAGTATAGCACAGCAATTTAATGGTCCAGATAGAGAGAGAATAAAAAGGCTGCTTTTGTAAATCCCTCAAACATTACATTATAACCACAGATATTTACAAGGAAAGCACAGTGAAGTGTAAAACTGTTCAAATGGTAGTGCACATGCCCAAAATACCAAAGTTCATAGTAACTAAGGAAGTCATTCCCTTATGCAAACTTATCTGTGTATCAAAGTAAGCTTTTCCGCTATACTCTCCCCAAACACGTTTCCCCAGTCCGACCCGAAGTACACACAAGCAAATAGCTGACGTTATGAAAACATTCAAAGAAGAATGATAATATTTAGTATGTGGACTTCTGAGAGGGGCAAAAAAGAATTTGTAAAGACCCAAACAGTAAAAACTACCCTCCATAAAAATTTGAAGACCAATACACATTTAAAAAATTGTTTCCAAGCAGGGAAGAATTTCTCAAAATACCTAACTGTTCAAACAAAATCTTTGTATATACTTTCATTTCCAACATGGAATTTTCCACTATTTCATTCATAATAGTTCTGATACCGTTCGTGAAGACAGAACACCTACTTTTATGAGACCATTTACAGTAACAAACAATATGAGGAATTTCCCATATTCCATAACCAACAAGTGCTAACAACAGTTTTTTTGGACAACCTGAGCATGTTGAGTCATTCATGCCTACATAATGATTCTGGGCATACTCAGGTTGAATATAGTTAAGAATTAATTATGGTATGCACCTGAATTGTAAAAATTATCAGGATTTCACAGCAAGAATAGGTTGTTATGTTTGGGGGAGGTTTTGTTGGTTGGTTTTTTTTTAAAATAATTCCTTTTTTGAGTCTTGGCGTATCACAAAAGGCCTAAATCAATTCATTTATTTATTTATAAAAAGTGAATGCTGAATGAAACATGCAAATTCACTGAAGACTCAGTAGCAACATCTATTTTCCACTTGCAATAGCCTCCAAGCTAACCAGCCTCAGAGATGAGGAAACAAAATCTTCCCAGTAAAAACAATGTTTGAAAGTATCCATTTACTCAAACTAAGCAGAGAGATAGGACAAGCTGTCAAATTCTAAATCCCTCAAATGCCAGTCTTTCACTTTGTCCTTCATGGTTTTTACAAAAAAGAAATCTATCTGTACAAGATACTTAAGACTCTCCTGCAGGGTATTTAGTTCTCCTCTTTTATGAAAAAGAATGAGTATTAAAAATTCCTTTGTGTTCCACAGAAAGTTAAATGTCCAGTGTGAATGAAGACAGCAAACAGCAAAATAAACTAACAGTTTTAAAAATTTCATGAGAAAACTGACTCAATCAGAATGGGCCCATACATGAAAGTAAACAGTTTAAATAACATCAGATGGTTTTGATTAATTTACATGTTCCCTGGCAGACTAATCTTTTAAACAAGAAATTTCAAGTCATTGTCTTTAGTTCAGGTTTGTTTATATTCTACATTTTTAAATCAGACAAAAGCAAGAGTTCTTTACAGAGAATTAAGCCAATAATTTTAGCAAAATGATACAAAAAACTTTCTTAAACCAAGTAAAAGATTTATAGTTACAGTAGAATAATAAAAAGGGGGTAAAGTCTGCCGCCTGTGGAGGGAAAACTGAAATGGCCATCCAATAACAGGCGGTCAACTCTGTAAACCATCCTTCTTTTCCAGCCCTGTTACCGCAGGGTTTCTCTTAAGGTCATTGGGTTTCTGGCAAAAGCGTCCTGTAATGGCAGCTGCTGGAGTCTGTGCATGTTCCTCCAAGTGCCTTTTAGGTCACATGGAGAACTCAAATTTCCGCTCTAGTTTAGGGTATTTTTGCTAGTAAAGCCATCGGTAAAACAGGAGATCAGCCATGCATTATCTGCCCTCCATGGCAAAATAATTTTCATCGGTGCACAGCAGACTGGAGAACACTGGTAGTTACCCGAGCAGGAATCTACCAAAGCCAAAGAACAAGACAATATCAGCACAATATCCTTCCAGTTAACATACAAGTGTCTCTCAATGTACTTTTAAACAATTCATTGCCAAATAAAGTGTGAATTTAAAACCAATGAGGTACACAATGTTTTACACCCACCTGTAGCTACACGAAGTTCCCTGTCATTTCCCTCTTTTACTAGACGTAACATGGAAAATTCACCTTTCCAGCCAGAGGGGATGTTTTGAATAAAAGTGAATAGAGCATAAGCAAGCACAGAAGAAAGAACAAACCAGGTAAAAACACTACCAATGCGCAATAACAGACTCAATGAACACTTAAGTTTTTTTGGGAAAAGTATCATTAAGAAGGTTAAAAAAAAGTAATTACTTTCAATAGCTTTTCACAGTACATTGTGTTAAAAGATATTCCACTTATTTCCATAGCTTGACCTACTGCAAGTAAGAGTGTAACATTATTGAAATATCACTTTCACCGTGAAAGTGAAAAACAACCAAACATCTGAGCAATTTAAAAAGCGAGAAATGTCCAAGCAGCTGGATCAGTATTCAATATTCATGTCAGTTGTCAACAGCTACAAATACTAAGGCATACAATAAAGGCCAACCTATGCAGGCAGAACCCTGAGCAGACCACAATCTGCATGTCTCCAGCACATAGGCTTTTCAATGCAAAGCTTTAGGTTTGCTTTTTTTGCATTTATTAATGTATTTTTTTATTTTTGCTAAGGTCTGATAATTGGTCTTTAAAGTGTTAAACTGCCATTTACAGTTGGATCTTTTTAAAGTTACAAACTGTTCACAAAGCAGCTTGTGCACAGTCAGCCAAGCACACAAAGCAGAAGGAGAAAACAGAAGAGGAATAGGAGAATTCTTTACCAACTAGAGATATAGGATTAGTGCAAGCGTAGGCTTTACAGAGAAAGTGAGACAGCAGACAGAGCTATACAACAGAATTTATTAAGGAACAGAAAAATCTCACAGCCTTTTTTTAATAATAAGCAAAGCAAAGAAGCTCCTGAAATACTTAAGAAAAGCATTCTTCAGCCATTAAGGTTCAGATTCCAACTGAAACTTGTTATTTTCCTGATGAAACCTGCGATTGCCAAAAGCAGAACAGACTAAAAGGCCAAAAGCTGCACAGAGAAAGGCAGAAACTTCTACTACAATGAACAGTGGAAAGGAGTTCTAAATACCCAAACCCAAGCCTGTCTACTCCGAGATGCTCATGTTCAAATGATTCTCGTTAGTATGTGAACATTTTTTAAATGTACATCTGAATAGATCTGTGTACTTTTAAAATGAGAGCTCACAGGGCATGGAGAAGAATATAAAACAGTGAAAAATGGATAAGGCTGTAGTAGAACATTCCATTCATGACAAGACAGAGCCTCATTTGAGTAATATTGTCAACTGAATCTTCATACAAGTATTTTGCTTTTATGATTCTGAAGCAGATCTGGTTTTGAATGGATGGCATACTGCTGCATCAACATCCCTGGAAAGACATGTAATTCTCAAACAGCTAAAATTTATTTATTGATGATACTTGAACAATTTTAGGGACTTTTAAAGTCACTATTTTTGTCAATTCTGCTTAGGAGTCCAAGTGGAACAGCAGCAATAACTCAACTTTTGGAAGAACATTTATTTTTAAGTTAGAGGAAAATCAATGCTTTATCAAGCATCTGACCAGAAGGCACAAATAAAATTGTAAGATCACATGAGGAGAAGAAGCAAAGTCGGATGTTTCCAAAGAGTTTTTTTCCCACCCCATCCAAAGTTCTGGTGTCTAATGAGAAGCACTCACCCAGTGCTGCCTTCCAACGAAAGGAGACGAACAGCTACTTGCCATGGTGTTCGAAAGGAATGCTATTCTGAGGTAGGGGAAAAGACAGCAGTTTGTATCAGTTCCACTGCCCCAATATATAAAGATGTCTAACAAAAATCCAACTTGAACTTGCAGTTGCAACTCTATCTTTTGAGGAGCTCTGATTTCAGACTTCTATAGGACATTTCCATCACATTAAGAGATGTAAAAGGAACAAACCATTAATCCGCAAAGAAAGCTGACAGGGTCAGAAGAACAACACAATGTATGATGCCTATTAAGACGGATATATGGAGAAAGATTTGCTGATGAGGAAATGGAAAATGCAGAGGCATTGGAAGTATGGCACAGCCTGTAAGTTGTTCAATGCCAGTGTTGGCTACAGTCTTCTAGAAACTTCTCCCGTCAGACTTAATAAAAAATTTCTTTGTGCGGCACTCCAATCTTTTCTTCGAAATATAGAGAGAATATCTCTATTACCAGTAGGAATTTGTCACAGCTTTGACTGTTGGGTGCTGAACATGCTGCATTCAAGAAAAAAATTAAACAACTTACTGCACACCATGAACAGTCAGACTGAACCTTTTGTCTAAGGAAATGAAGGCTACTCACCCATAACAAGACTCTTGAGATAACCACTGCTTTCAGGATGCAGCCTGTGCAATGTGGACTGACAGCACTGATTCAAAGTAGTGTTTACTGAAATACTGGTTACCTCCTTTACTACATCTCTTAACATTTAAAAACTACATGTAAAGGAGACTTAGGGAACAATTCACTTACAGAGCTTAAGAGCAGACAGATCTTTTAACAGCCAGTATTTTTTTTTCTGTCCAATACAGATCACAATCCTTCATTGCACACAAACCTGTAATTTAGGCTTGCTTTAGACTCAAATACACAAGTGAGAAATGAATCCAGTTTTGATGCAAAGGCAAAGAGGACAGATGATCTGCTTATTTTAGAAGTTCTTTCAGTAGCCAACTACCTTCATTTAGACCTCTATGCTGCCCTTCTCTACATGTGTGGTTTTAATTTTAAGCAATAGGTTCTTCACATGTTTTCTGCATAAACATCAGTTCTTGTTAAAATCATTGTCTCTCAAATACTGCACCAACTAATTCAAGACCTTCTCTTACCTTTCAGACAAACTAAAACTAATCCATCTCATTAATGACACAAAATAACCTCTCCACTTCTGTTCATTACTGTATCGTACATAGATTCATTATGACATCACACTAACCTCTCCAACATTGTAACTGCCTCTTCAGTCATTCCCTACCACAGATACAGTTCTAACATATAAGACAATGGCCTCCAGTCCTTCATCCTAATCAGAATTTGGAATACTGCAGCAATACACATCTTATTAGAACAGGCTTTGCTTGAGTGCTCAACTCTCACTAATGTTTCTGTTTATCAATGTCAACTCACAACTTGCAGGTTTTTTGCTGTTACGTTCACTTCATACCATCAAGAAAAGTACTGAATAACATGTGCCACAGAATTCATAAAATTTCTTCAGACACACTTCAAAGTTTTATGAACCCTTTCACAGACATACTAGTTGTCACTCCAATAAAGACCCGTTGCTCAGTAGTACTAAGTGCTAGTCCTTTTAATAAGAATTACTTAGGTGTTATGTGGGCAATGTCCTGGATATGGGGAATAAATGACACCTACTTCGCTATGCTTACCAATTACCATTTTCTGTGAGTGTTAAATTTCTCTGAGAACATAGGAATTTTGGTTCCTGTTATCTACATTCACAGCCTTAGTTTTTCAGTTTCAGTCTGAATGGATCAGAACTCAATTTGGAAAAAAGATAAAAACATGGACTCATCTTTAAAAATGTCTACTTAGAGGCAAGTAGCTTTCATTATTTCTTTGACTAGCCCTTCTTCTAGATGAATAGAGGTTACAGATGCCCCACTGCCTTGCCAAACCAAGGCATCCAAATAAATAACAAAAATAATCTATTGAGTTAGAAATAAGAACTCTAACAAATGTAGTTTGTAACAGAAGACATCTGCAGATCTGCATGGCAAACTAAAAGTTGCTTTCTGGCAGGAGTATGGTTTAAGCACTTCTGGAAAAAGCATCATTACTTAAGACTTGCTAAGGAAATTAACACACTTGTAACGGGCACGGACAAATAGTTGCTGTTCTTTACTGTTCTCTTGATAAGAAGCTGAATGGATGACTTTCGATATTCTTACATCTAGCCAATCAAAACTCTCTTTAATGACTCTGTCATGTAACTTGAATAGTTAATGTTTTCCTGACTGAGAACAAGGTATGAAGATAATTGAAAAGCCATGGCTTTAACTGGTAACCTGGTTTACATCTAAGGATAAATTTTGATTATGGAAGAACTACTTTAATATTATGAGGACTGTAAGTGCACAAGCTATGAAAACCTGCAACTTGAGCCATCTTGCCTGCTAGGGAGTGAGAATTGGGAAAATGAAAGTGCATTTTTTCCAACAAGCTCAAGTGGAAGTGTTGTAAGGTGAAGTTTAAGTCAAGTGTTTCAGCCACAGCACCAAGTTGCAGAAGGTGAAGGGAAGGATCGAGAGAATGAAGAACCACCCACTGTAGGAAAAGGCTGTGTTTTAGACCATTTAAGGAACCTGTAAGCGCACAATCCATGGGACCTGATGAGATACATCCATGAGTCCTGCGAGAACTGGCTGAGGAAGGGGCTACACCACTATCCATCATATCTGAGAAGTATAGTTCCCACTGACTGGAAAAGGGGAAACATAACCCCTATTTTTATAAAGGGAAATAAAATGCAGGAAAGTCCAGGCCTAGGTCACTGCACCAGTCCTCCTAACACACTGCTTTCCCAGTAATGTTGCAGAATGTCTATAGTATGGGTGATTCCCATTCTCTAAGTAAGACCGAAAGTAAATTGTACAAAGCCACGCCACACACTGCTTGGGACAAGACAGTGTGAATTGGCTGAGAAAGGAATGTTACAGCCTGAACTCTTATGTTTTAGCACCAAGAGTTAAAAACATATTTAAACACTGTCAGTCTTAAAAAGAAACATTCCTAAAGTCTGTTTGCTAAGTCACTGTGACCATCAAGGATGATTTCAGCGCTATGAATCACTATCATTCATCCTCCTGCCATTCTCTTCAAATCAGCCTTCTGCCACCCATCCATCATCCATGTATGTTGCCTCCTATTGGCTCTCAAGTAAGAGCACTACACTATATTTCTTCACTATTACACCTCCCTGTACTTCACCAACTATTTCTTGTTTTTTCTGCACCAATACTCTCTGCTCGGTGGATTCGGAAACATGACTCACAACTGCCTCTTACTCTGCTTCTTCACTGGTAACAGATACAAGAAACTCAATGAATAAAGGAGCTAAATCTCATAATCGTAGGTCAAAATACTGTCTCTTGACAATTTTGCATCATCTCAGACACCAATGACTTTATTGCTTGGAGTATTTTATGCTTATTGCTGTCAAGGTAAAAAAAAAATATTTCTTTACAGCCACATCACATTAAGGCTAAGTGTTAAGTATTTCTATGAATAAATATCATCTGCAAAATCAGTATGAAATCACATCAATTAGTTGGCAAGTTCTTTTGGCAAATGAACTTTATCAAACCACTCTCATTTCTTTCAGTACATAGGGTTTTCTTTTTTTACCTGCGAAGTTGACATGCGAGAGGTATCTTGTCGGCCTGTTAAGTCCGAGGAGGAGATATTGACTGAGGCTCCACGATGCAATCTCATACTCACTTTCCTTTCTCGTTCCATACCAGATACTGGTCGAGGAGAGGTGTTGGCTGTGAGAAAAATTGCATTAGGTTCTCATAACGAGAAATGCAATTTTAACAGGGTCACTAGAAAAATTACACTTTTGCTGTTTGCACATAAAAATTCCACAGACTCAAACAAGAGAAATCAAGGCCTTTGTTTTACATTCACAGAAATTTAAGTATCAATTAGCATGTAATGGGTGTATATAATTACCTTCAATCTACTAAAAAGCAAGGGGTCTAAAAACCGAACAAAACCCCCAAACTCTGACCAGAGACAAACTGCAAATTAGTCTACAAGGCACACCTACCCAGGTACTTGGTTACTTACCAGCATGTGAAGTTGGGGTAAGGGGAGTAGAAGGAGCTACATCTTGCGTTCCTCTCAGCCTGCCAGACGCAGTGGAGGGTAATCCACGCACAGCTGGACTTCGTGTATGTCTTAACCTTTCCTCTCGTTCTCGCCTTTCACGTTCAGCATCTTCAGCCGCTCTGCTTGCACCCTGCGGGTCAAGACTAGTGAACAACTTGGGGATTATTGAGTTTACAACTACATGTTTGGATAAAAATACTGAAAAGAAAGAACTGAACAACACATAAATTAAAGTTTGATATGGCATTCATTATTTTGATAAAATACCTTTAGAACTGCCATGAATTTTGTTCATACAGGAGCTGGTATAGTCTTCAAAGTGCTAAAGTACACACATATTGCTATGGCAGCTGGACACCTCCCCAGGAGTTGCAAATGACCCATGCTGAAGATCAAGATGGGATCAAAATAATAATTCCACAACCTAACCTGGTGACTGCCCTAATGGAAGTGTCTCAGAAACCTTACACACTGAAAACCCTGTAATTTCAACTTAGTTGTTACTCAACTCTTATACCATGGATCCTGTATCTCCTGCCTTTCCTCATTTCCTGATCTTTTTTTCCTATAGAATAGAGCTGCCAGGAAGAAAAAGGGAAGACAATCCCACAGTATCAGTTAAGATAGTCAAAACTGACATTGTAATAAAAAAAACCAACCAAAACCATTAAAAATTAAAAAGTTTTAGAAAGCTATGTCAGCTACTCACAAATTTCAGCATGTTCCAGTCAAATACATAGTCATAGGAGAACCCTTGTCGGTGGAAGAGGTTTCTGAATAATTGCCTTAGATAGGAATAGTCCGGTTTGTCATCAAAACGCAAAGAACGGCAGAAATTCAAGTATGTGGCAAATTCCGCTGTAAGTAAAGAAAGCCTGTTTTTTCTCTTCAGCTTCACATTTGCTTTTTATAATTCTAAATAAAGAAAAAAACAAACCACCCTGAACCCAAAAAGTGGGGAATCCCTGAAACATAAGAAAAAGAATAATGCCCTAATACTAGAAATCTACCAAAGGGACCACTATAACCCACCTATCAAGACAACACCGAAAAATAGTCTATCACAGTGCAGGCAAAGCTCTCATTTGCCAACAGCAGAGAGGACCCATTAGTACCGTTTTTTAACCAACAGTTCACAGGGGAGGAGAGATTTAAAACTTTGCTTTGAATAGACCTAACACAATTTTTTGTGGGACATGGAATAGCATCTCTTTGTTAAGCCACATAAAGATTCACTTCTGCTACCTCACAAAACGCACAGAAACTAAGGGACTCAAATTTCCCACATAAGTCATGCTACATTTTTTAATTTGTAATAGTCTGAAAGCTTGTTTTTAGATGGCAAACAAAATATTAGTTACACAGCAAAAAAAAAAAAAAAAAAGAAAATTGTAGTGAATTCAATACACCAGAGAAGACAGCAGTATCAAAAGACTAGCTTTTGAATTTAAATCCTTCCAGATGAAATAAGATACTAAAAATTTATGTTAAGGAAGAAATTTTAACAAATGGTACAAGTTGATTAGTCTTCCCTGCCTGTTAACCCCAGAGAAAAACACAGTTCACGATGTAAACGAACATGTATGATGCAACATTTGAAACATATCAAAGACAATGACTTTTCCTACAACCCGAACAAAAACCCGTAGCTCTTGTCATTGTAACTAGTTGCCAAAGCCAAGAGGGGGCAAAGAAGAGACATAACTCCTCATGAAATGAAAATATTCTCTGATGACAGCTAGTGTTAAAAATTTTTGAAACAGATTTAAGTATCATTTTTCACGAATCAAAAATGCCTTGTTATTGTTGTGGTGTAAATAAACTGAGAAACAGAACAGCTTTGAGCCATGATACCAGGATACAAGAGGGTTTCTTATGCCTCTCTCAAATGCTAACCTTCGACAGGCCAAACTTGGGATGACAAGTGGCAACTGCAATAGGTTAAGAGGTGCATCTGACTATGCAATCCAATTTATCCATGAAACAGTACCCACACACTTAAGAGAACTATCGGTAGTTTGTTAAAAACCTGTTTGTCTGCTACGAGTTATCCAGCCAACACATGCACACAAAACACAGCGCAAATGTACCAAGCTACCCTTCAACTCGAGGGCACCACAGCTATTATTTACCAAGAGTTTAGATATGGAATAATTAGAAATGCTCTATGAACACAAAGATCCTAGTCTTGACAGCACAGTATTTTATCACAGATGTGCCAAATCGTGAGGGGTAGGGGAGGGGTGGGAAGAGACAGAGAAGTGAAAAAGACTGGTAGAATTTGGTGTAAAGAAAAGTACTGCTAAAACAGGAATGTGTAGGCCTAGTGTCACAAAAAAGTAACTTACAAGGATATCCTTTACACAAAACCTCAATGGGTGTAGACATTTTCTTTTCACTGATACGTTCGTATTTCTGCCTCTTTGTTGCTGCTTTCAATCCCTGCCAGGGGAGGGAGCCCAGGTTAAAATACATCAGTACATAGCCCAAGGACTCCAAGTCATCTCTGCGAGATTGCTCTAAAACAGCATAAAAAAGTGAACTCATTAGGTTTCATTTTCTACTGGAAAAACAAAAGACTGTGCAACAAGACTGTCATAGAAACCCTTAGAAAAACAAGAGATAGCTGAGAGTTACTATGCCCATGATAAACTCATTCAGTACAAGAAACAGCCTATTACCCTTACAGTTATTAAAAAATGTGCTAATTCCTGAGCATTACAAACTGACAGAATCCCACCCAATCAAGAGATGCAAGACCACACGTGCTGCACTGTTGGTGCCAAAAACAGAGACTGTCTACTATGCCCCCATAAAGGAACATCCACTTTCACTAAAATTACGTGCATTGACACTTAAAAGTTTCTATTTATTGCTTTCCCCCGCTCACCAATTCCAAGATGAGTGTTGATGGATGCGTAACGGGCAGTTCCTGTTAAGTTTTTGTTTTCACGATAGGGAATATGTTGGTGAGTTCGAGCATCTCGATACTTCTTTGCTAGTCCAAAGTCTATTATGTAGACAAGATTGCCTTTCTTCCCCAGGCCCATTAGGAAGTTATCCGGCTTCACATCTCGGTGGATGAAGTTCTTAGAGTGAATGTATTCAATTCGACTAATCTAAATATAGACAACAAAAACCCCCATTGTCGAGAGACTAGTTAGGCATACACCTTTTTCTTACAAAGATACTAGCAATACTGTCTTAGTAATAAAAGAGGCAAAAAAACTTTTTACTGTAAATTCTAAGGGCATTAACAAGAACATAATATAGAAGACAACAGATAAGCCTTTTTTCCAGGTCTTTCCCTGTGTCTACTTTATATTCATTTCAAAAAACTTTCTTGGGGGAAATTTCATCTCTAAATTACAGAAATAAAATGTAGCTGATTATGATTTCTCATAAAATTTTAATATCCCAACATGTTGCACTATCACGAACAACAGAACAGTTTCCTACCATTTGGTCAGCAAGTAGCAGGACTGTCTTGAGACTAAATTTCCTTGAACAAAAATTGAAGAGATCTTCAAGACTTGGCCCCAACAGCTCCATCACCATAACGTTGTAGTCCCCTTCAGCTCCACACCATTTAATTGTGGGAATACCCACTAGAAAAAAGGAAACCGTTTATTCAGTATAACAATTTGATTTATACAGTTCATACACACATATCTTCAAGGCTCTTAAGATGAACTCTAAAGGGGGCATTACTGTGAATGTTTACTGTGAATGTTACTTAGCTCGTAATTTGACGGTATTGAGCATTTTTGCTAGATTTGAACCTTAAGCATTTTTTTAAACATTAATTTAAACATTAATTCTCATGTTGTTTCCAAGACTGCAATAAGGCACAAATTGGAACTCTGAAAATAAAGACACTGACAAACCACCAGATATTATTACTGAAGAAGGCCTTAGAAATCAACTTAGTCCAAAGCCTGCAAGACCACCATGAAATACATGCCTCTTTCATTTCAATTTGCAATGAATTTTCACTCTTTCTTCATACTTGTCTTTCCTTAGGTTCCATGGTATTTGCTGTTTGGTGAATCTCTACCAAAGTAACACCGTTTAGGAGATGCATTATACATTTGGCTTGAGAGCATGAAAATTAGCTGAAATTTATGGAGAAACTTAGGAACCTTATTTCACACAAAGCTGTAGAAATGCTCAAATATTTTGAAATAAACCTGTGTGTAGGTAGCTTTATTCAGAATTTCAAATGTCTTACTTTGAGTTAATTCTATGCATTTTGGTGGGAAATGCAATAATTCACCTGATTTAAACACTTGCCTTTATTTGACATGCATTACTTCATCCTGAATTGTCTTCATAGACAAACCTTTAGAAACTTAACCTTCTGCCACCTGACTCCACTGCATCCATTCTCAGAAAGTACCCACCATCACAGCCTTAGTAAGGCCATAAGGAAAGCATTTTACTCCATGAAAGCTATTCCAGTTACATGCAGCTGGCAACTGAATGAGGCAGGAATTAAAAAATACCTAAATGCAAATACACATTATTATCCAGACATCTTACTGCTGCACTTTGCATTTGAGATACAGTGTGGAATGTCATCTTTATGCAAAATATAGCCTCATTTAGGAAGAATTCCAGGAGCTATGAAACAAAAGAAAAACTTCACTACACCAGGTTTATGTCCCAGAACTGCACGGGAATCTTACATTTCCAGGATTCCAAAACATATGAGGGAGTTATCGTAGCAGAGTACCTCCAGGAGCTACAAAGATGCTTCCCTCCTATTCTCCACTACTAATGACCTTTTGTCTTTGAGTTCTCATAGCAAGGAAATATTTTTAACTCAGAAGGAAAAATACTAACATACGCAACAAAAATTAACCTGAATAAAAAAGTTCAGAATTGTGCTACTACTATAAGCAAGTTAGATGAAATGGTTCAAAACAGTGACTACAATCTTTCACTGACCCATGAGAATCATAAGTAAATCAGTTTACTGCTAGATGGGACCAAACTTTGTTTTACATTGCACAAGGTCTTCACATTTTAATATCATAGGACCATGAGCAACATCAGAGGATCTTATCATGAAGTTTGGTAGCCATGGATTCGGAACTGCTACTCTACATTCCTTGAGGAAGAACTGAGATGCTGCTCTTCACCTACCCTGCTACCTTTCCCGCCTTCTCCTTATTTGTCAAAAGAGATCCTGGACATTAAACGGTTTCAGGTGGCAGATACAAAGATATAAAACCAGTTAAATCTTTGAAGAAAGAAAATAATTTGCTTGCCTCCACCCTGCATCATTTTGTAGATTTTACTCTCGATGTGAAGCTGAGGATGTTTGGTTTTCACACATTCCAGCTTAATTGCAACCTCCTCTCCGGCAGCAATATCAGTTCCTAAAACCACAAGAATTTAAAATATTGGTCAAATTATTTTTGAGATGTGTTTCCTTTGTCAAGACTTAAAAAACACAAACTATTTCTCCATGGCAAACACCCAGAGATTATTAAGTACTTTCGGCCACAATTATCTAAAAAATTCTTCTGAAACCTTACAGATACTCTCTGACAGACCAGTATTTAAAAAGACAACTATCAGACACTGTAACACAAGAAGCCAAAATTGCTGCTATCCCATCAAAAAAACCCCACCGAAAAGGAGTGCATCTTCTCAAGGGTGTCTTTCCACTTGCAGTTTGTGGTATAAGTGCTCAGAATGAATATTTACACATCTGGCATGTATCCCTGCCAACCCAAGAAATGCTAGGTATTCAAATCACCTCCTCTTATGCCTTGGAAACAGAGACTCTAACTTCCATAAATCTCAACATATTTCAGATATATCCTGACACATTATGATTTTATCTGGCTAGAAGGTAGGCCGTCTAGAACCAAGAATTTGTACTCTCAAAAAACTTCCTTTAAATCTCATTAAATTCTTGTCTCAGGAATCAAGTGACTGAAAAAACTGGCTTACCTGTTCATTTTTAAAGTTTAAATGTATGTAGGGAAAAACTGACATTCTTAAATAGAAACAGTCAAGAAAATACATACGCTTACAGCTGAGCAACTTAGGAACTACAGGGAAACAGGAAATGGCAAAAGAGAACGTGTGACACCTTTTAGACATATTGCCAAGTCTCTGCTTTCAGAATTTGGCTTTGTCTTTTCTGGATTACCTCATGGTCAAGGATCATGTGAAATACATCACCTGTTTGATCTGATCCCCACTTTTAGAAGCCTAACTTGAGGTTCTCTAGTTTTTTAAAAAGAAACAGTGAACAATCTTTTTGTACTCACTTTTGCCATGATTAAGATTGCATAGACTTTTACCCTGCTTCACTTTCCAGTAACTCTTCTCAAATTCTTGTCATTCTTTCCAAGCAATTTTTAATTACTGCATATTATTTCCCATTTCCTTTATCTGTATCTTTGCCAGTTCCATAATGCCTTTTTGGGGAGTCACACAAACCAGTTAAGACAGATAATGAAAAGAAATACAGTGAGAAGTCACCATTCATAAACGAAAAAGCAAGTCTAAAGTTGTGAATGTAATTTCTTTTAAACTTCAAAATTCCAATTTAGTTGGTATTACAAAGTCCTCTACTGTAAGCAAAGCTTTGAACATTATTTTAATTAGTTTATAACCCAAAACTTATTAATAAAAATACACATGTAATGCAAGAAACCATGAAAACACAATGACTGCAGTGTCTTTTTGACTCGTATCTACTTGACCTCATGGTCTGGGCAACAAAACAAGTGCCTACTCTGATCCCCTCGCTCTTGTCCATGTTTCATACTAGTTAGAATATCTAGGAACCTATTTCTTTCATACCCTCCTCCGAAAGGGAACTTAGGTAAATTCCTAAATTTTCTTTTCTTCAAGTTATCCTTACTCCTTTATTTACAACAGTGCCTTACATTTCAAAATTCTGTCCCACAGACCCCCCATTCCAAATTCCAGAAGGCAAATTTTGAGGTATGAGGGAGAATAGGAAAAAATTATGGAAGGACTACGACACTGACAGTGGTGCTGGCTGCTTATTCCAAAGAAGAGGAAGAGGGAAGGGTTAGGAAAAGGGAGGAAGTGCCTCCCCTCTATTCTAGAATGCCTTCAACACCCTTGTAGCTGCGTTTAAAAAAAAAAAAAAACAAACAAACCAAAAAAACCCCAAAACCAAAAACTGGGGACTGGAAACAATGAAAAACAATCAAATTTTCTGTTTCAAAGCATAAAACCAAGCTGGAAATATACTGAAGTAATCTAAAATTCAATGAGGGCTATCAGAAGGCACATGTACTTAAACATAATTTATGACTTCTGAAATAACTTTAAAAGTTATTTTAAGATGCTTATGTCTGCTGTACAGTCTGAACAACACCAAGCAAAAATTTGATTTTTTAAAAACCCAATCACATTTCATTATCACAAAAGGCACAGTTTTCAAATGTCTGTGCTACACAATATTGATAGGCAAACCAAATGGGGGTCTACAAAAGGCTTCAGTTCTTGAGAGACAGTAATTTCACATGGAAAAATAAACCTATGCCACCAGCTGGATCTTCCATTCACGTATATCTGTGCTAATTACTGGCTCAGGCATGACATTTGCAATAAGCCCCTACATGTAAATTTATGAAAGTATTTAGAAATAAAATTAAAAAAACTGGAGGATTTATTGTGCAAAATGCAGCATGGCATTAATACCAATATACAGCAAACTACTACTTTCTGTACAACTTTACTAGTGCGAGCTGTACGTATAGAAAGTGACAAAAAAAAAGTTTCTTTTACTTGCACTTTGAATTTATACTATAATAAAAACTGATTTATCTGAACAGTAACCAAATGTTTGAGTTTTTCAAATCATATAAGACTTTTCAGATTTTAACTGCTGTCTGAATCACCACCCAAAATCCCAACAGTAGTTAACAAGGATTTTTGCACAATTGTTACCACGATCCTTCTCACAAGTCTTCAATCTTCTATGCAAGCACTGCAGAGAGAAAGAATCACATTCTCTATCTCTAAACAACCACAAATCATAAGCCAGAAATGTGGATTTTCCATCAGACATATGATCTGTATTATGGATAACCAGTATTTTGCTATCTGTAAAAAAACCAGCTTTAGCTAACAAATTATTTTGGAATGCCAGCTGTGCACTGCAACATGAAGCACTGCTGTCTAGAAAAAAAACCCACTACCCCTCATACTGCATGCACTGCCAGACATATCACATACATTATCAAGCGACATTGCTTTTACCTTCCATAAATATGCAGTAAATACACCTTAGCCCCTGCAGGTTCCACCTTCCCCCTGCTTCTTGATTTGCTTTTCAAAGTTAACACAATTTTCAAAAGCAGAGTACTCGTTTCTATGGGACAAGACATAAAATCCCTATTTCTTCGGATTTAACCCATTTCATATGGCTTGAGAGTTTGCATAATATATCGAGCATTTTAAAAACACCAGCTTTCAAAACTTGACATACCCACCACTTGTGCTTGTCATAATCATAAGCAGCAGGCTGTTATGTTAGATAGCTATAGAAATGGATAGACAAAGACAATAACAATCCTGTACATTCTACAATTGCATGTCAATCAAGATTAGGGTGACAGTCAAGCAACAGGATTAGCCAAACTATGAGGATTGTTCGAAGGATTTAGGATTTTTCTGAACTGCAACCTAATCACCTGTAGCTGTGGAATTTTTTTTTTTAGGCCTCACAGGTGAAACAAACATCCCCGTAGCAGCAATTTTTCCTAGTTCACTGCGGAGATATTTAACTCTGATACACGTTTCTTTCCCAAAATATTTTTCTCAATGTGGTGGATTGTGGATTTTTGGGGCATTTTTTTTTCTTCTTCTTTTTAAAGTAGGCGATTTTTACCTTTCTCCCCATTTTACAGAGGCGAACCGGGCCCAAGGTCACCAGACAATGGGAAGAGGCAGCCAGAATCCCCGATTTCCGCACTGTCCAAATTAGGACATGATATCAACGAAATATTACATGGCTACTGCTGTGCCCCTAGCAAGGTACTTCGCCTCAAAGGGCATTTGCTGGTCAACAGCGCAGCCTGAGCTGCAAACGGGGTGAATGAGGTTCCGGGGGTTGCCCCCGGCCCAACCTCGCCGGGCCGGGCAAAGAGCAGCGCCCAGCGTCCAACCCGGTTAGCCCCCCGGTATTCTCCACAGAGTTACAGAACCCCCAGCTCAGCCCCCGGCGAGCCGACTCTCCTTACCCAGGTAGATGTCCCCGAAGGAGCCGCTCCCGATCTTCCGGCCCAGCCGGTACCGGTTCCCAACCCTCAGCTCCATGGCGGCAGCTCGGCTCGTCCGCGACCCGGTTCTGTTGCTCTGCCCGGCCCGTCGGCTTGCGCTCTGGTGCTTCACAGTCCTGCGGCTCGGGATGCCATCGCGGCTCTGTTCTCGCCGCTCGATACTGGCGGCACAGGCGGCACTGCCGCCACAGCTCCCGGGCAGGATGGACGCGGATTACCCGCGCGAGCAGCCCCTCAGCGCCGCGGGCCCCGAGCCGCCATTCTGCGTGACCTCACTTCCCTGGTGCCGGCCCCACCCCTCCGCCCCCCCGCGCTCGCTCCGGGCGAGCCCCAGCGCTTCCCACCGGCCCGGGGGGACCGGGGCGGGCAGTGCGGGCTGCAGCCCGCCGAGGGCGGGGGTCGTTCTGGTCCCGGCGGCCGTGGGTCACTGTAGAGGCGATGTGTTCTGGCAGCGGTGCTTTCCAAGGAGTGCTCATTTGTCTGCGGAGTGCCAGGGACAAAGTTTGAGTCATGACCCCGCAAATTTCAGGGAGGCCGTGGTAGGGCTGAGGGGCTGCTGGTCTCTGGGGGTCTCTGGATTTGCCTTGGAATCCCAAAGCCTCTGCCTGTGTGTGGGGATGAGACAAAGGTGACTCTAAACTGGTTTATTGATGAGTGTTTGGGTGCTGAATTAATGCTTTTGGCTTGTTCTGTGTCAATTCCCATCCTCAGTCAGGGCTTCCTGTGGAGCGTTGCTGCTGCGGATGCTGGGAGAGAGAAATTCTTTGGGAAGCTGGAACACAAACAACAACTCTGTGAATTGCTGAGCTTCTTCTAGGTAAGAGCAAGTTTTAGGGAAGAAATGCCTGTAGTGAGTAATCAGAACAGAAGGGTGAAAGCCAGGAGCCTTTGACTTCCACAGTGCACTTAATTTTCTTTTTTTCCTCTCTTTCAGGATAAGGAAAATCATTGAATTGGGTCCAGCGAAGCCAAATGCTTTGGGGTGTGAGCAGCCAAAGGCAACAGGCTGGGGGCACCTGGTCCTGCCCATGGGGTGGGGTAAGTTAGAGGGGCATGCTTCACTTTTCCTGGCTGTTGGCATTAGCTCCCTGGGAAATGGCTCTTTTTCCCTACTCCAGTCTGGTCTTAGCTGTGTCTCCTGGGAAATACCTCAGAGAGGCTTACCTCCAAATAAGCCTTGAATATCTCAGGAGGTTTCAGCTGGGAAAAAGGAGCTATGAAAGGAAACCACCCTAAAAATAGCCAGGGATCATCAGGTTTTCCAGCAAAGAAAAACAAGGACAGAGATGAGGGAATCAAGTTCCAATTAATAATGTTTTGATGTGTGTAGGAATGATTTCTGTATGTTTTCCAGACCCTTTTTATTCCTGAGATGATTTTAAAATTATGGTTTTAACAATCAACTAAATTGGAGATTCTGTTTTTGAGAGGAAATGATTCAAAATACAGAGAGAGGGCATGGAATCATCCCTGGATCCTGGAGTGGTTTGGGTCGCAAAGGACATCGGGGATCATCTCTTTCCACCCCTGCCACAGGCAGGGACACCTTCCACTAGACTGTCCAGCCTGGCCTTGGCCATTTCCAGGGATGGGGCAGCCACAGCTCCACAGCTCCTTCTGGCTCCTCTGTGCCAGGCCACCTCCCCACCCTCCCAGGGAAGCATGTTTTCTTTATGTGCAATCTTTCCCTTTTTTCTCTGCAGGAAGTGGGCTGTGACAAGAGAATTGGCTCCCACGAGGCCGAGGATCAGGGCGGACTCTGCACAGGGGTCGACTTCCACACTGCTGGGCAAAGTGGGAAGGAGTAACATCTGCCTGCAGCTGGCTGGAGTTCCTGTTTACTCTCGGCTTTCTGTCCGCAGGCAGGGGATCATGGCCAGAGTCATTCAAACCTTGGGATCAATGGCCTTCACACCATCCCTGCAGCCCGTTCAGGGCAGGCTGCTGCCCATCGGCCCCTGATCGCAGGTGGATGTGGAAGTAATGGTGTTTAGGGAATGCTGATCGTATTTCCCAAACTTTGGCAACACGGTCATTAAAAACAGAAAAGTAACAAGTCTATGGAAATCCACTGCAGTTAGGAGCTTGTGGTGCTCTGGATTAAATCTTGGCTTTATAATATTAAAATTGTGGGCAAGGCGAGGGGCAGTGGCCGAGCAGGGCCAGCAGTAGTGCTGGACGAGGCTGGCCCGGGGTTGCGCAGGGACACGGCCACAAATACAAAAATACAGGTGCTTATCTGGGCTCCTCAAGATATCCCCAAATTTGAACCTGGAACAGTAATTAGGCTGATTTTTTCTGAAGTTTATCTATTCTAAC
>JAWWLV010000045.1:73522572-73547290 GCA_035041135.1 Platyrinchus mystaceus | reverse complement strand
GGAAGAAATTCTTCCCTGTGAGGGTGAGGAGGCCCTGGCACAGGTTGCCCAGAGAAGCTGTGGCTGCCCCATCCCTGCAAGTGTCCAAGGCCAGGTTGGACAGGACTTGGAGCAACCTGGCCTAGTGGAAGGTGTCCCTGCCCATGGCAGGGGGTGGGACTGGATAGGCTTTAAGGTCCCTCCCAACCTAACCAGTCTGGGATTCTGATTCTCTGATTCTTTCCCTGTTTCTGCAGGTGCTGCCTGACTCTTTCACAGAGGGGCTGCAGAAGACAGAAATAGTGGGACTGCTGTAATGCTGCTGAAGTTTCAACCCCACATTGGTGTAACAAACCTCTGGAAATGTGTCCCATCATGTCACCCAGACTGTCCACTTTTAATTTTAGCATGGACAGGTGGCCTCAGCATTGCCAGGTAGAAAGCATCACTCAAAACAGCGTTCACTGGATGGACAGAATTGAACAGTCTTCCCTGGCATCTCGCAAGACTGAGCTCAGTTTTGCTTTATACCAGATGAAAATAGAAGTCAAGGAGATCTTGGCTTCCAGAGTAATCAAATAAAATAGACTACACACAACTCATGCTACAGTGGGCCGGGGAAAACAAGTGTCAATCAGCTGTTAAGGTAGTACATGAGGAAGCAATCCCCAGAACTGAATTAGGAAGATAATGCCTGCATTTCCAGGAATGGGAATAAAAGGTCCTGAATTTCCAGGTAAGCCATAGAATTCAACCAGATGGCCATTTTCTAACTACATTCCGCATAAAACTTTACAGTGTCAATACAAAATAAAGAAGTAATAACAACATTTGCACTGCAACTTCCATCTCAAGATCTAAACCCCACCACCTACAACCCACAAATTCTAATAATTTTTCATGCCTCCAAATTGCAGTTTGTTTCATGTCATTACTATCTATTTCAGAATCAAAATTTATGTTAACTGACGCTTCTTTTTGTTAGCTCATATGGCATTATCAAATTATGTTTGGTGAGGTTCGAAACACAACATTTTGCTCTAGCATTTTGAGACAGATTTTTTGCCTTCAGTAAAACTGCTCCTGTGCAAGATTCACCACCAGCTGAATGTAAAGTAAGCTGCTAACAACCAACAGCACGCAGAGCATCCGTGTGGCTGGGAATGTTGCACAGAGTCCACGATACAAATTAAAACCACCACACAATCCTGTCCATGTCAGGTGTCTGACATGCACTGAGAGTCAGTAGTCTGGGTTTTTTGGGGGCATGTGCATGAACTGTAATCACAGCTATGTGCTTGGAGAAGAGCAAAACATCATCTGCTGCTCTCAGCACTGCAGCTCATTGAATTCCCTCTCATGCACATGCCTTCACATCCCCCAGCCTGACAAAGCAGAGTTAACACTGGGTGTTTATTAAATGAAAAGATAAGGACAATTGAGCTGATCTCAGTGTTTAAATACACTGTAACGTTTCGATGTCTATAAATGTTGTAAAACAAAGCTGACAAAATTCAACAGCGCTGAACTGAGCTATTTACACTGAGCTTAAAAAGGCTCAGCTGGTATTTCCTGAATGCAAGGTCACTGGCACGGTGGCTTTGGGGGAGGAAAAACAACTTGCAGGAGTGGAAGGAAGCATCATTGCAAGACAAGACTCCAGTGGGAAAAAAATAATTGAAATTAAACTATTAATATCTATCTAGTTCAAAAATATGTAACCCTAGATCCTTCTGCCTTAATTTTCTTCCCCTTTTTTGCTGTTGCATTTTCAGCTTTCCCGTGTGTAGTCAGGCCCCAATGAAATCCAGAGCCCACCTTAAACTCAGGAATTTCCCTCTCAAGTATCTCATTTAAACGAGGTCTGCCCCTGACTTCAAACAGATTCAGTCAAACCTGTGCAAAAAGCTCTCTGCCTCCAGTTCTGGGAAGGTGCTTTTGGATTCCCCAGCAATTTCCTGTGGTTGGATTCTTTAATTCTTTCTCTCAGTGGCAGAATAAAATAAAAGTTGTGAAGAGAATCTTTACTACTTTCCTATCTTGAGAGATTCCCTGCTTTGTGGGTTACAAGCTCTGCCCTGCAGTTGATACATGGTGAAGGCCAATATTGCAGAGCATATACTTATCCTTGTGCTTCCCATAAACTGAGCACAGATATTTTATCACATCTCTTTCAAATTAGAGGACTTAACAATTTCCTTTCAGGAGACAGAGAGATTAGTAAGGGCAAAGAATTGCCCAACAAAGTTCTGACCATGGTTGGACTCGATGATCTCAAAGGTCCTTTCCAAACTAAACAATTCTGTGATTCAAAATGAGGATTTTTTTCTTTCTTTTTTTTTAAAGATGAAGTGAGAGGAGTATGACTACAGATGGAAGGTGAAAGCAGATTTCCTGCTCTGATGGTGTCATGGAGATAAAGCTTAAGAGGTTTTTTGGAGTGGAAGAAAGATATTAGAAAAGATAAATACTTCTTCAGCAAAAAAAAAACAAACCAAACCCCACAACGAAAACTTCACTGTGCTTCGATGCAGAGATCAAAAACTGCCATTTAGAGAATGACAGAAAGGTGCCCATGTAAGCAGGGAGCACTGGGGCCTTGGCCTTTGAGTGGATTTCTTCATGTTCATGTAAATGATGGCATATTATTAGTGCTACTTAGGTGAAATGAATTAATGGACTAAGGGACAAAGTATTCCAAGTTTCATCTCTGGCCTGAGCTTCTTTGCACACTTCATCAAAATGCTTGGTAAAAGCATCAAAGAATGCGATTTTCTTCCTCACTGCAGTGGCCATTTAAATCTTGCTGGTTTCGAAAGAATTAGCAAAGGATAAAAACCAAACTGTTTTGAAACGTCCATCATTATATGCTCTGGGTCATGACTGAAGAATCGCATAAAATATACTTTTTTCTTATACATTATGTACTGTTCATTTAGAATCAAGACAGGAACTTCTTTCTGTAGTTTTTGTGAAAATTTCTCCCAACATAACATGTTGATTTACTTTTTATTCTTAACAGAGCAACACAGCTCAACACCAGTGAAAATTATATTTTGAATCCATTTCTGTTTCTCCTTATGCTTTCTCAAAGGCTAACCTTAGCCCAGAAATGCCACATTTGCTGTGTTTATGATGATTCATCTGCCCATCTGGGGGAGCTTAACAGCTCTGAATAGAAAGCTCTATTGGCTGGTAAATCAATTTATTGTTTCCATGCACAACAGTCACTTGCCTCACCTCCAGAAGTCAAGTCAGATGTGGCATCTGACAGCTTTGCCTCTGAGGCTATGTCAGCAATCAGTACAACATCAACTGGATAATTAAAACACACCTAATACAATCTCTTTTGGCATCAATCCAGTTCTGGGTGGCTGTGATCTGTACCAGAGGAATGACAACCAACAGCTACTGGAGCCACCTCAGCAGTGAGGCCAAAGGAAATGCAGGTCTCTTGTACCATGTTAGGCTGGTAGCAGCCTGGGTTCTGGAGATGAGATTGCCACTCTGCTCCTCTGTGTGTATCACAGCCAGGAACAGCAGCATAGAGCTTTTATCAACAACAAGCTGTTAAACCTTCTTGCGAGCCTAATTGAATCATCTGAAGCATCCCTGAAAAGGACTGCCCAGTTATATGAAATAGCCTCAAACAATCCCAAATATTTGGCAACTTGTAAAGCCGTGTTACTTCCTACCTACTCTGAGGATGTGTTTTTAAGATGCAGATTCCTTTTGAACTCAGCGTTTCCTAAGGGCACCTTAAATTACAACTCAACAATGACTGCAAAGCTTAACTGTCATGTTTGCACAATATATCTGGTTTTCTATGAAATAAATACACATTCTACCATTATTTCTTAAAATAACAGTGCGGGAGTATATTGTAGAGATCCTTGCAGTCTCTGTACACACAAGTAATCCCAGTGACTTTGATTGCAGTGAAGTTTTTTAATTTAGCCAAGTTCAGGGGCACAGTGATAAAGCAATGAATATGTCTTGCTGAACATAAGTTAAGCACCTCAGTTTGAGCTTATTTTGTAGCCTTCCTTGCCTTAAGCCCAGCTATACATGAGCTCGACAACTGGATGCAATGCCAGTGACTCCCCTTCTGTGCTCTGGGAATGATGTCCCTGAGCTGAGCTAGACCATTACACCACCTGAAGTGAAGCCAGGCAAAGCTCTTCTCCTGCCAGCTCTTCCCCCACTCCCACAGTTGTGCTGATTCTTCACAAGTAGCTTTATATCCTCCTTGTCTCTCAGAAAAGCCAACAAGGTGGCCCATCAATCATAGAGTTGTTAGGGTTGGAAAAGACCATTAAGATGATCCAACTGTTCCCTCAGCACTGCCAAGCCCACCACTAAAACCACGTCTCCAAGTGCCACATCCATATGGCTTTGAAATCCCTCCAGTGATGGGGACTTAACCACTTTCTTGGGCTTAACCACCCTATTTTCCTACGTTTAACCACCCTATTTTCCTACGTTTAACCACCCTTTCTGCGAAGAAATTCTGCCTACAATGCTCAGGTTTTCCTCATCATTAAGGTTTTGGTCAGCATAGCAAGAGTCTCATTGTCAAAAAGGTTCACAGAGTTAATATCATAGGTTTTAGACACAAGCAATCTAGTTAATACCCATGAGAGGAGCAGTGTCACCAGAGGAAATAGAAATACCTGACCTGTGGCTTTAAGGTGATGGGCTAAATACGAAATGAACTGTAATTACTGGGCAGCCAATCCAAAGTCACAATAGAGAATTAGGGTCCACTGGAGGTGTCTGACAACTGAATGGCACCAAGGCAACACTAAGAAGAATCTGACTGACTGAGGAGAGACCTCCAACATAAGCACAAGCTGTGGCAAGTAAGGTTTAGGGAAGCTCCTCCAAAAACCCCAGAGGAGACCCACTGAAGGATCTGAACACTGATTATAGAGTTTTCCTGCCTTGCACAAGGCCTGAGGCAGAGGATCTATATGTGGTAACCCTGGTCCAAATCTGTAGGAGGCTCAGCTGACCTCTCTGTAGAAATGGATCTGTCACCGAGCTCCAGCAGACCTGCAGCAGCCCATGCCTCAGGCTGCTGGATCCTGGAATGGGGGATAGAGAACACAGCAACAGCTCCAGCCACACCTGGCCTTAGAGAGGTGATGTGTGGGCTGGAAGCAAGACAACCATTGGAAGAGCTATTTGCTCCAGTTCATTAAAAGGCTCTTCCACATCTCAATTCTCCACATCTCAGAAGATGGCCCTTCTGTGATAGATTTGTTGTGCAGCCTGGACTCTGCCTTTCTGTGCTGCCGTTTCTTCCTCTCACCAGAGTCTTTCAAAAAAGCAGTTAGTTCTCTAAGCTGCTCAGTCTTCTCACCTTCACCATGAGATGAGACCACAGACAGGATGTTCTTCTGAAGCTCCAGGCAGCAGCTCTTGCCCAGCTCTTCACCAGGTCCTGTGTGGCTGAGTACACCACAGGAACCATGGCCTGAGGGAATCAAAGGTGATTGTGTTTCTCATCCCCACCAGCCCACAAATGAAGACACAAGCTTGACCAGAGGCTGATTTTCTTGTAGCAGGCTCAGCATGTTGTTGCTGTTTTCTCAGAGGGACCTTGGGAAGTAAGAACACAAAAGGTGTTTCACACACAGAGCTGGCTCTGCTCTCAGGCGCTGTGTTGCTTTCAGATGCATTATTTGGAGCAATGGTGCAATCCAGTGGCCAGTTCGGATAGTAACACAGAGATACTGCACAGACTCATCCACTGCAAACCCAGGAAGCACCTAAAGGGAGCTGCAATACCCCTGAGCCTGCAGAGCAGCAGTGATATCTATTAATGAGTGATCTTAAAGAGCCACAGAGAAGCTCCAAGTTTCCTGAGCAGAGAGGAAAATCTTAGTCTGAAGCTTAACTGCTACCCAGCCAGTTGTGAGGAAGGATCTCCCCTCTGAGAATTACCTTTGGACTCCTGAACTGGGAAAACATCATCTTGTGGCAGTGACTTGAGCAAACCTTACATGGTGCTCCTGAAAAGCCTCTGCTGGAAGAGGAAGCATCTATGCTGAGTAGACTCCTTCTACTCTCCACTCTCCTACTACCCTGTGCTCTTTTTACATATGCTTCAGTCTGGAGGAAAGAGAGAGGAGGTGCTGCTGAAGGAAACTGATCACCAGTTTTGACCACATGAGGTGAGAAATTGTCTTCTGCAATTAGGCTGCAACACAAGTGCCTCCAAGGACACAGACTCTGAACCCTAACAAGATTATTGTGGTGTCTTTCTTCGTAGTTTGTAGAGTCAATAAGCTTGGTAAGAAAGGCAGCAGCAGCAGCAGGATTAATAAGGGGAAAGAGTAATCCCAGTGTAAAGAGCAAACAGCAAAGTAATTTTGAGTCAGTCCTGTGTCTCACTTAAACATGCATCTTAAAGCTTGGCCACTGGCACACTGCTGAGGGAGCACCTCCTTACATGAAGCCAGTGGTCTGCTTTGTCACACTGTCCCTGTGAAGTAGCTGGCAGGGTTATTGTACAGCAGAAGAAATAATGACACTATAGTCATCTGTATTAGAAAAGACAGAGGGATAATCAGACTGTGTACCAAGAGAAGAGAAGGAGGACTACAGGTTTGATTTAAAGAATCCTCTTGGAAAAAAACAAGTAAAAAAAAAAACACCACACCACACTTATAAATCTCTGAACTCTGCTTAACAAGTAAGAGGAAAATATATGACAGTTTCAAGAATAAGGAGAAAAACAACCTTGTCTTCCTATGTATGGGACTGTTTAGCAGTGACTTGGGGCTATATTTGAACACTCCTACAACCTGAACCAAGACTGACACATCCACTGGGAACATTTGAAGCGAAGTACCGAATTGCAGCATTACCAAGAACCCTTACCCACACACAGCATTTAAGAAACAACTTTTGGAAGATGCAAAAGGTGAAATATCAAATTTGTTCTTCACTGTGAGCAAGTCTTTAGGTGATACTTGCTGACAGAAAGTTGGATTTGCCCAAGTCTGCAGAGTAACCAATGTGTGGTCCTTTGAGACTGCACATGCAAAGAGGAAGAATCCATGTGTGACTTCTTTCTCTGCTCAGTGTGGCACAAGTTTTACTCTCCTCCTTCATCACTTGACAATTCCAGACTGACAGGACCAGATCCTGAGCTGTGCAGATGCTGCAGTCTCCGACTGCAGAAGGCTCCCTCATACTCCATGGATGAGCTTAGTGGAACTATCTGGATGGATCCAGAGATTGTGGATGCATCTATAAGCACCTTCCAGGGCTCGACCCATGCAAGACCACTTGAAAAATACTAAAGCTGTTTGTCAATTATCAGCAATTACTTGTTTATAGGAGGTTGAAGAAAAGGAGGGACAAGTGCTGCCATGGATATGCTTGGCTGCTGACAGAGTAAAAATTCAAATGCCACCTTGGGCCTTGGTACCCAAGTCCCATTTTGTGCAGGAACAGAGTCCTTGGTGTTTAGTCCAAGTAGGGGAGAAATCAATCTGGAAAATAACTAATGTCTTGAGCTTGTTTTTCTCGGCACTCTTCCTCATATCCCAGAGAGTGCAGCTGATCCCCTTCCCCCTGGCTATGCACAGCAGCAGCTGGGGAGCTGCAGGAATGTTTGTGCAACAAAGCCCTTTCTTCCTCTTCTCAGTAAACATGCCCTGGGAATCTGGAGTTTTCTTCAGAAAGCTTTTATCCACTTGAACCCTGCCTGGTTTGCTAGTGGTGCCATGTACTTGGCTGCCACCACTCCTCATTTCGGGAGTGGATGACACAAAAAGCTGTTAAAAATAAATTTAAATGCCAATTTTGCCAAAGATCATCTGTATGACAAAGCAGGGTTTAAATTGAACCAGTGAAACTGAACATGTTTTTCACCCTTACCCTGAGAAATACCTCCCCTCACAAGCTTTATAAATTTCTCCACTCAGGAGCTGTGTACAACCTTTTTCTTCAGAATAATTCCTGCTTACCCTCCTCCCCCAGTGAGCCTTGAACAAGATTTAAGAATAGGGCCATTATGAAGCTGCTGGCAAAGATGTGGGGTGAGATATTAGAATTATAGAATCACAGACCAGCCTGGGTTGGAAAGGATCTTGAAGATCATCTCATTCCACCCCCTGCCATGGGCAGGGACACCTTCCACTAGCCCAGGTTGCTCCAAGCCCAGTCCAATCCGGCCTTGGACAATCCCAGGGATGGGGCAGCCACAGCTTCTCTGGGCAACCTGTGCCAGGGCCTCCCCACCCTCATAGAGAAGAATTCTTTATTCTAATATCTAATCTAAACTGCATTTGAAGTCAGTTAAGTTTTGTCCCAAATGATTTGCATCTCTTGTCTGCTCTGGCACCCTCATCCCATTCTGCTTCCAATTTTTAGGTGCAGCATTTCCATTTCTACTTTTCCTCCTCTATCTTACCATGTAAAGGGATTGCCTGTGGATACCCCAAGGGTTGCCAACTTTCTCCAGCTTCCTGTAGTATGTTGCCATCCCGGATGATTCCATACCCACGAGGTTTAAGAATGAAGTGGTTTAATAATTCACAGCCAACGGAGCATTTCTGACAGACGGACATTGCTGTAGAGAACTGGAGAGCACAAATACCATATCTGTATTTTAACATATGCCTGAGTGTATGGTCCAAAAGCTCACAAACTAGCAACCTTTACATCTTTATCTGGGAAAAAACCCAGTTTGAGTGATCATGAAGAACAGAATATCATAAGCTCAATTTTCCACAAAAGTACTTCAAGTGGAAAGATAAATTTTCCTCTTTGGAAATCAATCCTAATGCTTTCCTGTTTTTTTGATTGGAAGAGATGAATGAAGCATGAAGCAGAGATATTTGATCCTGGGGGGTTACTGACTATATTCAGGCCAGAACATGAGGAATTCCAGAGGGAACTATTTAAATAGTGGGCAAGAAGCTCAAAGCTGATAGGAAGAAAGTAACATGCACTGGAGGAAAAAAAAGTAATGAAAGTGCTCAGAGCTCACGGTATTAAAAAGGTAACATCAGCTAAAGAAAGAGAACTTAGTGACACTGTAAATTTATCAGTGAAGATCGCAATAGGGAGGAAAGACGGAGACATGTAGATAGAAAGGGAATGGATGATAAATAAGAATTAATTAGCACGCATGAATTAGGGATGCAGTTACACTAAAAGAATATGATGGCACCACAATTAAATACAGAAATGTTAGGGGTGCACAGCTAATTTACAATTCCCCAATCCACAGCCTTCTCTCGTCACTGTGGACACTTTATCAAGAAAACTTTAAGCAACAGACAATCCACTAAATAATTTGAAATTAAAAAAGACAGGTAAGAACATGATCCCCATGTTCTGAAGAGGTATAGAGCTATTAAGTGACTTAAATCTATGCAAAAAGCCCTTGGAGGACATGGAATTAAGGCATCTCAGCCTCTGAGTTCCAGCCCAGCAATATGATCCCGACTAATCTGCATTGTTAAGACAACAGTGCCCTAAGAATTCTCTTCAAATCCTGGTTTTCAAACCCAGAGTTCAGAGGGTGAGGATTTATAAAGCTAAAACTGCCTTGGAGTATTTGCTTTTGCAAGGCAGAAAAATATTTTGTCCTAAAATAATTAGAAAATAAACATATTCTGGAAGATTTTGTAATCTTTAGGCGAAAATGCTGATGCAGACGCTCAGAAATACAAGCTTAGCCTGCGGTACCTCATTTTACAAAGACAACTAACTAACAGTAACCTTCTGGCAGGTTTGCTAGCCCAGCAGTTCCATGGCTGTTCACACCCCCAGCTTTCCCTTCCCTCTCTCCTGTGGCTTTGGCACAGCACCCTGGTAGCTCCTCTCCCAGGTAAGCAATCCTGCTGCAGGCAGGAGAGCTGCCAACTCCTAATCCAAGGATGCAACACAAGACCCGAGGAGGCACCATTTGTGGAAGAATAGGCTGTGCTTATTATTTAATTACCAGTCAACTTACCTGCCTGGAGAATATTGAAATGCCAGAGTAATTATGACATTGAGACTCGGTCAGAGCCACCTCCTTTCTGCTGATTACCCCAAGAGGTGCCTTCCGAGGGTGCTCCAGAGGAGCAGAAGCTCTAAGAGAGGCAGGGGATTGCAGGGAGATGACTCATTAGCCTAATTAATGAAGCCAATCAAGTTCAACCCCTGCTTTTGATGGAGCAACTAGGCCAACACACAGCATCTGGGGGAGTTCATATCTGCTTTTCTGCAGTGTCTTGGGACCACACAAAACATTTGAACACTTCCAGGGATTTCTCTCACTAGCTCGGGGAGTTCACTCATTTGGTGTAATCTCCATCCGCCAGAGATCCCTCATCTGTCAGTAACATCAGAGAACAGCCCTGAGGTCCTCCAGGTCATATGGAGTGACCACCTTCGATGCCTCCAGCTGTGCTTCTCCACTGGGCTGGAAACTGAGTCAGTGCAGCCTGAGAAACATCGGGTGGCCTGTGGTTTACTGCAGTTAAGGCAAACTGCCTCCAGCAGCTCTGAGTTGGATTTTTGGGGACACAGTGGCCCAGCTGTTTTCCTGGCACCCATCACCCTGCACCCAGCTTGAGGTGCTGGCCGGCTCCTCCAGTCCAAAGCACCATCTCCTCTCTTCTCACAGAAGAAAGAGTCTAGCACCTCTCAAACCACTGACCACAGCAAGCTGCTGCTGCTACCATACCACATGAAGAGAAAGGGGTATTAGAAGGCTCTCTGACACAAAATACATTTATTCTCCTTTTAAAAGTGTATTTTTTCCTTTGGGGAAAAGTGCAAGCAAGACTTCAGCTGCAAACCCAGCATTTTGTCCTCTTGGAGAGCACAGTAGTACTGATTTATGTATTATTAAAATGGCTACATATGTTCTATGCAGCACTGCTGGCTCGATTGGTATCTGGGTTTCCACTCCCTCCCTCGAAATTTTGGTGCTTTTCTCAAAGTTCTGGCATGACAGTCACACCTCTGTAGACCAGAGCTCAAAAATAACACTAAAGGCTTTCTGACATCATCATTTCCAAGATGTTCTTTGAGCATATTATTCTAATAAAGGGGCAATCCATATATGTCCAACAGAACTGTAGAGAGATCAGTTATTTTCACACCCTCACATGTCTGTATGGTGGCCCATACCTCTTCTGTCACCACAGCTCAGTTGTTCGGGTGTTTGTTTTAGTCAAAAGCCCCATCAAAACCCACATGCCAGGAGCTCACTGAATACTGGAAAAGTCATTTTCCCCATTTCTCTGACAGAAAAGGCCTCTTTTTGGGCAGCATTATTTGCAGCCGATTATTCTGCTGTTGCCAGCAGTGCTCCAGGGAGCTGTAGCACTTCTCCACAGGGCTCAGCAGCTGTTCATTAGGTTAGTCTCCCAGTTCCGCTTGCTTGCTTAATGCTCACCCTGCAGTGCCAGCTGACAGGAGCTGTAAGTGCTATCTGTTGCTGTGTTATCCCCAGTAGGGCATTGGAGCCTGTCCCAGCCAGGGAAAGAGCAGAGAGCTTTTGATTCTTGGATTAGGATACAAAATGCCACAATTTACCACAACAAAGAAAAGGTGGAGAGGAGTAACTGGCATACTGAGAGTGCCCTTTTTGGGACAAAGCTCGAGTACCACTTGTGTACTGGGACACTGCATTTGGAAGCTCAAAGGCATCACTTCATAAATATATTTTGGCACAAACCTGCACTATTCTCTGTGATACACCTCTTTCCTTTGTAATGACTCCCTGGTTTGTCTCTAAAACCACCATATCCCTGACCTGCCTGCACTGGGATTACCAGTAGGACCATCACAAATTTGGGTAGTCTTTCTCATCTGTGCAACATTTAAAGTCAAGGAACACTCCTCAGAGGAGGATTTTGACTGTGCAAGGTGGGAGAAGTCAGTTCATTGCCAGCACACTCTTCCATCAGAGGGGAGGGCACTAACCTTGCAAAAGCTCAGGTGGGAAGGGTCCCAGCAGTCTTTTTCTCCCTTGAAACTCTGCTAAAATATTCCCCAATTATTAAATAAGCTTATGACTCTTAATACATTTGTAGTTCCTTAAAGGAAAAAGGTGTGCA
Source organism: Platyrinchus mystaceus (assembly GCA_035041135.1). Taxonomy (NCBI): domain Eukaryota; kingdom Metazoa; phylum Chordata; class Aves; order Passeriformes; family Tyrannidae; genus Platyrinchus; species Platyrinchus mystaceus. Next base: position 73,535,234 of record JAWWLV010000045.1, on the reverse strand, counting down.
GAGGCCTTGATCCACTAGATTTTTTTATGTTTTCCTGTAGAGGTTTGAATCTTATCTTTGGATTTTCCTCAGAACACGGCTGTGGATACCCTTTTGCTCCAAGTTAAGTAATAATTCAGAGGATTAGTTTGGTGCCTGCTTCCTAAACTGCTTCATCTATTGGACCCCAAAGATCCTCCTAGACACCAGAGCTGCTCCCACTGAGGGCATGTTCCACGGCCAGTTGGTGTTAAGCCCCTCCCTCCTCACTGATTCTGCCCCACATCATGCGTTCCCTGGCTGAGGTTTGAGACTGTTGGAACGCAGAAGCCATTATTTATCAATTATTTTTCTCTGCCTAAGAGAAACTTTTAACTTAAGGATTTGACAGGATTTCTACTTCACCTCAGTATCCCGTGCATCAACCCTCTGACACAGCTCTTACACCACCATGTTACCATGAGGGGGAATCACAGAGCTGGGAGTGTTCAGGAGGACAAGGGCTGCTAGGTTCACACTCCCCAAATATCTACCCTAAATGACAGCATGTACATTATGGCATTTCTATAAGAACATAAATATACAATTAGGATTTCCCCCGAGAGGCCACATTTTCATTTATTAAGGAAACAAGTAGGTTGAATTGTCATGGAACTTCTCCGTACAACGAATGCTCCAGGAGCTGACTGTGCAGATTTCTTGGAAGTGTCACATTCTGAGCAAATTAACACACAATTAAAAGCCAGTTTCAAGACAACTCTCTCACAGACAGCAAGTACTGGCTGTGAAACAGAACATGAGACACGAGGCATGGCATGACATCAGGAAGCACATTTCTGTTTATTTGCCTTTCTCCAAGAACTCTCACTCACCATTAGGCAAAGGAGTGCATACAAGATGTACAAGAAAAAGATTAAAAGATACTACTTTATCACTGCATTCTGTGGTATAAAGGCCCGCAACCTCTGGGGTTGGTTTGGTTGGTTTTCTTTTTTTTAAAGGATACGTTTTTACCCTGGCTGAGGTGTTACAGTTCAGAGAACAACCTGTCATCTTCAGGAAATCTCTTTAGAAAATCAAAAGTGAGCACAGCTATTTGCTGGGCTGTTTTACTGAACAAACATTGCCCAGCTCATGAATCCCCAAGTCCATAAAGACAATAGGAAATCCTACTGCAGAGTGCCAGGGAGAAGTGGCTGGAGTTTCTCCCCCTCACAGCAGATTCCTGCCTGCTGCAAACTTGTGTTTCTTTACTTCAGCAGAGCTGTGGTGACCTACAGCAGAGGTTCTGCCCTGGAATAAACAGCTGGCCCACAGTCTGACTCCTTGTGTTAGTAACTTCCATATATAATACTAAACCCCAAAGTTTGTCTCCCAGTCTCCTTCACATGATGCTCTGCCTGTTCATGTCCACATTGTACGCTGAGGAATTGGCACAGCCCCGGCCAAAATCAATAAAAATGCCTTCGGAATCCGAGTCGATCGACTCCAAAATCTGATCCACTATGTTCTCCGGGCTGGAAGAGGGAACTGGAATCAAGGAAGGGTCTCTGTCCAGCTCAAAAGACCTGTGTGGGTCATCCATGGGGTGGAAGAGTCCTTTCTGCTGCTCGGCTGTGCTGAGCTTGCCGGAACACTGCCCCGACCCGGTGCTGGGCCTCTCCTGCTCTCCCGACAGGGAGCTCTTCGTGGTCGTCACGGAGCTCTTGGAGCCGTTGTCCATGATGGTGGTTAGGTTGGAGTAGCCCTGGAGCTCAAGGCAGGAGGTCATTTCGGACACGGAGTGCCTGCGGATGCCGGTCCCGTTGGAGGCCATGCCCTCCGTCTCGTACTCGGCCACGGGCGTCAGCAGTGGGTTGTTGTAGCTCTTGGACCTCACTACGGGGTTCTTGGCCAGGATATCACCTGACTTGGAGCGCCTGAAGAACCTCTTCTCTGTGAACACAGAAACACCCAGAGTCATACCCACAAACTCTACTTTTATGGCACTTATAACTAGGAGTGTTCAAAATTCACAAGCCTTCTGCGGAATGACAGAAACTTTTATCAAAGAACATATTTCACTGGTTTTGTAAGTCCATAGGCTTCGGGTTTCCTGCTTTTCCTTATCATACCGAAGACCCCAAACCTATATTTTGAAATAACAGCTAAAATTCACTTCTGTTTATACAACTTTGGCAGCTGGAGCAAAACAGTAAATATTGTGGAAGAGGTGACATAAAATTGTAAATATTTTCTTTATACAAGAGCAGAAAGTGTAGTTCTGCTCTTGTTCAGGCTATAATCACTCATTTCTGGCAGATGAACTTTTAGGTTTTCCACCTACCCTGGAAAAATCAAGTCTCTTTAAATTTGGGGATTAAGGCAGGCAGTCCTTCTATTAACTCTGGAAAAATTAGATTCAAAGCATCATTCATAGACAATACGTGAGGAGAGCACCAGGAGTGTTTGGAAATGGTAACTGGGGGGCAGTGCCCACAGGAACCTATTTTTGGGGAACAAACCTGCACTTGAGCCACTAATTGCCTGAATGCTGCTGTTAAGCAAGTGGGATTTTTCCAAAAAATAGGCAGCAGGTGGCAGCACGGGAGCACAGAGCTCCTTTTCCAGTGGTGGTTTAGGGCTGGAGTGCTCTAAAAATCACCACCAGGCAAACTTTGTGCTCAGACTCACTCGTGCTAACAAAAGAGGAAGGGGTGTGAATAATAGGTCTCACTTTAGAAGCTTTCTTCCTGCTCCTCTCATTTTGCCACCCCATGAAAGGGGCATGGCTGGAGCAAGGGATCAAAACACCCTCTGGAAGTCAACTACAGGCACCACAAATAAATTGTCTGCTTTAAATCAGGATGCTGGTATATGTTCCCTGCAAACCATGCAATTTCCTTTACAAGTGCCAGTCACTCAAAATTATACTTATATGTAATTATGTGCTTACCTGGACACAAATTCCAACCATATGCTGTACTACTAAAATAGCCAGTTTCCGTACTTGAAATTGTATTTGGCAGTTGTGCCTGTGACAGCAGACAGCGAAATCAAGTGAGCCAAGTTCACTTTTGGACTTTCCCTTTGTTAGGAGTTTGACCTGGCAAACAGAGGTTTCCTGGGGCTGCCCTGCCACGGGAACTCTGGCTTTTGGTCACAACATGTCATGTGTTAACCAGAGCAGTTAGACAGAAGTGGATGCATCAGTTTAAAAGCAGCAGAGACTTGAGCACTCAGCTTCCTTGGGTCTAGGCTCAGTGATTACAGTCAGACCTACTCAGGGGTTCTGCTACAGCTCCACCCCCCAGACCACAGCAAGAGGCCCACCAGAACCTTCTTATCTTCTGCAGTCATGTAATACAATTTTATTTATTTTCTAACAATTAATTTCATTGGTGTTTTATTCTCTTTGGGTGAGTTTTTGCTGTCCTGACATACAAAAGCTTGTATTCAGAAAACTGTCAAATTGGCGCTCCATTTAAATGCTTGTGGCATTTTAATGGCAAGCAATGAATACAAAGTAATAATTCTGAACCATTTTCCATAAAAAACTGGCCTCTATTTATTCACCTAAAACTGATTTGTTTCTTAAATGCCTACTGCAACACAACCACTTTTCCATTCAGCTTCAAGGGAAAATCAACTTCCTTACTGACCATTTCTAACAAGCAAACAGATTAAATTGACTGCACAGAAAACACACAATTGAACTGATTTTCCCCTCTGTTTGCTCTATTCAAGCAGGCCATCACAGTATTTACATTGAAATACTCAGGTACTACCACATTTCCTTTTTCATTTGCTGTGGTTGTATCCCCCTTGCATTTTCAACAGACTGAACTGCTATGGGGAATATTCAAAAGGCCTTCATCTTGGCCAAATCTTGCCTTCACAGAAGTCACAGGATGCTTCAGAGCTCAAAGAATCACAGAAAATAAGCTGGAGGGGACTCTAGAAGATACTGCCTCACCCTCTGCCAACAGGCTGGCCCATGTTTACGCTCCCTGCTCCTTATGGATGTTGATGTAGGTGACATGTATAAAGTGCCTCACAGCAAAGATTTACAGCCTCCAGAGGCAGTTCATGTGACATTAGAGATTATTTCTTCCATGTAACCTGAATTTCCCCTGCAATGCATGGCTCACTCTATTTTCCTTACCTCTGTTGGGATGGAGAACACCTTATTACCTTCTACTCTGCAAAAAGCTTTTACATGTGTGAAGGTTTATGCGTTAGTCTGCTCTAAGACAAATTTCTGCTCTCTTCCCTGTTTTTAAAAGCCTTGTAGGATCTTTGTGTACCAATGAACACTAATGAACTACTGAGCACTTCAGAAGTGGCTTCTTGTTTCTTCCTCTCCCTGTCCATAAAACACCCTGTGTTAAAGCTGTCTTGTTAAAAGGCAGAATGGCAATGCTAAACACACCCTAGACTAATTTTTACTGATTTTTATTACTGAGCACTGTTATGATGATCTGTTTTCATCTTCTGCCACTGGCAAGTTTCACTGTGACTCTGCACACTGCAAAGAGCAGGGGCGTAGAAACGGAGCCTGACCGCCTCATGTGAGTGCTGCAAGTTATCTCTTGTGAGGATCCTGGCACTGTACAGAGTGAGGTTTTGGGGAAGCCTCTGTGCTGTGCCAGATGGAGCCCAAATTCTTACCCAGGATGCAGGAAGAGTGCGTGAAGGGTCCGTCATTGGAGTACAGACCATACGTGCCCAAGTAAGGAGACACGACCTTCTGGATCAGGGATTCCAGCTTCAAGTAATCTTCACTCACACCTTTCGACTCGTGAACCCCCTGAAAAAGAGAAAACACCCAAGATGAGCTCCTCCCAATCACAAGCTTTCCTGGCTCACCAGGGCAAGCATTTTCACTGAGCCATGGCAAAGGTGCACTGTGATGTGATCCGGGTTTTTTCCTACAGCTGAGTCCTCTCACTGCAAAGCCAAGAGATGTGAGTCAGGCCAGAGCTACTTCCAGGGCATTTAAGTCCAGGAAGGTGCATCCTCCTTAGTGCAAGGGCTCTCTGGGAGGATGGAGAGTCTGGTCCGCTGAAGAGGAATTAGAAACATCCCTGGAATTTTTGCTTTTGCAGTCTCACAGGGAACTCCTGAACGACAGTGTCTGGTACCACAGGGTGTCACTGCCAGCTCAGCCATACCAGCAGCATTAAGGAAAAGGTGAAACTGAGGCTCTCAGAAGTATTTCTTCCAGGGTATTTTCAACAATAAATATTTACAGTGAAGAAGCTTGTTCTCTTTCTTCACCCCTTCCCTGGCACTTGCCATTATTATCCAGGCAAAAGTCACATTATAATTAGCACAGTAAGAGTCACCCACAGGGAAAATCTTTGGCCTTTAGCTGTTAACTCTGCACTTCCACCCACAAATGGGCTTGTAAGGCTGCAGAGGTGATGGAAAAGCCCTGCAGAGTTTTATTCTCCCTTTGGCTTACAGCTGCAGTGTGTGCACTCCTGCACTGTCTGAGCAGAGCCCTCTATGTTCGTGTGCAGGATTCCTCCTGCAACACAGAACAAATTCACATTTTAATGTGTTGCTATGTGGCCATATGCTTGACATACCATGTTGCAGAATTTAAGATCCTAAATGCCATGCTCAGCAAGAGCTCTGCTTGAATTTTGCAGAATCCCAGATTTCATAACGTGTCCCTGAATTATTGTAAGAAGAAACACATTGGGATGAAAGCCTCCAGAGAGCAATATGCAGATCAAGTGAGTAAAATTGCAACACTTCCTTCAGCATGTGAAAGGATCCTGACGTTCAGGATGTATTCACAACTCAGTATGACTCATTAACCAGAGTCTGGGGTGACTATCAGAAGTGTGTGAATGGCTGACTTCACCCCTTGGCTGCTCATCACTTCAGAAAAGTTTATGAATGGAAAATGAATAATGGCCAGCAGAGAATTTGAATTTGGACAGAACAGGAATTTGGGAAGAATTTGAATTCCATGTGGGTCACAGATTCATCTCATCCCCACCACTGCTGCCCTGCAGCTGTTGTGCCTGGAGAGCCCATCAGCTCCTTGCTCATAAGAAACACCCTCTTGTCTCACAGTCCTGACTCCAAAATCACCTGAATCAGCCTCTTCTTTAGTCTTGCCCTCAACCTTCATCCTTGCTCTCCCCATAGCAGTGCTAATCCCCACCCCCTTTTCACTTCACCCTCTTTTAGTTTACACTTTTGCAGTGAAGAGGCCACAAAATAAATACCAGCTTTACAGTGTAAACCCACCCAGTATTGACACAGCTTGACTTTTTCCTCAGCTCTGCATCCATGGGATGCTTTTAAAAACATACTGAAAAGTCCCAAAACAACAGCTGGTGTCTGCTGGAGCCATGCTGACTTCTCTTCTGCTCTGCACCTTGACACAAATGTGCTGTATACACCTGCATCATCCTTCCTGCACTGGCCATTGTTCCAGGCTTTCCTGTAGTTGCCTTAAACCATTTAATTGTTGTGGAGCTTCTGGGAGAGCAGGAGTGTAACAGGCTCCTGAACTGGTAAAGGAGTGGTCTTCCTGCATTTCTTTCTGCTGTGCTCTTCAATGACAAACATCCCCTGGGCTTCTATTTAGCCACATACAAGTACATCTTCAAGTTCAGCAAGGACTATTTCAGCTTTCCAAACCTGAACTCTCCATATGATCTGAAGGGCAGAATCACTTATTTATGAACCAGCCCAGCCCAAATAGAAAGTTTAGGTTTGGAAAGCTGAAATAGTCCTTGCTGACACCATATGGGGCCAGAAAGCTTCATAGGGAAGGATGGACACCCCCTAAAGCAGATCAGCTTTAGGAAGTCAGGGAAAGCTACTGTTTTGCTTTATCTACCAGCCCTGAGGGTGCATTTAAACTCTTATCTCTCCACCAGAGGTTTCTACCCCATCCACTGTGCCACAGGCAAAATGACTTGTTTGTGTAACACCAAATTCAGTAGGAAGGCGCTTTTGGTGAAAGTTTAGGATAGAGGAAAGCATGGTTATAATACTTGATATATATATATATATATATAAATATTTCATATATCTGTATGTAAAGATAGATACATCTAAACATTTATACATCTATCTACATCAATATCTATATATATTTAAAGTTATATGAAGTCCTTTTTAGACAGTTCACCAAACTTGTGATTGTGCTTATAAAGGCAAAATTAGCTTTAGAGTTAAGCCAGCTTGGAATAGTTATTCCTGCCAAAATAGTTTATGAAAAACTGATGACAGGACTTAAAAGTCACCAATAAAATAATAATTAAAAATATTTTGCTGTTATATTGGCAGCTTATGGTTCTTTTTTGTATTTACTTGATGCCTGACTGGTTTGTCACTACAGACCAACAAAGCAAAAGTCATATCTAGCAGGCTGGCTGCTCAGCTTGTAGGAAGCTCTACCACAGTTTGAAGGAAAAAAGAAAACTTGGAGCATTATCAGTAAAACAGAGACTCTCCCCTTATCTTTAATGCAATATTTGCTCTGTAGACATGCAAAAACTTCCTTTAAAAGATAACTGTGACCTTTCATGAACTCAATTTCATTTTAGCAGAAGAGTTTCATGCTTCTCTGCAAGTGTGAGATGTATCTATTAAATTCCTTTCAAAGGCCTTGCCTGACCTATTTATTTCTCAGTTGAGGGCCAAAACAGCTCAATATCAAATATCTGCAAGTACCTTCGTACTTTTGGAAGAGTGGAGCTGCTGGATAAAATCCTCATCTCAGTCACACTGTTTTGAAATGCAACAAGTCACATCATTATCTCTGGAAGGATGACAATGTTATATTATGACAAGAGCCTGCCTTGCTCTTAGGGCATGGAAAATGAGGATTTGTGTCCTGAATAAGTGAATACCATTGCAAATGGAGAAGGTCTATCAAGAGCAAAGGCATGTATTTCTGCATTTAACACAGTATCCATGTCCCGAACTTCATTAATCTGTAATTAAATCATTTAGGACCAAAAAATTGTATATAGTAGTTCAAAAGCATTAAAAGGGCCCCATGCATGATTATTTTTGATGTGTAAATACATAAGTACTCCCCAAAGACCCATATACCCTGAACACTACAGGTTATTGATGTATCTTCTTTATGAAGATGCCGCCCCATCTGCTGAACTGCTGGAACAAAACTTTTCTTGTGCTTGGGAACAAAACCCCATGAGTCAAACCCATAAGCCATTCCAGGAGAATGGATGCTCTGAACTGCTCAGGTTTCTGTCTCTTAGTTCTGTAAATGAGCCACAAACTCCTACTGTGTTTTTACAGGGCACAAGGGCTTCTTGCAAAAGCACAGAGGAAAGAATTAACAGATCTGCTCAGAAGAATAGCTGGGGGGTTTTGCCACCCCACATAAGGTCACAGTCTCCCTTTTCTGTGTGAAGAATCAGAGAATGGGTTAGGTTGGAAGGGACCTTAAAGATCATCCAGTTCCCTGCCCTGCCATGGGCAGGGACACCTTCCACTAGCCCAGCTTGCTCCAAGCCATGTCCAACCTGGCCTTGGGCACTTCCAGGGATCCAGGGTCAGCCACAGCTTCTCTGGGCAACCTGTGCCAGGGCCTCCCCACCCTCACAGGGAACAATTTCTTCCTAAAATAGGACTTCGCTATAGAATGTCTCATATAAGACAAGAGACTAGAAATCAACCTCTGCTGGCTGTTCTCCTTGCTGCCTGGCTGCTTTTCCTTGCTGCCTGGCTCATGTAACTCCAGTTCAGTGTCTGAGCTGGATCTCCACCTGGCCATCACTCCTTCATGCCTGATGCCTTTTGTTTTAACCCTCTGCTTTGTCCCCTTCACATCTGCTGTTTCAAAACACCCCACATGCATCCTGATCTCCTCTTTCAGCCCTGGGCAAGCCCCTGTCATCTGCTGATCTCCTCTGCCACATGAGCTTCTCTGCATTCATCTCTACTGCAGCTGCTTCTGCTCTGGCTGGACAACTGCACATTGTCCCAGGTAACTCCTCACTCATCTGTGTCTGAAAACAATCATTAAGAACTCTTAAACACCAAACTGCTTTTAACTGACCAGCACTAACTCAGTGTTTTGCTGAGTGTTTATAAAAGGGCACAGGTCCTCTGTGGTTTCCAGTTCTGACTAAAAGCACCCACCACCAGTAACATCTAGAAATGGTGGTACTGCTCAGTTGCTTTTCACTTCCCTCTCAGCACAGAATATTATAAGACCATTTACCTAATAAATCACACATTAAAAAGTATCACCAGTGTCTAAGGGTGCCCTAAAAACTGGTTACAATGAGGAACTACTTCATGCCCACCTGCAGCTCGTGGATGTGCTGAAGTGTACACTGGCCATGGATTAAATGATGTAGCACTCAGCTTGAGCTTTAACACTTCAGCTGAGCAGCAACTGTACAGCAATAAGTACTGGTGCAGAAGGCTACTGAGGGAGGCACAGCATGTCTTGGTCCTTGACATAGGAGTAGCTTTACCACAGGGACACCAGGCAGGAACAGCCCTGAGCCAATGCCTGGGTTACCGACTTCTGGACTTGCAAAAGAAAGGAATAAAAGGCAGACTTCTGGATTATTTAATGATCATTTCAGCAATGATCACTTCTGGTAACTTGATGGACCAGAAGGGCAAAGCCCATGGACAAGAAGTGACTGTGTACAGCTCAGCTCATGGCCAAATAACATCCCCCTGACCCTCAGTCTGTGGGGCAGGGTCCACAGGAGCACCCTTGGTGGCTGGACTCACCCTGCTCTGCCAACAAGGAACTGGAGCAGCCCTGACCTGGTGCTGTGTGACAGGAAACAGGTTGCCAGAAGCATTTACAGGGTCAGGCCCCAAAGCAAAGTGAGGTCCTGGCTTAACCACACAGGAAAACAGCTATGAAATGTTACTGCTTTCTGCTCAAAAGCAGCAGATTCCTCAAAAGGAGGAAAAATGCATCAAGAATCACATTTCTTTCTGTAACTGACGAGTCAGATCAATATGACTGAAAGAAACACTCATGCAGTGGTGATAATCTGACACATACTGGATAATAATAGTTGCCCAGCCACTCCCAGGGAAAACTGAAATTAGAAGTCACAAGACACACTGCAAGACAGACATGGAATAATATCTGAAGTGAAAACACACATTATGCAGCCAACACTGCTGGAGAATTGATAAGGGTGTGCAGGCTGCAGTGCACACCCTGCTGACCACAGAAACAGCTAGAGCTGATGCTTGGTTGAGCCAGAGACAAACCTTGCCTGTAAGAGCTTTGGAAAGCAGTGCTCTTAGAGGCCATGACTGCTTGTTATCCCACTTTGGTGCAAGTAACACCTTTCATTGCATCACATCTGGAACCTGAGCAACACAGACCAGCCCCGCCTCAGGGCAGGCAAGAAATCACCATGGGCATAAATGGGGCCCCAGTCCTTGCCACTTGCACCAGTGGTGGCACAGCATAAGCCCCCAGTTATGCTTTGGGTCACATTCTGGACTGAGATCTGCAGCCCTCCCTCTTCCTTTGAATAGAAACATGCACACACCTAAAGGCTAATAATCCAACTTTTACTGATCTTGCAATGCTCTCAGACAAACCTACGGCAGCAAAGTTATGTTTTGGTTTACCTGGTTGAGAAGAGGCTTCAGGAGTCATCCCCAAGTGTGTACAATTGCTGTTCTCTCTACAGCACTGTGGCACTTTCATTGACTAAGCCAACCCAGCCTCATTTTCAGTGGACATGCACAGCACTCTACTGAAAAACTCAGAGACCTTGCTCTTACATCCCCTGGGCTTCAACACAAATCAGAAGGCCCAAGCAAAAGGAGGTCTCAGGCTCCTTCACCTTCAACTGCCCACCGTGTTCCTTGGAAGTCAGCCCTGCAGAGCAAATCCCCCAGTATTGCACATATGGAATTACTTTTGCAGAGCAGCATCTCCATTTACACATGGAGTAAAGTAAACTCATGGAGGTATCAGATGTGATAATGGATTCTTCTCAGCCTTTGCAATCTTGGCACCAAGGGTAACACCGTGCACAGAATCAGCCATGCAGTGTCAGACCAGAAGTTAACTAAATTCAACATTTCCTTGCTAACGGTGGTAGCAGGACAAATGCACAAGCAAAGAAAGGAAATAAGTCATGCTCAGTGCACTCAAAGTGCAGGCTTTCTTGCAGAGTCTGTTGATGCTTCTGGCAAACAGGGATGTAAAAACTTGCTGCACAGGACTTTGTGGTAGCCCTTAAGCATAAACAATCTGTGCTAGAAATTATTTAACCATCAAGATGAAGATGGTCAATAATTGATAGAGTAACTAGTTTCCAGAAATAGAGAACCAACTTAACTACTGAGTTGTCTGAACGCGGGAGAGGATGGATTGCTTTGGCATTTTGCCAAGTGCTTTTCTTGACCCCTTCTGCTTGGTCACCTTCACAGTATCCCAGTGTTCCCTGATGTTCAGAGGGACCCTCCCCTGTTTCAGTTTGTGCCCATTGCCTCTGGTCCTGTCACTGAACATCACAAAAAGAGCTTGACTTTATCTTCTTTACATTCCCCCTTCAGGTGTTTGTAACAATTGATAAGATGCCCCTGAGCCATCTCTTCTCCAGGCTGAAAAGTCCCAGCTCTCTCACTCTTTCCTCACATGACAGATGTTGCTGTTCCTTTTTCATCTTCATGGTCCTTTGTTGGATTGTCTCCATTGTGTCCATGTCTCTGTTGTGCTGAGAAGCCCAGAACTGGACACAGCAGGTGTGGCCTCCAGGAGCGCAGAGCAGAGGGGAAGGATCACCTCCTTCAACCTTCTTATCTCCCACTTGTCTGTGTTTGCCAGGCTAGAAAATGTCAGGTACTTCCTCCTGGGTTTCCCTGATGACTCAGGCCACTTTCATCCCAAGCAGACAACTCTGACATTTTCTAGCCTTTAGGAAACAGACTGAAAACAGGAGCAAAACTGCTTCAAGCGAGGACTAAATTTTGCTTTGTCAAAGCCTGTGTTGACTAAGCTGAACCTGATCTGCTTGAACTATGTGTGCCCTCTTCCCCATGGGGGTTTCTCTGCTGCAGTCCAAAAGCAGAACAAGAAAATGTGCCTGGGCTGTGAGGAAAGAGAGGTCACACCTTTGCAGACTGGAACAAGCTGGAAGAAAGAAGTTTGCTCTCTGAGAGGGCTCTCTGAGCCTAGTGCAGGGGGCTGAGAATTCCCAATGAATCCATTTTCAGTAAACCTCTATTTTGTGTTCACAGAGAGGTATTACCTCACAGCAAAGAACAAAGTGGGAAAGGTAAGACTTATACATCAAATTCTCGAATGCTCTAAAGTCAGAATGACCCCTGTTGGGTGAATAATTTAATACCAGTTTACAACTGCCCTGTGCATTACATACCCATTCCTGGGCACTGGTGTCCTTTCTGCACATGCTGGACAGATACAGCTGCACAATTCATGGCTGAATCGTTATGAACCCATGAGAATGTTGTCTCACAATATTTTTCCTATCTCTATTTTATCCTAAGTCACTGGCAGACTGGTAAAGCCTATATCTCTTGCTTTTTTCATAGCAACAGCAGTCAGGGGAGGGAGAGAAGCTTGCCACTGCCATATTGACAGGAGTCAGCATTCAGGGCCCTGTGCTCTGGATCTCAGCCCCCACGGTGTAGGGGCGCACCAGTTCCTAGTTCCTTATCCATGTTCGGAGCCATTTCTGACG
>JAWWLV010000045.1:73508927-73522494 GCA_035041135.1 Platyrinchus mystaceus | reverse complement strand
CCAGTGACTCACAGAAAATGCAAAAGGCCATTTTTGACCACATGTTTCACTTTAACATTAGAATCCTGACTCCTACACTGTGCCTGCCTCAGAAATAAAAATCTTGTCATATTCACTTGACTCTCCAGCATGTGCCAAGTTGTGTCAATTTCAGTGCGGGAAGCTGCTCTGTCTCTCCCTTCCTGTCACTGGTGGCACTGAGACACAGACAAAAGATAAGGAACACTAAACACCCAGACATGGTTTATGTGCAGCTGGTGAGTGGTTTGGCTGCAGTGGGAGAGCCAGCAACAGCATTCTGCTTTCCAGAAAGCATCAAACACTAATAACAGGCCAGTCTTCCCCTGACCCCCAGAAATCCAATGTGTTAATTTTCTTAACCTGTCACTAAACTTTTCATATGAGACTGCAAAAGACAAAACAGAGGATGAAGAATAATAAAAGATATGAAATGACTGGGAGTAAGGAAGTTACTTTGAGGCTTTAAATACGGTGCTTAGAGTCCTGAAGCAGAAGCTGAACAGCCAGTTTGCTAATAAAGTTCCAGCAAAAATAATGGCATGAATTTCTGCCTTTTATAGGTTTAGGGTTAGAGGTTTCTGATTCCCAGCTGAGTGACTCCCCTGGGCACAGACCAGAGCACTCAAATAAGCTCATGTGACTTTGAAACAACTCACCAAAGGAATCTCTATGAGGATGAATGTCTCTGAAGAGCTCTTTATGGAATAAAGTCGAGCTGGAGTCAGTTTATGTGCATTTACAACTGCTTTAGGACTGTCACATTACACTCCCAGGCAAATACACACGTGCACAGAAGTGCATGTGCAGCCCCTGCAGAGACCGTACTGTGAGTTACCAAATAATTAGATGTGATGTTTAATGTCCAAGAGAATAAATCTCTTTCTTCTTTAGGCTCCCTTCTAAAGTTCTTGCTGATCTATACATGTTAAGCTAATCTAACCTTGCTGGGGAATTGCTGACTTTGAGCACTCAAGGCCTTTACCTACTCTTGGCTCTGACTGTTTTCTCATTTATCACAAGCAAATCTATCTTGCATTTTTTTTCAGGTGGATACTCAAAGACAAAAAGGATGGCAGAGCCCTCCCTCAGTGCACCCAGGCTGCTTTGAAGGGATCCACAAAATGCTTTTGAGGAGCCACAAACATAAACTTGATTGCTTTGACCTGCTTGTGAGGATTTCTGACACCACCTTTCAGAGTCACACTCCACTTTTAAACCATTAATGAGCATTCCTCCCTCAGCATCCTCAAAGCTGCTTCACCCTTCACAGGTGACTGAATCTACTCCAGGAATCATCTTCTTTTCTGAAACACACTTGAATAGACTGAGCAGATGAGCGCTGCCTTCTGGATTTTAAAAATTTTTCCTATTTCTGGTAGCAATAATGTTTTCATCACCAGCACTCATCCCTGTCAGCCAGGAAGCAGCAGATCACCTGTTTATCCTGGCACTTTGTGATTATTCTCCTGCCCAAGGAGGCTGAGCTTCCATAAGTTGCACAAGGCATAAATTTAGGAGCCCAGGTACCCAGGCCTGAAGGAGCCCTTCTGGCTTGTAGCTAAAGCTTTGTTGAAAGCAACACCTTTCTACATAACAGTTTAATTTCAATAAAAATGTCATGACAAATTCAAAATACTTGGAAAGTAACTGACTGGCTCTAGAATGGATACCCTCTCTCAGCAATCCAGTGTGCAGACAATAAGAGGAAACACAGAAATACAAGCACACAAAATCTGAGTTTACAGCACTGAGCAGTGTACTCCCCAGATGCAAACATCCCGAGCATTAGGGATGTGACTGCAGGAGTGGCTCTAAAGGGCCAACTTTCCCTCCTACATCACCTGTCAGAGACTGGCAAGTCCATACTCTGGAAAAATCCAGCAGCACTCAGAATTCCTGCAGCAACCAGAGTAATGGAAACCTGTGTGGTTGAAACCAACAGATGCCCCTTGACAATATGACCCTACTACTGAAACAAAGGTCTTTTTCTTTTTGCCCTCAGCCCTGGCTTTGATTTAATCCACACAATATCACACAACCACCTGCAGGGAGGAAGCCTTCTCCTTGCTTCTGTTTCAAATGTTAACACAGCTCTGTGTATAACCACATTCTAGAGCTTTTCAGGCAACACTGCTGCCCAGTTCCCCCTCTGCTATCCAGGGGCTTTAGCAGAGCTCTATCAGCTTCATACTGCCTAAGCATCTGTCCTCATGTCATTCAGACATTTTGACAAACAAAAGAAATATCCCACAGCTTCTTCCAAGGCTTTGTTCTTTTCAACTAAAGAAGGAAACCCCAAGAAAGGCTCTTGAGTGACACAGGAGGAATGAGGGATGTATTTTTTTCCTTGGAGCCCAACAAGCAACCTACTACAAGGGGACAAGTCCACAGTCTCTGGGGGACATCAGGACCACTAAGGCCACGATGTGTTATTTGTGTGGCTCACTGGAAACAGGAGGAGGCTCCCAAGAGATAATGGTTTAAATCAAATAATGTAATCAGAGTCCTGCTCTATCACATGAAGAACTGTTTACCTTTTAATTGCTTGTAGTAACTGGGTAGTGGCAAGTTAATGAATTTCACAGTATGTGTTGCACATCACCCTGTCACATAGTTGTTTCTTCTGCAGCTGCAGCAAAACTAAGGGTGAGACTGTGAAATTACTGATAGAAGACAATTAACCCTGTCTGCTCAGCAGGGGAGAAAGGATGCCTCCAAGAGACTCATTCTATCATTCCTCCACCTTCAGCAAATTATAACAGATTAGCCTTCTTATTTTTAGAAGAAATACACCGCAAAGCCGGTGCCCTTTGCAGAAGTCCCAGTGCCATCAGTCCCAGTGCCTAGTACCCACTGCACCCATGGGCTGCTGGTTCTGGCACCTCCAACCACAGAGCAGGAGAGGAGAAGCCTGAGGATGGGGCTTGGGTGGTGTGGCAGAGGAGGAGCTTCTGTACCTTTCACAACTCTTCCCCCTCTCAGTGCACCTTCTCGGAAAGAGGCGGAAGCTGAGAAATTTAATATCATTTGTTTTGATCACCTTGTCAGTTTAAATGGAAACATTTCTTCCCATAAGAATAAAATTCTATAGCATAGACAGAGAAACAGGCAAGCAACAGGCTGTTACTGGGTCTTGACCCAATTTATGGGCACAATCCAAGACAGGAGAGGGAAACTGAGATCAGAGAAGGAGCTGCCTGCAGGGATGAGCTTCCAAGCTGTGCTCGGTGTGACTGATGTGCTGCCAGTTACTCCCCTCTCTGCCTTCCTCCCTTCTGCCCCGTGGGAAAGCAAGATGAGGCTGGGGAGGAAAAGAGTCAGAAGGCAACATATGGAAGGTAAAAGGTGATGAAACAGCCAGGAAGATGATGGGAGAAGAAGCTGTTATCAGCCAAGTGCCTGTGCTCAGAACGCAGAGAGCACATGCAGCCCCAGGAAAGGCTCAAGGAGCAGGAGAACGGGCACATGGGCTGGCTCTGGAACCCCCTGACAGGAAAGTTCTCTGCCAGGCCTGTGCTCAGACAGAGAGCATTAGGCAGTGAGAAGGCAGGGGCACAGTGGCACCTGCAAAGGGGACCAGCCAAGCTGCTCTGTGCCCAGCAGCAGCTCAGCACAGGTCTGACTGGAACCCATGGTCACTTGTCTCTGAAAACCACAGGAAAGCCCATGTTGGAGACACTGCAAAACAACCCTGCACAGCCTTTCTGTTGGAAACTCCTCCTGCTGTTCTTCTCACGAGCAGGACAGACCAGGAGGGGCTGCACCAGTGACCCCAAACAGCACCAGCTGATCCTGTTACCTGCACAGACACAACTCAGTCATGGAGAGCAAAGTCCCCGCGTTCTGTGCCTGGTGCCACCACTGCCACAGCTGGGAGACACCACTCACGGTGCTGGTGGCACCTCGGATGGCTCCCAGGTCTGTGGTTGATCCTAAAAGTGAAGAAGTGAGAGCCACCTCCTGAGGACCTCACCTATAGTGACCTGGGCAATTCAAAAGCCACTATTCCCTATCCCAATTTGTCTATCTGGAATTAAATTAAATTAAAATGGAATTACACTAACTGAATTAAGAACAGAAAGCTGTTAAGATAAACTGTGCTTAAAGCCTCTGATGTAGAACTCAAGTGCCATTAATTAAACTTCCCTCCCTTCCCACTTCCTTTAATTCTCAGGATGAGTGTCCATACAGAGCTCTAATGAAGTTTAATTAATCTTTTTTAAAAGGTAGCTTAGATTAACTTTCTTATGTTCCCTCTGTAGACAACTCATGAATTACAGTATTAAAGCACCCTGACTCAAAGGATTCTTGCACCGTGGGAACATTCCCTGCTCAGAGCTTTTCAATAGTCAAAATTTCTATGCTTTTATGCCAGTTTTAGTCTACTGGCCCAAATGGGTCCACAAAAGTAATTTTTACAGATTAATGCAATTAGTTAAAACCTTCTCTCCCTTACTCAACAAAATTATAGGGTCTGCAAGGACTAATTTAAGTTACGAATAATTTTACTGATTTTGCTGTATTTTAAGGATTAAGGATTTGCCTACCAGTGAACTTGCACTGGTTTAAATAGGCCAGGTTTATTAACAGAGGCAAACTCCAGGAGACATTTTATATTATTTTGACCAACTCCACCTGAAGCCATGCCCTTGATTAACTGGTATCCTGCACAGAACTGACACTTTACTTATTACAAGGTACTCTTAAAATGCACTATGAGCACACACTCAAAGGGAATCTGCACAATGCAAACTGCCTTGGAAAACAATTATATTTAACTGGTATGGACAACATTACAGTCATATTCCCATGAACTGTCCTTCTTCTAAAGATGAGGGACAAGATGCATGCTTAAATCACCGTGCCATGGTGTTCATGAGCCAGCTTCACATATAACAAAAGAGAACTATACCATTTTACGCTGTTTCCCTGTTTTTCCACTGCTTAGGGTTACAGAAGTGCTAACACATGGTGGTGTCAAGTACATTGAGAGCTAGTTTTGGAGAGTACTTGATTTCAAAATGAAATCTGTTCTTTTCACGTGGCAATGGCCCTCCACTGGCCTTAGTTACAAGGAAGGGCCCCATGAGTGCAGATCTATCAGTGTCTGTGGTGGTGAAGGCCAGGTCAGGTCACTGCTGCTGTCACTGCTCTGAGCTTTCTGGTCAGTTCCCAGCTTCTTGTCTCATTAACACAGCACATCCCAACCTGCCCCAGGCAAGATGCAGATGAAATAGTTCTAGCATTTTTGCTGCTTCCATGCAGACATGATTCCCAGCACCAGAAAACTAGCACAGTAATAAAGACCACATGAAGAAACTCAAAATCAAATATGACAAGTACTCCTCACTGGCAAAAAGGTCAACATTTTGTTTTAAAAATATCTTTTTCCTAGAACAAAAAAATGCTATGTCTTGCTAAAAATCCCAGTAATATAAATTCACTCTAGGATAACAAACCTTTGTCAATTTAATTACTGCAAACTGCACTTGCTGATAGAGACAATAAATAAGACATAGTAAGAGAGAATATTGCACAGAAGCAAATATATCCACAAAATGCTCTAAAGTGTAAAACCTGAGGGCCAGATTCTCAGTTTTGCATATGTCAACACAAAGCAACAAAGGACTCTTCCCTTTGTGTCAGGCAGTGTCCTGGCTGTGAGATTTCTTCCCTTGTGTGCCTGTGGAGCTGCTGGAAACACAGACAAGTCACCCCTTCACCAGGAAGGAAGGAAACTAATTTATGAACAATCCAGAGGAAGCACAGGTTTTTGATATGGTGATTTGTGTTTAAATAAGGTCTGCAATACCTTGGTTTCTTCTTTTTGTGTCTTCTAAACCATGAATTCATAAAAAGGGAAAGAGAAACTAAAAGCATGTGGAAACCTCACAGCCAGACCACTTTGTTCAACCTATGCCTTCAGGTCAAAGAGACTTAGTAGGACAAGCTCTCAAAAACAATCACCAAATTTGAAAACCTATGGCCATAAACAACTGACTCCAGTTGACACACACTGCAGTGCTACAGCAAATCTGTGGCTGCAACTTTGTGATAGCAAAGGCTACTTTGTTTTTAACCACTATGCTGTCTTTGGTTTGCTGTGTGGCTAGTGAGATGAAAAAACCAGCACTCTTTGCGTCTTGCTTTCAGATCTTGCACTGTACTTTTTCTACCCCCTTTAAAGTGTAAGGAACTTTCCAGAGATAACAAATAGGTCCCACTGGGTAGTTTTATGTATTTATTTTGTCTTCCTTTACAGACAAAGACAACTGACAAGGGAGTTCAAATGAAGCTCAGAGAGCCAAAAAGGAAACCACAGGTTTTATTTTTCTCTTCAGAGCTTATGTTTAGTGAGGCCTCATCCCTCAGCATGAGATATTCTTTTTTCATCCCTCAGCATGAGAGATATCTTGTTGTGTTCTTCTCAGCTTTTTAAATACCCCAGGTCACCCAGAGAGATCCTATAACCTCAGATAATCTTGATGCTAACTGGAAGATGCAGATAAACACTCTTTAGTTCCTCTCTTCCAAATTTCTCACACCTTAGGAGACATACCTGGAGATAGGATGTTCCAGTTTCGGTGTCAAAGGTAACCTCTCACAACACACCTTGGGAATAAGTCAGATTGTTTATCTTCTGGTGGCAGTTTTGCTCTCTTTGGTTCACAGAGCACAAAGGAGAAAGTTCTTTTCTAAACTTTTCTCCTGTTTATCTCTCTCCCTCCAGCTCCCTAATTTCACCCAAAGTGCAAGGTCATCAGGGTGAGGCTGACAACTCACTGCAGTCTCGTGAGCTCTTGTACATCGCTCAGTGCTCAAAAGCAGTTTTAGTTCTTTTACTTCCCTCAGTCATGACTCTGCCCTTGAAGGCCCTGCAACTGCAAGAGGAGCATCCTGGAGGCACTTCAGCTTATGCTGCCTGTGAGCAGCCACAAAGGATTAACATTTCAGTTTGCGCTTCATAACTGGGTCACGCTGTGCAGGCAACTCACAGTTTGAGTGGTATAAGGCCCTTCTTCCAAACTGTGATAAAACTGCCACTGACTTTAACAGCACAGGAATATCCCTCCTCTCCCCAGTTCTGGGGACTGCCTCTTTCCTGACAGATTGCTGGTTTGTCATTAGACCAAGTTATATTAATTATTAACCCAAGGACTGATTTCTGCTCCTCTCAAAGGAGAGTATCTTCCAACAAAGCTTCAGATATACAAGCTGCTATTACAATACTCATAACAGCTTTATCCCAGAGATGAAGGTTCTTCTGTCCTTCAGAAACAGACATGGGAAGATACATTTTCCTTCTGTGAGGCTTTTTTTTTTTTTTTTAACAGTCTGACGTTTTAAACACAAAGAAATTGAGGTGTTTGTCTCTCTGGACAAATTGTGAGACCTGTGTCAGGTTGATGACCCCATCTGTCTCAAAGTACATCCTCTCTCATGTGTGCCAGAGGTCTGGTCTGGGTGCCATGTTCCACAACAGGGTGTTCCATACATGGCTGGCATGGAACACCAGCAAATTGCTCACTGTGAACAGGAAAAAAGACTTGATGCAAAGAAGGAAAAACAATCCCTCAAACAACAGAGTAAGGGGTGCAACTTAATTTCAGGCCCTTTTATTCAGAAGGTCTTTGGCAGGGATTGTTTTATTCTCCCTGCCAGAGCCCAGACAACTGAGAAATGTGTGCACCTTGCAATAAGTCAGTCAGGAACTTCCCAGAGGTCACTGAAATCTCTCACATGTCTTTTCCTGACAAACTAACAGAGCTCTTCCCCTACACCCTGATAAGCTAAAACATAATACCAGATGCATCAGTTACCAAATCTGTGCCACTTTAATCCAGTCTAACAGGGCAGACTGTGGCATGTCAGAGTGGGCCTTTGCCAGCCTGGGACATCACAATTGCTGCCCCAAAGAACGTGGCCTACTCCTTCAGTACAGAGCACAGCTGCAAAAGGACAGGAACAGGGAATCTTGGCACTAATTTAACACTTGGTCCATCACTAGCCTCATCTTCTAGCCATGGGAGTCCACTACAGTGTCACCAAGCTTGTTAGGGAAGAGATATTCATGGTGGACACAGACAGGGGTTAGACAACATCCACATCAAGACATCATCTCTCAGTCTGGGAAATACAAGCACACAAGGCCACCATGTGCTCACTGGACAGCTGAATTGCTATGTCCCTTCCAGCCCTATTAACACATGGAATTAAACTAAATCAAGAAAATTCCATTATTATGTCACAAATGTATAAAATTTGCTTTTGTTTAATGTGGCATTTGAGTCTGGAAAAAAGCCTTTGTTCTGAAATCCAATTACTGACTTAACACTGCTAAGCATGTAAATAGCTAATTCCCAGATCTTCTTCTGACCTTTTCCCACAATTTCCATTAGATTTTAAACCACTGATTTGGCAGAACAATTTCCAAGAAAGGACTTTCACCAACCCCACCACACAAGCAGAGGTAACATACGCAGAAATAAACAGCCAGGGGCAAACTCCCTCTCACTTGGTTATTGATTTCCATCAACAGCTTCGCAATGAGAATGGGTTTGGCCTTTTACCCTAAACAGGCAAAATGGGAAAAACAGGTTGAACACTCCAACAAATGGACACTGAGATAACAGGGGTGAAATCCCATTTCTTGGCCCAGCAGAGAGAATCTTACTCCTTGCCTAAATTTTCATCAGTGGCCTGATTGGATTATCCTGCTCTTCAAAACAATTTCAGACACAGAACTAATTCATACTGTGAACGACAAAGAAACATATTTATAAAAAAAAAGAAAAATATCACAAGCCAGGAAAATCTCAACTTCTTCAACCCCTAAGAATCCACTCTTGGTTCTCTGCCTCCCTTCTGCCTCATCCCCCTTCTCCTCATCACATGCTCATGCGTTTTGTTAATTAAGCAAGTAAAAAAATCTTTGCCTAGAATTCCTCATTTTGTTTCTCCTCATTACT
The DNA here is from genome assembly GCA_035041135.1 of Platyrinchus mystaceus. Taxonomy (NCBI): domain Eukaryota; kingdom Metazoa; phylum Chordata; class Aves; order Passeriformes; family Tyrannidae; genus Platyrinchus; species Platyrinchus mystaceus. The sequence goes on along the minus strand of JAWWLV010000045.1, from coordinate 73,513,504 downwards.
ATTGAAAAAAATAATCTAACACTGAAGGTAAATAGCAGTATCTGGTCTTAATGTTTTTGTATCACCAGCTTTGATAGAATTTGGTTCTGGTGACCAAATATGACCATGATTCAACCATAAATTGCATATTCACTTTGCTGCCTGCTCCAGATGTGAAGCTTCATATCCTAAACTGCCAATGCAGCAAAACACAGCATTATTTAATGGAAATCCTGTCATGACCACACACACTGGTCTGTTTCCAAAACTTGGTGTTTCAAGGCCCACAGTTTCAAAACAAGTCCGTGCTCTCAGACCCTCTGAATCTCAAGGCATCTCTACAGTTCCTGCTTTTGGATAGTAGGACTGCAGTTAATTGCTCTGGAATTCTGGGTTATGAGTTTTCAATGAATGAGCAAAGACTTCAGCAATGCAGCACAGAAAGACAGGGAAAAAAAAGCAATCTGAGAAAAGTAATCAATTTACCTGGAGTATTAACAGCATCTGAATAATAGAGGGTGGAACTCTGGCTCTGGAACGGGATAATGCATCTTCCAGCTTTATGTTGAGGGTAATGATATTCCTGAAGTGCAGCAGAGCCAGCTGCCGGACAGAGGGCTCCTTCCCCTGGGAAACACAAACAGAGCATGACCCATCAAGGGCAGTGTGAAAACAAGTTTCAAAATCCACTGTCAAAATTCCTTCCTCCACTTCTGAGGGATTACAGGAATGGCAAACCTAAATGGAAAGCCAAAGAAACATAACAAAGGCCAGGGAGGAGCCCATGAGTCTGCACAGTCAATTTGATTTGGCAGCAGTGAAGGCTGTGGACATGACTGAGTCTAACTGTGTGTGCAGATAAAGGGTTGGGGTGAGCACTGAATTATATATATATTCATATATGTATATTAATATTTTGTATTTAACAGTATATCACTTACGGAATGTATCATATGTTAAAAAAAAATAAAAAGGGTTGCAAACTGGTTGAATTTCCATTATTTCCTAAGATTTTGAGTACTGGCTGGTTACTGTCTTCAAGTTATAGCTGGAATCCTGACTCAGTCCCATCTGTGGGTCTTCTTTTCTCTCCAGCTTAAGAGACTTCACTACAAGGCAGGAGCAGAGCTGAAGTTCCATAGTGCATTTTCAAAGACATCTTTCTGCAGTTCAACATTACCATCTCATTGAAGAAACTCCCAGCTGAAGAACACAAAAGAATACAACACCACCTCTGTCTGCAGAGATTAACAGCTCCTGCCTTATGAGGAGCTGTAACACTGTTCCTCCTGCTGGCATTAGGGGTTTTTCCTTGGATGTGTATGGCTGTACACATATTTTTGCCTGCTGTTACGGAGCTGTGAGACAAATATTAACACTTCTGGAAGGTCTGGTATTCAGATGGTGTTGACTTACCTAAGTCTGGACCAAAGAAGCCTGACTGAACCCCACCCATTCCTTTTCACTTTGTTAATATTTATACTGAAGTAGAGAAGACCCCAAACCTGCTTCAGCTGCTCATGAACAGAATTTAGAAGAGCACATAAGCACCAGTTGGGCTTTGGGAAGTAACCTCAGGACATCAGCAGCTACTTGAATTTACATGGGACTTAGAGCTCTTAAACCCCTCAAGGTTCCTTTGAAAATTCAAGTAATTATTTCCATCTGATAAGGGAGGAGACTCGTGTTACTAAAATATTTTCAAAGGCCTCAGAAACACAACACAGAAAGGGGGTATTTGGTGCAATTTTCAAAAACCAACTGAGTTCTAATTTAGTCAAGTGCTTTGGAAAACCAGGCTGAGAGCCTACTTATATCTCCAGGTGTCCAAATAACTTGAATTTACATTATGGGGCACTTAGAAAAACCTCTCTTTGTGTTTTAGTATGTTTTTAATACCGTCTTATTTCTGTTGTTTTGAAGTTTCTACTGGTAAGTCACAAGTCTATGAGTGAAGCAGACCTCTATGTTTTTTGAGCTCTTCTCTTTCAGAATCAAATTCTGTGTGAAGTTGCAGCTTTTCCACTGAATTTAGATTTCGTATCTGTCATTATCTGCAGTTGCAAATGGTAACATTGTTAATATTTGAGCAATCATTTTAGGCACAAAGTTCACTTGGAAAAATGGGAGAAGGTTTCTGAACTTTCCCCAAATATGTTCAGGCACCAAGCTCCCACTAAAATCTGAAGGCATCTAGGAGCAGCCCCAGAAGGACTCTTGTACCTCTCTGGTATAGATTTCCTTGGGACCTCAGTGATAAACAACACTTTGTGGCCACCACTGAATTAGAAGATTGAGCCTTCATCCAAATCAGATCAAGTATCTACTGTGGATTTAAAATTACTGGAGTCAAAATCTGTGCTCATCTAAACTGGTCTAACTCCACTGGCTATTGCTGTCCCCTTCCAGCAGCACAGGATTTGATCTCAGAAATATAATTCCTTTTCAAAAGTGGAAACACTGCAGGAACAAACTCACACTGCAGAGGAGGAAATGCATATATGTAAGTCAACACTGTTCCACTGATTTCACTGTGTGCATATTTCAGTTTATCAGTCATAACCTTTTTTTCACTTCTAGTGTGAATTGGCAGAAGGACTAACCAGCCTCCCTGCACTCCACTTTTGTTTGTGAAGTTCCCCTTCATGTTTTCCACCCAAGCACTTCAAACCCATTTGCATAAGGAACTTATTTGCATGACATGACTATACAGAACAGTTGCACTGGGAGGTTGGCCCAAGGAGAGAGAATGAAGGATTGCATCAATCTGCTGATGAACCAGTAAAGTTGCTTTTTCCAGTTTTTCAAGATTCTATAGTAACAGAGTAATTTTTCACCTGCACAGGATAGAAAATAGCCTGAAGCATGGGTAGGACATCACTGAAGAAAAAATCCCAGGTTTCAGCTAAGGTATCCAATAGTTTCTGCCCTGCAAAAACACAAAACAAACTCGTGAAGTGTTTAGGTTGTAACCAGCTCACTGCCAAGAGTAAAACATGCAGGAAACAATGTGAATCTCCTATTAAACACTAAGATGAATCACGTAGCAGCTACCAGCAGCAGAATGGAATTAGTACTCCTTTTGGTGTATCAGATTCTTCAGTATTTGTGTCTTTTCAGGTGACACATAAAATGCTCTTAATAAACTCAGAGTATGAGGTTAGTCAGGAAAACCCTGTGAAGAGCAAAGTGTAAAAGCCCAGGCTACCTCCTCCTCTTGTAGTAGTACCCACTGGACAAGCCAGTGGAGGAGAGCAGGAGGAGGAGGACACAGCAGGTTAAATAGGGAAGGTTTTCTGCAGAGGAATCTACCCCACCACGCTCCCTCTGCCCTTCAAGCTGAAAGGCAGCAGAGCAAACCGCACTCTGTGGAGATGCCCCACAAAGTGTCCCCTCAAACTGATCCCTTTACTTCCCCATTATCTCCACTTACACAGAAAACCTCACCCAGGCTCTATGGGAAAAGACAGTGGTGTTTTAGGGCTCTAATTTTTGCTGTAACTCTCAAAGGACCCTTCCAGAACCCTGAGCTCCCCACAGGAACTCACAGCCAGGCCACCTCTTTGTCCATTCTTCCCCCAGCTGCAGCCACCTGGCAGCCTCCCCAGGGGAGGCTGGAGAAACTCTGGTCAGGTTGTGCAACCAATCTGGACACTGGGTTCCTCACAGAGTACTTTGTAAAACACAGAGGCAAATGCAGGAGCCCAGATCCACAGAGAGAAAACCTGGCTCAACAGCTGGATGCTGGCTTTAAATCCCTACTCCCCAAAATGGCTCTGTGTATTTGGACAAGCTCTTTGTTATCCCTGTGCCCCAAAACCAACTGTGAAGGGAGAGCAATGCCCCTGCACCTCCACCAGAACTACAGAGATGAACACATCAATGACTAGAGGCTTTCAGATGAGACAATAAGACTTATCAGGAAGCAAATTCAATAGCAATCAATCAATATTACTACTGGTGTCAGAATCAGATACTATTCTTAAGTTTTTATTACAGCATTACTCTGGGCCTCAGCCAGGGAACATTTTGCCCAGAATTACACACATATCACAAAGCAACTATGCATGAAAGCATCTCCAGTGCTAACTGCAAAGTTAGCCAAGTGCCAATCTTGATTATGGGATACTTGATCTCCCTGCATTTTCAAGCACATGACAAACAGCATCAGCTCTGGCCCATCTGCAACTCCTGAATTATTCCTGGGCTGCTGACTTTAAGTGCTTTCAGTGACAAATGTGGATCACCATGCTGTACTGCAGCTGCTGGCTTGTGCAGCACGCCAAGGTCCTCATTTCTGCAGCACCAGGCAGGAGTTCTCTCTGTCCTACACACTCATGTGTCGCACTGAAGAGGGTGTTCTCTGTTTCAGGTTTTTAAAACTTTCAGAAAACTTCTCTTCCAATAGTTATAGTAAAACACAGCACAGAATGAAGTCCAAAACTTCCTGGGAGCTGTAGCAGTAATAATAATAATAATAATAATAACTACCTGTGCTGGTTTTGGCTGGGCTAAGGCAATTTTCTTCCCAGTAGCTGGCTGGGGCTGTGCTTTGGGTTTGTGCTGGAGCAATGCTGGTAACACAGGGATGTTTTAGC
>JAWWLV010000045.1:73471823-73508291 GCA_035041135.1 Platyrinchus mystaceus | reverse complement strand
CCAGCTGGCCACAGGGACATCCCGGACCATGTGGGGTCATGCTCAGCATATAGAGCTGGGGGTGAAGGAGGAAGGGGAATGTTTGGAGTGATGGCGTTTGCCTTCCCAAGTTAGTGTCGTGTGTGATGGGGCCCTGTTCTCCCAGAGATGCTGAACTGCTGACCAACCATGGGAAGTGGGGAAGGAATTCCTTGTTTTGCTTTGCTTGCATGCATCATTTTTGCTTTCCCTATTAAACTCTCTTTACTTCAACCCATAAGCTTTCTCACTTTTACCCTTCCATCTCCTCCATCCCATCAGGGGGAGTGGGAGAGCGGCCGTGTGGGGCTGAGCTGCTGGTTGGGGTTAAACCACGACAAAACCTTTGCATTTTAACACCTATATACCAGTACCTGAAACACTGAAGTGTTTCCAAGGTACAAATCTGATCATGAAGGAGAAGCCCAACTTCTCCACGCCTCCAGGGCAGAGTTTTAAAGAGTTAAACATGTTAATTGCCCACAAGTTGAGGTTAAGTAGAAACTAAGCCCTTACAAATCTGGTCCTTTTCAAATCTTGCTGCTAGAATTGTATGAAGTCAAATTACCCTGGTGAAGAAAACATGCCTTTGCTGCTACACACTTATCCCACCTTGTGGGCAGCTTGTTTTGTGAAGTGATGGATTTCTGTACAGCAGCTCAGCGAGGCTGCACAGTTAAATGCCTTAGGCAGGCAGGCCTTTTATTGAGGGCTGTGGAAGAATTCCTATGGTTTCATGATGATTTCACATGAAGGAACAGGACTTACATGTCCTTTCAAGAACATATCTTTTTTTTACTATCAGGCAAAGATCCCTGCATTTACCATAAGCATTTGCTGGATTCCAGGAAACTGGGTTACTCTAAATGCTCATTTTAATGAAGCACAATATAGTCAATATTGTATGACGCAAAAAATGCGTGCAGAACTTTTCACAGGTCTTCTAAAAGTTAACTGAAACTCCTGAAAGAAATGTAAGAATAAATAATTAGGTATTAGGAAGAAATCCTTCCCCGTGGGGGTGGTGAGGGCCTGGCACAGGTTGCCCAGAGAAGCTGTGGCTGCCCCATCCCTGGAATTGTCCAAGGCCAGGTTGGACAGAGCTAGTGGAAGGTGTCCCTGTTTAATCCCCACCTTACCAGAATTTCTGACCATATTTTAAGGGGGTAACCACAAAACAACACACTAAATAAAAAAAAAAAAAACCACCAAAATAAGCTTCAAGCCAACAGTTTGTTAAAATTTTTTATTTCCTAAACATGCTCCTATATTTTCAAGCCCTTGAGTGGTCTCACATTTCAGTTTTTCATCTCAGCTTTGATCTCAAACATCAGATACAGTATTTTTGATTTTCAAGCTGGTAAAATTGGAAAAAAGTAGTGTTGGACCTTGCTAGGTCTCTCATTTGCTGATTTGATACTTAAAACCCAACTTTCTTTGTGATTTACAAAGCAGCTGTGAAGGCCTCGAGATCCTTGGTTCCCCTTGTGCTCTCCAAGCTGTTATTTTACACAACTGAGGAATCTGGTGTTCAGCTTAAAGAGTTTCAGTACTCTTTTTGTGGGTTTTGGGGTTTTTAATGTGAAATTGCTTCTCTTTTAGTGGTCTTCAGGGCTATTGTCTTTTCATCAGGAAAGCTGGGTCCCATAGCACCATCTTAATCTGATCGGTGGTGCTTTCAGTAATGAAAGGTCACATCCAGGATTTATAGAGAGCTGAGACTAGTGGAAATGGTTGTCTCCAAGCTCCTGCTTGAGCAGTTTATTTAAACTAAGTGATGCAGCTTTGAAAAAGGAAGGATGCATTTCTTTAAAATTGAACTTAACTTCCCAAAGATCTTAAGATGATTTACATGGGCAATAATTTCTGAAGATACTCCCAAACCATTTCACACCTGATGATGTGTAAAATCAGAGAATCACTGAGGTTGGAAAGGCCTTTAAGATCATCAAGCCCAACCATTTCCCCAGCATTGCCAAGGCCACCACAAAACTATGTCCCAAGTGCCACATCCACACCTTTTAAATCCCTCCAGGGCTGGTGGCTCAACCACTTCCCTGGGCAGCCCCATTCCAGTGCCTGAACAACCTTTTGGTGAAGAGATTTTTCCCACTATCAGATCTAAACCTCCCCTGGCACAACCTGCATGCCCACACCTAGGAAAAAATGGCATATTTAACAGCACATCTAAATTCCACTTAATAGCACAGGACACACAATACAGGTGACTGTGAAACAACACATCAGGTGGAGGTTTATTCTTCCATAAGGTGACACTTCCAGAAGGTGTAGACCTCAAATAAACTGACTGTTGTAAAAGAGACAGTGTCTCACCTCATTTATGTAAGCTCTTAAAACAATCTACAGCATTATTCTGGACTAAGATACTTCAACTAACTGGGATCTTCCTGCTCATTTTTTTGGTTCCTAAGAGATCTCAGTCTATTTTTCCACTTTTCCTGAACATTCAACAGGCCATAACAGAAGGAGAAGAAAGTGTCCATGCTGGAGGCAATCCTTCCTTTACCCCCTGGATGCTGCTCTAGGCAATCACCTCCCCTTGATGAAAGCTCACGAGAACACCAAGGCAGAGTACAACAGGCTGTAGGAATGGATTGGTAAAGGCTAATCCATAGTTCCAGGAAGGTAATGGAAAGCATCCCACTGCCTCCAGAATACATTTGCTAACACTTCTGTGACAGACACAGCTCAACATCCAAGTTACCTTCATAAAACCGGATCTTGTCCCTTAGGATCACCATGCCTTTTGTGAGCAGCTGATTCTGTAAATAAAATACAGACTACCTTTACTCAATTCTGCACTTCCCTACAGCCATCACATTTCACATTTTGTTCATTCCTAACTTTTGACAATGAGGGGGATCTTTTGTTTTAATGATCAACCATCAAAGGGCTCCTCCTGTGTCCATCTTGCTTAAATCATTTGGGACTCTTGTCAAATGGTGATGTTTTCAGGACACACCATGTATTTTGTGCAGTATAAAGTGCTTCTCAAACTTCAAATGGCTGACCCACAAAACATGGACCCTGTCTTAGAGAAGCAAATAGAATATTGCTTCAACAGACAGTGGTACTTACTGCTAAATGTCTTTCCTAGCAACTATATTACAATGAACTTCACTGGTTTACTCAGGAACTTAAAATTTAAGTTATAAAAGAAAATGTGTGAAATCTACTGAAAGACAGCAATGTCATACACAGGGACAGCTCAGGCTTTCACTATCTAATTATATAAATATATATAAAATCCAAATCTTATTAGCCCATAAATGACAAAAACTCAGAGAAGCCAGTGCACATCTCTGAATGGTTTTAAGGGTCTCCAGATCAGCATTTAGAGCGGGTGACGTGATTTTGCTCAGTAACATGTAACAAAATTGGATTTAAATAAAGAAAGCACGTGCTTACCTGCAGATATTCAGTAAAAAAGGATCCCAGTTCTGTTTTCAGTAATTGCCTGTATTGAAAAGAGTAAGAAAAGAATCTGTGTGATCAGTTGTGCACTGCATGAGAGAGGGGAAGTCATTAACAACAAAATATTTTTGTATGAGCACAGAGCCTGTCAATAATGACTAACTACGAAAAGGGCAAACAGGGTCAACAAATACCAAGACTCCCAACCAGCTTTTCTGGGTGCTGAAAAATATCTGCTGTGGTTTTAGATGGCTCAGTTGCACAAATATCTACAAAAGGAAATTTAAGATTTGATGAAAAGAGGATGCTTTCCATCCTACACCCAATCCTTTTAAAAATGCTCAAATCACTCCCCTGCAGTGCCAGGGCTTCACTGGTGCCTGGTGACATGGGAGAGCTCCTGGTGATCTCTGACCATCTGTGGGTCTGAGCCAAAAACTGAGCACGTGACTTGTCTGTCATCTTCAAAGAGCCAAATCATCCCTGTCCTGCATAAGGGTGAAAAACGGAGCTGTGAAAAAGTATTTAGAGAAAAACCTGAAGCAGGACTATACTCTGTGTGTTTTGTTGCTGGTGTGAAACTTGGCCAGTTTTAATTGAAAGGGCCATGATTTTCCACTCAGAAGACTCAACAGCTTAAATTTTACATGGTTTCAAGGAGAAAGCAGGCAGGAACTGAACAGTTTTGCTCTGCCTTTCATGATTCCTCCACACTCAAACCTACAAAGCAACTTTGGAGAGCAAACAAAACCCACATTCTGAAAAAAATATCCCTCAAACAACCCTCAAATCCAGAAATTGAATTCAATCCAGTCCATGAGCTTAGTGTTTGTATCCAGGGAAAACTCACTACATTGCTAAAAAGTTGTATGTTATTTAAGTCTCACATATTAGTTCTCTACAGCCAGGTCACTACTTAAATGCATAAATGACAGCTCAGACCTTACAGAAATGCAGCCCCAGCTGGCTTTTCTGAACATGTGCAAATCTGGCCTGGAGCAGTTTTGAAAACCTGTCTGTATTACCACCTCAGGTCCCATTAAGAAATGAGGTCAAATTTGATTTAAAATCTAAACACCCACTGCAATTAGGGTAGTAATGAAATTCTATCTTCAGTAGCTTGTTGTCTATCTCTTCACATTATGTCTTTAACTGACAAATAAATCATTAATCAAATTATTTTACTGGTAAACAAAGAGACATGAAACCAATCCCTGTATTCCATGAAAGTCTACAGGAGTTGGTTCTGATGTTTTTACAACAGATGCTTTGGCACAGCCTCTCAAGAATGCCTGAAAGTTCAGGGTAAAGAGGAGCAGGTCACTTTTTAGGAGGCTGAAATAGAATATCTGATTTATTTATCCTCAAGCACATGTCCACACTGACCTCACAGCACCCTGGGGAAACACTCTAGGCAGAAATGAAAGAAAAAATAAACAAAAGGAAGAGGAGTTTTCAGATGCTTAAGAGGCATCAAAATCCTTTTTCAGCTAGAAACTTGATTAATTCAGACAAACTATCTACAGACAAGAATTCTAAAACCCCGCTCAGGCTTTATCCACACGTCTCTCATTGCCATGAAGAGCCGTTGGATTGCCAGACCCCTTGGCCTGGGAAGTTGCAGTTTTGAATTCTCCTGTAGAGAGAATTTATTCCCAGGTCTCTCTTCATGCCACTGTTTCAAAAAACCACTGATACTCTATGCTGACATTTGCTTAACTTCCTATCCTCTCCTCAAGCTGGCAGCTCCAACTGGATTCCTCACTGTCTTGAACACAGTCTTGCAAATACCTTCTCTTTTCATATTTTGGGTTCTACTGATAATTCCTGGCATTCAGGGCAGGAAATAATAAAAAAAATGTTCTACTTATCCAGCTATAAGTAGACATAAACCAAATAGATATACAGATAAAACAAAACCCCACTATATTTCCATTTTTTCAGCTGTGAACGCACTAAACAATCCGTTTGTAGTTAATTATGTGCACTGGACTGCACCACACCAAGCAGCACCATGGCCACATAACATCTCTGTTTACAGGGCAGGAGAACTGACAGCACAATTAATGCATCTTGCTTTTTGAATCCCTAATAATAGAGGTACTTCAAGCTACTTAATTAATTTCCAGTGAAACAGTGAGGCCCTCAAGCCAGATCAGAACACTGGTGTTTGATGTTCTCTGTACATATTCACTTAACAGGGATCCACAACAAAACTGGAACCAAGACATTGCTTGTGATTTCTTTTTCACCCTTGCTTCATTTCCTTTAACAGGAATCAGTCAGAATGTCAGATCCTGGATAATTTCAATTACTGACCAGCCTTAGACATGTGGACATCATGATGAAATCCAGGTGAAAATGTGACTAAACCTGAAAGAGATCCCTGACCACACTGCAGGGCTCGTTTCAAGTACATCTAATTTTTAAGCCACTCTTATGAAACTTGTCTGTCATTGGCATCATGTCTTCATTGCCTATCTAACGACTTAATAAATTAGGATGAAAATATAAATTCATATAAAACATGCTAAAATAGCTCGTGACTATTTTTCTTCCTCCTGCCGCTTCTTTGTTTCATTTTGAAATTAGCTCTTGCAACATTACTCAGAATGGACAGCGTAACACTGTATAGTAACTATTAAATAAAGTTAAATGAAGCCCCTGGAAACAAGTGATTTGACTGGGTTTGAACTCTTGCTGCTAAAGAGGAAATGCCACTAAAATGTGCTTTGTTTGCATCAAATCAGTATCCTGAAACTCAGAAAAGAGGCAGCTATAAATATGTATTAGCTTTAATACAGGACATCCTGCTTCCACTGCATTTCCTTTTCCTTCCTTTTCTTCCTTGCTTTACAAGTGGTCAAAATAAACACTTTGAAATGGTGCATGAAATAAAAAAGGACCACTATTGGATTACAAGTATGACACACTTGCACCAAGGGAAAACTAAACAGTACATATATGAATGTAGATTTTTACTGCCTGATTTTTGGATCAAAAGTTACAGCAGTGTGAGAGACACTCAAATCCCACACTGGTTTTATTGGCAATAGGAATTCTGAGTGCTGTGAAACTCCATATTTAAGGCCACTTGCTAACACCAGAGGAATGTAAGAATACTGTCAAAAGGTATAAACAAGTGGCAGCTCTTATGAGCCAAATCTAGAAGAGAAGTAAGTGGTACTGTACAGATCTGTACCCACTGATGTTTTCTTAAATCGTCAGGGCTCAAAGCCTTGAGATGTGTGCTCAGAAAAGGAAGTTCTATGTATTTATTTGCATATATGCCAGAACTGAATATATGTGACATTCCTGAGTCAAAACAATGGTGAGCAAATATTGTTCAAATATTTACACTCAGGCTGTGAGTCCACTTGGACAATCAGGGGTTTATTATGAAAAGTATTCCAGAATCTGCTGTAATTAAAGTGGTAAAATAAAATAACATATTTTACTGTCCTGTAACTGTTAGAAAAAGTAACTAGCTAATATTAACCATTTACCTGAATTCTGCCCAGTGGAAAATAATAACTGAGTGTATTTTCATTAGGTAGTTGTGGGGAAAACGCATCTAAAACAATCGTAAGGCAAGTATACACTTGTTCCACTTCTGAGGTCTTATTAATGAATCAGATATTTTTGCACTCAATAATAACATGAACCCAAAGAAAGCTATTTTGAAATAAATAACAGCAGCAGTAGGACAGGTATTTTTGGCATGTGTCAGATCAGTAATTTCTTAGCTCGGTTTTGAGCTGAACTTAAGAGAGGCAAATGGGCTTTGGTTGCAACCGGTCAGGAGGTCCTAAAACACTGTAGGTTGTGGTCAGCAGTAAAACGAAGTGCACAGCACGAGTGTAGCAGCTTCTGGAAAGAGGCTGTGGCTGGATATGTGAAAAAAAAACCTAAAAATCAGTCTATTTGTAGTCAGCTGCCTCTTCAGCTACACGGGGTATTGCAATAAATTCAACACAAATGCTTTGTATGGTACAGGGTTTATACCCAGGTAAATTCAAACAAAATTTGGGCCCAATTCTATCTGTCTTCTATTCGTTGGTTCATACAAGATGCCATCTGTTTCTGTCAAAGCAGCAGTCAATTCTTCTTCTTTGTCCCCCACCAGCAGATGTGCACATTAAGGCAAATGCACTGGGCCAGGAAATCTCAGCCCAGAACCACCGTTTTTTTGTCATTCAGATGAAGCTGAAGAATCCTAACTGCACTTACAATAATAATGATTAACCATTATTCCAATAAATACCTCAGCATGATTGATGGATCAGGCTAACTGACAGCCATCCTAGAGAAGCTATTCTTTGGATGTCATTTTCTCCCCAGAGAAGTGAGAAATAACTGAGCAAGTTTCTTTTAGACAAAGAGAGGGAAAAAGAGCAAACACAGGCCCAATGCCATTTGTCTGGACTTCTCTGAAGGTATTCCCACAATAAAGGCCAGCTATCCCAGACTGGGACAGATAAACCCAGAATATCTGGATATTTTGGGGATTTTATTAGACTCCAGTGCCCATACCGAGTAGGAATAAGCAGTAAGGGAAAGGGAATAATTGAGGCTCTTATCTGAAGACACTCAGGGATTGCAATAAGCTGTCTGTCTTTTGTAAGTGCAGATTCTTCTCCACCATTTATTTTACAAAGCACTGGGACAAATTTCTAAGAGAAAATCTGCTGCCTTGCCCTTGCCAGAGAGAGGGTTTGGTGAGCAATAATAAGTGCTAAAAAAGCAGTAAAAAGGAAAGTGCTGTAAATCCAGATATCAGCTTATCTCTTGGTAAACTTTTCGACTCTAACTGAAAAAACTTGAATGGTTGGATTTTTGCACCCCCCCTTTTTTTAAAGGGAAAAATTTCCCATTATACATCTCCTGGTGTGCATTTAGTCTGTTGCAAACAGTGCCATCATAGTGTGAGAAGGAAATAGAAACCTTAATCCGTGTTGACAAGACACCTTTGTAACTTCTACACATATTCAGGCTGTGAGGAAGGAGCACTGAGGGACCACCAGGCAGCACATCTTTCCTTTCCATGTCCTACTGAGTGCTTGGAGGCTTTCCCTCCTCCATGGATGGAAGGGAAGCACCTCAGAGCCAGGCCTGGCCTATGGAAATGGCAGTATCACTGCAGTGGAACAGGGCTGCACCACTAGAGGGGTCCAGCTTTTCCCTTCCTCAGTTTTAAACCAGTACATCAAGGCAGAAATAAACGCTCCTCGTCAGGGCTGGATCCCTTCCTGCAGGAGGAACTCAGCTCTCAGAGCATGGCAAGGTGTTGACACACGTCAGCAACAGCAATTCACTGAGGCCAGAGTGACTCAAACTACCACTGGGAAAAAAAAACCAAACACCTTAATACTGCTGCAGGAGCTTTGCAGTGCAAGTGCTGCCAATAGCACCCCGCCAGAGTCAAGTCTCTTACCTGACTCCTTCATTGAGGTTGTAGAGTTCATGGTCTGGGAGACCCTTACGCTGGAACACTGCTATTACTCCATTGTGGATGCTGAAAGAGGACACAAGGAGACATCAACACCCAAAAACATTTCAAAAGGCTGTCACTTCCACAGTGAGCTTAACAGTTCTTTCTAGGCACTGCAGGACCTTCTTAGAAGTCATAGATGACTTCTGGTACCCCATCCATGCCCAAAAGGGAATTATTGCCTAGAAAAGAGATGACACCTTTGAAAATCAGCTCTTTTTGTTCTGCTCCAACTTTGTAGCTTCAACAGTTGCATATCTGAAATCAGTGATTTCAGAAAACTTAGGCCTATATATTTTAGCTACTTTAAGAATCTTAAGTGTAATTTTTAATATATTTGCATATTAAGTATATTTGAAGTATTTTGAAGTATAGTTTTGTCTCTGTGGCTCACTACAGAGACAGTTAAAAGCTTTGCTATGAGATCAGTGATGATATTCCCAGCATTGTTGGCATACATTTGTCTGAGCTGTGGTTATTTGATTTCATTATCAATAAATCATCATTTATACAGGCTAGACACTATACCTGAACTTTTACCCCTAAATATAGCATCCCTTTTCTAGAATGTAATCTCAAGAATTTTTAACACCCCACAATCACTAGATAATTATGAATTTTAAGTCCATTTAACCCAACTCTCATTCATTTTTGAAAATGGAACAATAAAAACGGGGCAATTAGTAACAAAGACTGTTTCCTATTACCAAGCAGTTATTTCTCAAAGATTTACACTTCAGCTAAAGGAAAGGCAAGGCTGTGCTGAAAGAACTACAGGTTTAAGAGTTTCTAAAGGGAGACAGCAGGAGAGGGTTAGCAGGACGTGCTCAGCACAGGCCAACCATCTGTCGTACAAAAATGCTCCATTTTCACTGTCAGTGCCATTTGTAGCTATTCTGGAGGCAGATGTTGCTTAGAGGTGATGACTTTCTGCTGCAATCAGGTGCAACCAATGACAGGATTGAGATCACAGAACTCTCTAACAGTACAAAGCCACACACCCAGTGCTGTCTCTGGCCACCCGCCCTATGAATTCTAGGATACTGAGAGACAAAAACCTGCCAGGTAATGCAGGTATCTGGCAATTCACATGCTGAAGCAGAGACACTGAATGGTGTCCTGACCTCAACAAGACTGTACCTCAAAGCATTACTGAAATGAGTGTGTGCTTCAAAATAAAGTTCTGAAATGCTCTGAAATACACTGAAAACAATTAGTGTGGTGACTCATTACCCTAATTCACTGTGCTTAGGTCTGAGGACAAAGGTGAAGAAATGCCAGAGAAAAGTGAGACTAAACCTGTTCCAGCATTAGGAGAATTGTCCTTCCCCAACCTAGTACCACCTTTTTTAGCCTCACAGTTTTGACTCCAGAAGGAAAGAAGACTCACACGATCCCTCCATCTGTCAGCTCACCCCCTTTTCTCAAACACTCCTCCACTCTTGTAACTGCTTAGCAACTTCTACCACATTTAACTATGGAATGGAAGTCCTCAAAACATTAAGGTCTTTTAGGTTTCAGCTGGGGTAGAAGGAGCATCTTTCAGTCACTAAGAACATTCTGCAGGGTGAGCTCAGCCTTTATTTGACATGCACACAAATGCTTTTATAGGTTCCTGACACTAACACACAAAAAAAGTAGCTTCTATCTGCTCCACTGCCCGTGGTACTGCTACATGAATTCCAGCATGACTGTTCTTAGTGAAGTGACCCAGTCAGTGCCAGTGGTGGGAATGAAGTTATTTCTGTCTGACTTTACCCTGTGTGTAATATAAAGATGATGCCACAGTTTCTCTGGGCAACCTGTGCCAGGCCCTCACTGCCCTCACAGGGAAGAATTTCTTCTTAACATCTAATCTAACCCTACTCTCTGTCAGTTTGAAGCCATTCCCCCTTGTCCTGCCACCACATGTCCTTGTAAATAGTCTCTCTCCATCTTTCCTGTAGGCTCCCTTCAGGCACTGGAAGGCTTGGTCAGCTCTAGGGCCAGATCCAGTCACATGGGGATGCTCTCCCTGCAAGGGGATGTCATTGCAGGAGCTGTGCCAGGAGGCACCAAAATGTGCCTGGGGCCCTCAGGCACCCACACTAAACCTTCCCAGGTAAAACAGTCCCTTTTACTGCCTGCTGGGAGCACAGGACTGGGGTGGGAGGTAAGCCTGGCACTATTCACCAAGAGATTCCAAATGCAGGTACACACCAACAAAGAGATGCACTGTTAGAAAAGCTCTGCGGAAAAAGCTGCGGAAAAAGAAATTAAAAGTGGTAGGTGAAGAATATGATACACTGTGGAGAAATCCAGAAGCAGATAAAAATAAGAACCATTATCCTTTTCTCCCTCTTGAAGAGGTTTCCCTTACACACTGCCCCCACCAGAGCAGCCCCTCTTTCCCCCCTCCACCCACGGGCACAGATACACACTCATGATCTCACCCTGCTTATTTTGGCTGGCTCGAACAGACACACTCAATTTACGATTATTTGAAAATTGGCAGCTAAATGTCTCTGGTACACAGTGAAGTGATTTGGGTGTTTTAATATTATGAGTAATATGGGAAGAACGATTAATGTAGTGAATAAAACAAGCAGTCTTTACACGCTCCTCTGATTCGGAAATGAACTTTGCAATGTTCCCTGCCAGCCTTCTGCAGAGAACAATGACTAAATATCTTTCCTAAAGCCAACGTGCTCTCTCTCTTTCTCTCTGGCACTACTTTCTGAATGAGGTGAGGTTTTTTCTCTCCAGCTTAACAGGTCCATTATTATTCCTTAAAGAAATAAGAGAGAGCAAGCTTTTTAAACAAGAACTAAGGGGGACAGGTTGTGAGGATCCAAGTTATTGCCTGCATAAAACATCCCATCAGCGATCTTTTAACCTGCCTGGGATCTCCCTGGTAGTGAGGGACAATATCCTTGTCTGGAAAACAAGTCTTGGCCTCACTACGCTGACCTTTCCTTTCCATTGCAGACAGCAGTGCTTGTATGGAGGGAGCAGGATTACAGTCCCTGGCTGCAGGTGACATGGGATTGCCACCATGATCTGGCCCTCCACTTGCCCAAGAGGCAACAAAAAGGAACTGGAATAACCAGGATGCTGTTGGTGGCCTCGGTGTCAAGATATTAAAAAGTTGGCTCAAATGTTATTAGTTACCTTAAGCTAATGAAAAAACGCAAACCTTTCTTGAATCAAAGCAATTCTATGCTTTCTGTGAGTGATTGTTTAAAAGGGTTTGGTCACAACGATACAACCTTTTGGTGTAAAGAAAATCTGAGCTTCTGCTTACAAACAGAAGTCCTGCAGGATGCTTGAGGTGGGTGGATCACCTTTACTGTGTCCGTGACCAGTCTTCACTGAGGCTTGTCAATAATGAATGCAATTAAACTTACATTGTAATAGCTAACCTGAACTGAAAATGCCTTGTAAACTCCCTTCTGTAACTCTTTTACAATGTGAAAGTTAATAATGAGTGCACTCATGCACTGATATTACTCTGAACACCTTCCCTGTAGTTGCTGTGTGTGTAAATATGTGCACAAGAACACAGGAAACAAAACAGAGCGCAGGCTGGCTGTAGGAGGGGAAAACAGGATCAGAAAACTGAAGAGACCAATTTTTTTCAGTGGGGAAACAAAATATCAGGTGGCTCCAGCAATGTATTGTACTCCTCTGTCTCACAACAGGTACAGATTGCCAAAAGAAAACTATGTACAACCAAGGCAGCACTCACAGCCACAAAAATCAAACCAACAGCCTAAGAAACTTCACCTCTCTGGAAAGACTACTTATTCTAGATTTGCCTGATCCTCCAGAGAAGGAGGCAGCTCCAGGACTCGTTATTCAGCTGTGCAGGATGTGGGGAATGGCAGCTCCAGCACTCACAGCACAGACCTTCCCCACCTTTTGCTTCAACACAAAGGGATCTGGAAGGTGTAAATTCGCAAAGCACAGAGCTGGATCCTCACTGATGTTCTTTCACTGACATTTGGAAGCCAAGAAGTGATAAAAATATGCTTTTCTGCCAGGTGAGAGTCAGTTTGGTCACAGAGATGAGGAACAATTCCAAAGCTGGACTCACAAGTCTCTAAATCCTGACCTATGTGCTTCAGCTGTGGCCACGGTCCTCCCAGCTCAACATTTCCCAGGAAAAACACCTGGACTGCCCCATGTTTACAGTCATACACAGCACACAGGTAATCTTAGTTCTCTTAAGCAGCTACTGCCTTTGTATGCAAACAGTATGGGCGAAAATACCATAGTGATTTTTATGTAGTGTTTGCAAATTCTCCCCTTCCCAGAGCTCCAGGTGAAGTCCAGGAGCAAAAACAATGCTGTGTGAATAATCACACCCTGTGACTACCAGGCAGTTAAAGACAACATTTTCATTTTCAAAAGGGACTGAATGACTTGAGGCTTACTTCCTCTGGACAGTTACAGGAACAGCTAATTAACAATAATTAACCTGATACACTTGCATCAAAACCTTCTTGAAGACACCCTTGCTACAGAATAAAACCTCGTTTTTCTGAACTAGCATAATCCAATTGGGAGGAGTCCATTTTCAGCACAGCTTCTGTCCAGCTGCAACTCCATAGGCTTTTCACGAGGCTTTGACCCTTTCCAAATAAGTTTCCAGCTGCTAGTTCACTTATGTTCCTGGAATTTCTACCAAGGTAAAGCAGCCTGAAAAGAGGGATAGGCTTCAATTTTGCACTGGATCATGTAACTGAAAATAAGCTGATCTGCAAAACTCCCTTTTCAAAGAGTTTGGGAGGCATTAGTTCACTGACTCACCAACTATGAACACTTATCTTACACATGAAGAAGCTGAGACAGACAGGTGAAGGGACTTCCCAGAGGTGTTACTGAGAGTCAGTATTTCTACAGATTGTAGGACAAAGGAGAATTTGGCATCCAATTATAACTGCATTGAAGGAAGGATAAATAATTATGGAGGGCTATGGGGAGCAGCAATTTTCCATCATCACCCCCATTATTACTGCAGTCAAGGCTGGAACTTGCTCTGTGGTGCAGTGGTGGTTTGACCAGTGGGAAGTCTCTCCACCAGTCCTGTTCCTCCTCCCCATCCCAGTTAGGCTCTGTCTGCCCCCCATGCGCACACTGTGTCAGACATTCCAAATAAAGGGTCATGAAAAAAAAAGGGTGATCCTCAGACAAGCAGTGAAATTTCAAAATATTTCTAAATAGCCACTAAATATTAGGAAAAAAAAAATTCCTAGTAGTAGAAGTCATAGATAAATATGCTGGTCTGGAATATTTTCTCCACTAGAAAAGCCTCCCTGTGATCTGAAAAAAACCATTAATTTTAAATTAGAAGATGAAATATGGTTTGCATAACTGTAAAAATTACTTTATGGCAAGTTATTGTGCTTATTACAATCCCATAAAAAATTAGCCCTAACCATAAAACCCTCTGTGATTCCATATGTCTCCTTGGATTTACTGCTGATCTCACTAATGTCTCAGGCGTTTCATCTGCGTTTTCTTTGCCTTCTCTTTGCTGTCTCCCACTCCTTCATGTTTCTGTGGATTTTCCCAATTTTCTTACACCAAAAAGGATCTAAGTGCCTTTGACCAGAGGCTTTCCCACAGCACAACTGAGACAGTATCAGCTCCTGATTAGGCAGTCTGTGTGAGCTCAGTCAGAACGAAAACCTCGCGATGGATTTTATTTGCCCTGAGAGGGCCCCCTTGGCTTTGCAAGCTCAAGATTAAAACCCCAGCTTTCTCAGTCCAATTGGTTTAGTCAGCATTCAGCCCTCATTTTTTGCCTGAAGCAGAAACAGGGGGGAAGAACAGAAGACAATGCTATTGAAAAAAAATCTGAACTATTTTAATTCAATGCAAATTCTGTGAGCTGTAAGGAAACCGTACTGTTCCGCTTTGTTGCTGTTGGTTGCTAGTTAACGTGCACTGATGGTGCTCTGCTGCACAGATCTTTTGGGGTTCATGGGAAAGCAGGCTCAGAGAAAGCCATGATATAAAGACTCATTTGCATAACAGCAGACAGCAGCTCTGGCACCAATTTCCCTCTGATCTCATAGCACGGAGAAGTTTTAGTTTGGAGGTGAAGGGAAGTTATCAGGGAGGAAGAGACCTTCCTTGCTTCCACAGTGCTGCGTGACCTCTGCACGCTGAACATGACATTAGGCTCCTTCAGCTTGTCCTCCCCTCGTGTCAGAGAGCAGCAGGAACCCTCTGGTATAAACAGTCTGAGGCTGAGACTGGTCTGAACAGAGCGGAGGTGGAGGAGGGGACATCGCTGGGCAGCCAGACCGTGGCCACACACCAGGGCACTGCAGAAAGGCAGCTGCATGTCCTCCTCAGAAGGACCCCACAGTGACAGAGCTGCTAACAGACCCCACCAGGATGACTCCAGCTTGAAGCTTTTCAGCTTTTCCCTGGCATGGCTGGAGCAGCATCCTTGGTCCGCCTCAAAAAAATCTTCTTTTCAGCTTGGGACCCCCCCCCACAAGCAGACTTGTGTGGGGCCAGGCCCAAGTGGGGTTGTGCTCTAACTCTCCCCACCTCAGTTTTGATGAGCTTGGTTCAAAGCCTCTTTCAAAAGCAGATACACACATGGCACACCCAGGTAATGCTGCTAACATTAGGCAAGAAACCAGCAGACATTTAAATATAGAACAGCCAGGCTTGGTGACAGGGAAGAGCTCTGCCAGTGCATCTCGACTTCTTGATCAGCAAGCTCTTACGCTCAGTATTGCACAGAATGAAACAGCACAGCCAATCCTTTTGTTTGGAAGGAAAAATATTCCTGTAAACCGAAGGATGATATGCCAGTTCTCTGTTGGGTTGTTTTAAATTTGCAGCAGAAAAATAAGAAGAAATCTTCTACAGCTCAAGATTTTAAAAATCTGGACGAGATTTCTGGTGAGTCCAAGTTTAGATGCCCACTGACATCTCCAGGAGAGATGAGCATCGATTCCCTCAAGACCAGACCCTCCTTTACGTGTCAAGATGGGCACACACTGGTGATAGGCAGAAGCTACAGTAAAGAACTTCTTAATACAACTAATCCAACAAGATTTAAGCCCTGGCTTTTCTGAAGAGAAAGCCCCAGTTTTACAGCCTGTAGACTATCTGAGTTTCTTAAAACCAACAGAGGATACAAGCCTTTCTGCGCCTGAGAGAAACATTACCCTCACTCTCACTCAGGAGAAAGCCTTGCACTGTTAAATAAGAAATAAAGTGTCTTCCCTTTGCCTGTGGCTCGTAATCTGCAGTACTTGCCACAGCTTTAGGCAGCTCTCAGTGCAGGCACACGGTGCCCACTTGACCTGACACCACACAACAGCCCTGTCAGTACTCCCAAGGCGTTTTGGAGGCACATACCACCAAACAGCAGGGACTGCCCAGCAATCCCTGCACAGGGAAAAGGCAACCCAGGGCAGGTAAACATGGTTAGGTCTGAATCCATGCAAAGCAGGGACAGGATGACTGGCAGACATCTATTCCAAGAACATGCAGTGGGACAGTTGTTTAGTGTTTGGACGAAACGTGCAGATGTCTAGTTCAATGACACTTCTGGCCAGAGTTGTACCTGTCCTGTCCAAATTAAAACTCTTGCTCCATCTCAGTTAGGAAAATCCTCTGGTTTGAGTATCAGCAGGCTCTGTGCCTGCAAGTCTCCCCCCTCTCAGCCAGCCTAGTGCCTGACCTGCTCCCCATTCACATCTGCCTCCACAGCTCCCTCCCCTGAAGCAGGACCTGGAAAAGCTAATCCCTGCCAACAAAAGCTGTCAGCACACCATCACAAAAAGGCTCTGGGGACTGTGTTCTGTCACCTTGATTCACACCAAGCAGTATCTTACTCCCTGCTGCTTCCTGTGAGGCTGCTGGCCAAATAAAGTCCAACTGGCACAAAGGTTGCCCAGTCTATCCTTTAATTACCACCACTATCCATCCAGACCTTGGGTGCAACTCTGGGTCATACAAACAGCCTGATCTTTGAGCAGAAGCTCAATCTCCTCTGTGACGAGCACAGTTTCAGCGCTCAGTGCACTTCTGCCATTCAACAACTGATTCTTGATGCTGACATGAAAACACAAATGAAGAGGTGAGAAGGACAGAAGATGTGGTATTTTATACAGTTCATTTATCTCAAAACTGAACTACCTTTAACAAATGTGTCTATAGTCCACTGGTATTTTATTTCCTATGCTTGTACAAATGACACTTTCCAAGCTGTGACCCAGGAGATGACATTTCGTTTTCAAAAATGACTTGCGAATTTAATTCCTAACAACTTAGAGACTCATGTTCATCTTTTAAGAGTGTCACCAAGACAGTCATTAAGATGCTTTCTGAATAATTCCCACTCACAACAAAATGTTTGTATGGGTTTTCTTGTAAAACAGTAATAAAATTCAAATGTATAAACACAATAAAGGAAACAAGAGGGCTTACTTTTCCCTGTCCAAAGTGCGGGTGCTTGCGTGTGCACATACACACACATAGAGAGTAATTATTATTATTTGTAATAATGGGAGTAAATTGAGTAGACTTTGTCATTTCTGTATCAACAACCAGCAATATAGTTATGCAGATAAAAACAATGTATTTTAATAGCTGTGTGTAATTTTCAAAAAGACCAAACTAAAATGAAACTAAAATAAACCCGGAATGAGAGTATCTAGATAGACACAAAGCCATATTTGCAGCCGGGCTCTGTGAAACAAGTTGCTGTCTGTCAGGAGGAAGGCTGAGCCATCTTCAGGGCAGGCTCTTTGCTGTCAGCCTTCAGAGAAAGGTCGACAGCAACGGGGGAAAGCGCCGCTCCCCCTTCCACCTGCACGGGAACAGCGCACCACGCCGAGGCTGGGATGGGAGCCAGGCGTTCCAGCCTGGGAGCCAGCAGAGCGGACACCCGAGCGGACACTGGCACGTTAATCCCGGCGGGAGTGCGGGGAGGGCTGCGGGGAGCCGGCACGTGGAGCGAGCCCTTACCTGTTCCAGGTAGCGTTGGAGCAGGCCCGGCGCTGCTGGGTCCCCCGCTCATCCAAGGCTGCCTGCTCTCTCTTGCCCAGATCACTGAGGCTGGGCGAACTCATGAACTTCAACCTGCGAAGAGTCCTCATGGTCAAATGTGTGTTTGCGCGTGGCAGCTACAGATACACCATCCTGTTTACACACACACACGCGCGGTGGGGCAGCGGCAGCAGCGGCAGTGCGGGCAGCTCCCTCCGTCTGCTGTTCAAAAAAGAAACTTAAAAAAAAAAGAAGAGAGAACCAGTCTCTACGGAGCACACCTCTGCCAGCAAGAAAACAAACCTTTAATCAGATCAACTCTGACGTCATCAACTGTGGTTAATAATTTTCTCCAGTCCTTTCAAAAAATAAAAGTCAAACTTCTGGCGGCTGCTGCTGCAGCACTTGGAAGGGGCCTCTTGCTGTCCCCGAGTGTGAGGGCTTCCCCTCCCCCTGAGCCCGGGCACCACGTCCCGGGAATCTCGCTCGGTGCCGCGGTGCTGTGCTCCACCTGTCATGGGAACTGCTCGACTCCTCCAGCGGCTTCGGGGGGGTCTCAGGGCATTTCCCAATCCCCTCTCTCTCTCTCTGCACTCATAAATGGAAATGGAACTGGAGGGCATCGGACAGGAAAAAAAAAAAAAAAAGCAAACCAACCAAACCCCAAGCAACCAATACTGACGCACTGAGACTTTATTGGAAAGTTTCATCATTGGCTGTGCTCTGCCACGTTACGACACTGCACACACGCTCACACAGACACATCCACACCCTCCCTTCATCGTACACACTCAGCTGCCTCCTAGGCTGCTCCTCCTCACGGTGCCACAAAGCCACAGGACGGCAAAGGATCCACAAGCAACACGACTATGGAGTGAAAAGGGCTGGTTTGGGTTTCAGCATTTTGAGGAATATTTAGTGGTGCACAGAAGAGCCAGATGCTTTGTCTTTCTCTGCCTTTTTTTTTTTTTTTTTTTTTTTTTTTTTTTTAATTGAGATAACAGCTGCAGAACTCAGGGCACACTTCATTTCTACAAAAGCCCCAGGTGTCTTATCTTCAAAGGAAAAATCTCCTTTCTCTCCCTGACTGCAGCAGTCAGCTGAAGGATATGCTGCTACAAGACTCCAGCCCATGCTTAGCTTGCTGTCACTCACTGGCAGCTCTGTTTTAAATTCAGGATGCCTGGCTCATCTGCTGGGAAGTAGTGTAACAAAACAGTGATTAGCTTTCTCAGAAAAGGAATTGTTTGCAATAGACTGAGCCAGAGTGTAAGAACTGCTTTCTGTTGCTACGGCATTGGTCTGCAAATAGTCTGGTAAAAGCCATGAAGGCTCCTTGCAAAGTAACCTCCCACTCACTGCAAAGGGGTTGCAATATAGAACTTATCATTTCTTTTTCTTTATTTTTCCTACTTTCTACTTACTCTTTTCATCTGTGATAACCTATTGTCCAGATTCAGGCTATAATTGCATCTGCTGGTGTCCAAATAATATAGCAAATCTGAATTTCTCACAGAGAGCTGTGTTTTATGTGCATCATTTACTGACATATTTTAGTAAAAAGCAATTTATCTCACTTTTCACCCAAAGTCAGATAACATTATTGCATATAAATATTCACTTTCAAAGTTTGTATTTGGTATTACCTCCATTTGAACCAGCTGCAGAACTACCTAGGGAAATAAATCCATTTTTACCTTGTGCTGGTTTTAGCAGTAGTGGTTTTATCCAGCTGCTTGGATTAGCATTATATTGACTGCCCTTCCCACACCCAAATCCTCACGTATATCTCTCAAGTTTACAAACAAGCATCACTTTAGATGCCACTTAACATTTCACTTTGTAAGGGACCTGCAGCTCCATGTCTAACCCATGTGCAAAGACATTGCTATCTGTGGTCTCTTCCAGATGTTTAAATCCTTCGAACAAACAAACATACAAACAATCCACTCTGTACACAGCAGAAGAAGGAAAACAAACACAACAATATATGACTGTATTCTAAGGAATGAGATGGCTTCTACAGGATACAAATCAGGGCCCAAGCACAGCTCCAGCAGAACACTGCCCTGTTCAAATCCAGTGAAGGGCACTCCATTTCTGTGGATAACACAGCCAGGGAGCACAACTCGGGCTGAGCTCCTGCTGAGGGCTCAGATAAAACGTGTGTCTGCCCTGCTAAGTGAAATAACCAGTTAGATAAACCCGTGGCAATATAATGCCACCTAATTTCATTTTCCACCTAGCTTGGTTGCTTTTCTGCTTCTCACTTTCCATGAATTTGATAGGCCTTGCAAAATGTCACTATACTGGATTCAACCCTGAGAATTTTTAACTCTTTGATTCCTTAGCAGCACCAGAGACTTTACAAACTGTACCCTGCTGGTGCCAGTATGTCAGCATCTACCTAGGAATGTTTCAT
The DNA here is from genome assembly GCA_035041135.1 of Platyrinchus mystaceus. Classification (NCBI taxonomy): domain Eukaryota; kingdom Metazoa; phylum Chordata; class Aves; order Passeriformes; family Tyrannidae; genus Platyrinchus; species Platyrinchus mystaceus. The sequence continues at coordinate 73,487,922 of JAWWLV010000045.1, read as the reverse complement.
CTGCTTTTTTCCCCTAAAATCCTCAACTAGCTAATTGACTAAATGCAAGGAGCTGCTGTGTCAGCCTTGGATACGCCAGACAATGCTGCAAAAAGCAGTTCCTTGCTTCCTCATAAAATGCTGAATCCAAGAGGAGAGGGGAAAAAAAAAGATCTCTTTCCTTCTGTATGGTGAAATATTACACCTATAGAAGTCAGTCTATTTTTATGCCACCCATCCATCTCAGTAAGCAGGACTAGATTCAGAGCCTATGCACGCAAATACATGGGAGAGCTAGCATTCCAGCTGCCTGAAAAATTCCTGCTTGAGGTAACAGGCTTTCTCTACACTTCTTTCTGTGATTTCACCTGATCAAATGTTGACTTATGATAAAATAAATCACTGTTAACACGTGTTGCCTCCACACATCATTGCAGGGTAATACTTCACGTTTTCCTTGAGCTGTGTGTCCACAGTCACCCTTGACATTACCTCGGCCTGAGCAGCCCTTGGGAATGAAGGGAAAAGAGGTGATCTGCACTTCAGCTTTAAGAGTGAAGAAGAGAAAGGGGCTGTGACTTGCCCAGGCCACCCTATGATGTCCCAGGGCCTCTGCCTCCTGTGCCAGCACACTACACCAACTGGATGCTGCCGGGAGGGAAGGGAGTAATGGGAAGCCTTCCCATAGGCTCAGCACAAGCTTCTTAAATAGAACAACTGCACTCAGCTCAGTCACAGAGCGGAGACTGGAAAGCACTGTTACATCAATTCACTTGAACCCAGCAAGCCGTACCCGGTGCTAATTCCACCACTTCCCTCAGCTCAAAGGTTAAGTGACTGAATCAGAACCACACAACCACCTCGGTGTGGAAGGCACATCCTAACTCCTGCTCCCTCCCTTCCCCTTCAACATCTCTCCTCATAAAACCAGGCCTGTCTCTACTAGACACCCTTCTTTCATCTGTGGGGCCCATGTCCTGTGGGGACTGCACAGCAAGTCCCGGAGCTGCCACGTTGCAGGGAATTTCTGCTCACCTGGACTCTCTCCCTCAAGGCCTAAAACAACATGTAGGCCAGGAGTCCAAGAGGATTTATACTGTTTTTAGAAGACAATGTTAGCCTACAACTCCAGGACCTCGCAGCAAATATGGCTTTTAAAACAAGGGTAACTCCGTAGTCACCTCCTGGTCCACCTGTTACGTCTGCAATATTCTCCCTGGGAGCTGTGGTTTTAAGATCATATTGCTGTCCCCAGCAAATGTTAAAAAAAAATCCAGGCACACCTCCCCAGGTATACCTGTGGTTTAAAAAGAATGAGATTTGCTAAAAAAAAAAACAAACGAACTAACAAACAAAAAGGAAAATAAAAAGAAAATGCTCTACATTTTATTTATGTAATGATATGCTAATTTTTACAGTATAATTGTATTGTCTTCTTACAAGTTTCTTTTTGACCATGATGAGGGAGAAAAAAAGAACATTAAGAAATTCACAATATAAGAAATTTATAATAAAATTGCCAGTGCTGTGACTGCTGTGGGCCAATGTGTCTTAGGCCACACCACTCTGCTACTGCAATGGCAGGTGAGCACTGCAGCGATATCGGTGCCGGGGAGAGAATATAAACAACAAGAGAATTTGCCATCTTGGCTTGCCATGTAAAAGAACTTGCCATGCAGAAGAACAATGCAATAAATAAAAATTTTAATTGGAAAAAAAAAAGGGAAAAAAAGCCCCCTATTTCACTTTGTCTCCCCATCTCTTTTGGAGAAGAGAGCAGAACTCCCCATGGTGAGGCTGAGTGTTGTCTGCTCTGTGAGCAAAGAACAGAAAGGTAAAGCACATCTATGGCAGAAAGGAGTTAAAAACCTCCCTAGACAAATGCGGTTTAGTTTTTCATAAAACACACCGCAAAACTGCGGGCATGCCTCAACACATGCCAAAGTTCAGGAATTAGTCCTCTGACAAAACACTTCTTAAAGGCACCACACGTCCTGCTGCGCCAGCAGAGGAGAGGAAAGGCAGAAAGGAAGGAGATGGGACCATCAGGAAAAATAAAGAGAGCCGGGGGAAATGCAGTTGTAAACCTTATGACTCATCAATTCCTTTGCTGCAATATCCACATAAAGCTCCTTTATTGTTAGAAAACAAAGGATAAAGAGAGCAAAGAAAGTGTGAAACCAAGCAGGCTCTACTGACACCCTTCCTCCTCCATCCCACCGACTCTCTGCAACCTCTGGAGATAAAGGCACTCTCAAGGACAGCTTCTGGCTGTTGTTTATGGAGGCTGGTCATAGGACAGCCTTGGTTTTGCCTGATTTTTGCCCTCTCCACAGCCAAGCATTGATTTGATTTATAAGAGGGGACTTGGGCTTACTTACACTTCTTCCCAATCTTTGGAACACCTCCTGCATACTCCTGTACTTCACATCCTGTAACCAATCCTGCCAACATGACCACAGCTGCCTCCAACCCTTTAGACAGAGTTGGGCTCTCTGCCCCTTCACCTGCATGTGGGACACACATGGGGTTTGCCTTTTATATTGTGAAAAGGAATGCCCAAGACAGCATCTCTTTCCTGAGCACGCAGAAGGTGACACCTAAGAAGAGCCCTTTGGCTACAGTAGGAAGGGATGCTCTGGCAGTTTTTAAATATAAAGGAAAAAGGAAAAGGAGACCAAAATGTTGGTACTAATGCAGTGTTTGCGAAACACTCCTTAGCTGGCTCTGGGTGAATCAAGGCTTCATGTTTGAGTTATGAGTTCTTCTTTACCCTTTTCCCTTGGTGTTTGTACTTCAGGCAGCAGAACAGGGCCCTGAACTCAGACTAAGTCCCCAGTCTCCAGCCTAATCTAACACAGGTCATGAATCAAACAATACCTGCTCAAAGCATCCATGAAATCCCACTCCTTTGTCAGCAGCAGTTTTGGTTTACAGAGCACAACAATACAAGCAGTTCTTAAAATACAGTAGACAGCTAAATCTCATTTCCTTCCCCTTCAGCAGAAAGGCATTAGGAGAGAATTAGGATAGCAATGGGTCTGTTACACCACCATGTCAAAACATCGAGCTTTCCATCATACAGCAATTTCCCTGGCTTCCAGTATCAGTCCTTATTACCTCTTTAGGGATTCTGGGGATTAAAGATAGTGCAGGGATCAGAATAAACATAATGGTTATGCTGGAGGAGGTGAGAATCAATGCGCTGGATTACAGGACCTGTGGCATTACCACCTTCCATTCACACCCCCTCCAGGGGAGGAAGGAGGTGGATTTCTGAGCACCAGATGTGCCTGTTCCAGGTTTCACTGCTGCCACTCACTGAATTCACAACCCTGTTGTAACCAGTGTATATCCAAGGCAAGCTCACAACTTTGCTGTTAAATGGAAGCCAAACCTTTAATTTTGATTTAGGAAGTAAAGTCTCAAGAGTTCTGATCAATACAGAAATCAAACGTTTAAAATACTTTGTGCTCTTATTACAAGATCATGAGATAGTGGAAAATTAATCTTGCAAAGTAACTGAGCTCATAACGCACATGACTTTTCTCCCTTCCTGAGCTCTATGTGAATTCTTTCCTAAATTGCCTATCTTGCATAATTTTAATTGGATCCTGGAACACCGTGACCTTGATGCAGCCGCTACAGTATCTCAGTGCTGTCTTCTACAGTTATATATGGTACAGTGCCTTCCAAATACGTGAACCCTGAGAGATCACAAGTGTGTGCTGTGCAGGGCTGTTTTCCTTCTACCCAAACATTTTTGATTCAAGGTCTTCCAAGAAGGCTCTGATTGCCTTGGAAGGTCACCAAGATAAAGAACCCACTTCAGTAACTAGCTGACTTTCTAATAAGTTGCACTGGTGGTAGTCCTGAGTAATAATCCTGGCTTTACTCTCAAAGATGGGATATCACTTGTGTGATGTTCTCTCTCAGAATCTGAGCATGGCTGGAAACATAAACCATGCCTTGAGACTACTGCCACCTCCTGTGCCTAAGTCAGGGAGGTCACTTCAGACCTGAGACAGCTCTGCACACTTGGGGGATCTTTGGTGGTGCTACGCTGCTGTTACTCAAAGGGTACTACAACTCTCTGGAGCAGATCCTGCAGTCCTACAAGAATCACAAAAGCCTGGCCTTCAGTACAAATGGATTCTTATAGAAAATTTATCCTTCTCTCTTTGCATCACAAGGAATGCAAAATTCACTAAAAAGACTTAGAAGATAATCCAAAATTGCAACAACTAGCTGTGTGCTTGGACTCTGCAGCATTCAGCACAGTGGAGCCTTTCATTAGGAACATAAAAATGGGAACCTTTTGCCACCTTTCATCCACACATGCCAAGACAGTAGCTGCAGACTGAGACATGGGGCAGCAGGAACAACAAGAGTAAAAAAAAGGCTTCATTGCACACATTATTTTCCACTTGTACCTACAAATCTCCACCAGGCCAGCAGGTCTAGTACTATGACCTCTCAGTATGCATCACATCCTCAGTGTTTTCTCAGGGTGCTCTGCGAAATAATTTGTCTCAAAAGGCAGAACGATGGAATTTTTTAAACTCCGCACCAAGGTTTGGAAAAACTCCTTCTGCTCTCACTCCAGCTCTAAAGCCTGTCTCAGTCTTCAATCAAACATCAAAATGACATCACCATTTGAGTTATCACCTCAAGGAATGCCTTATTATCAAGGAGGTAAGACAAATTCCGTCACATTTCCTTCCAGAAAACACTCTTTTCCCCACAAGGCAACAACAACTAGATAACAAGTCAAGGTACTCCCTAAACCAGCATTAACACCAACCTTCTCAAGCTACTGAGGGATGCAGGGCAAGAACAGAGCATCATTCAGAAGGTTTAAGGCATCTTCAACAGCTTTATGGTGTCTTCCCTGTCTCTCCTTCCTGATGAGTCCTGCTGTTCCAGCTTTTGTGTCTACCAGGTTTCATTTAATCATTTCAAATGATGTTCTTCAACCTCAGGCTGTAGAGATTTTCCATTGCAAAACAGTTCAAGCTCTCTAAATCTACAGAAAACTTAAAACTTCTCTTTTTTTGGTCGCCCTCAGAAAACTGCTGGGACCATAAAGGTTTTAGGCTTCCTGGTATCAGGAGCTGTGAGCCACGCAGGGTCTTTCAGGCTGGCTGCTCCAGCACCACACTGAGCTCCCACGATCCAAAACACAAAGGCTGAAGGACTTAAATCCTGAGCAGGGCTCTCAGATGCTCTGCTGAGGTCCTGGTACCAAAAGCCATGTTTCTAGGATGCACAGCTCCTTCACACAGAAGGCTGTAGGCCTGATAGTCACTGCCAGGCTTGCAGCCAGCACTTGTGTGAACTGCTTCCTTCCTTCCATATTCCATTTTGGGAACGTCATCAGAAGAATAAATAAATTGAAAACCTCTCATGAGTGGAGAAGTGGTGAGCTCCACACTCAAATCTGTCTCTCAAGTCCCTTTGAGATACTTTGGTCTTTATAAATAAGTTCACACCAAACTCCACAACTCAATGTTTTTACAGTGACTGGAGGATCACAGGAGGATGGACAAAGCTTGGCCCCAGGAGAAACTGCAGCCTTTGCTAACCCTGACTCTCAAAATCTGCCAAACCCACTTGTGTCAGCCTACTTTATTTTACATTTTATTTCAGGCCCATTTGAGCCACGTGCCAGGTTTGGGTGTGATGATACCTGAGGTGATGAGGCTACCTGGGAGGGCTGGGCTGGGGCTGTGTCCCCTCAGCAGCACAGGGGCTGGGAATTCCCACCCATCAGATGTTTGGGGAAGGAGCCCTGGAAAACAGCCATGTACAACACACAAAATCCCACAATAAAACCTGAACCTTAACACCTGTGAGCACATGCTCCCTGGCCCGTTGTTTTTAATGAGATTTTAACTTTTTGACTGAGCCCCTCCCAGGGTTAAACACCTTAACTCGTACAAACATTTATAAATCGACCTCTGCTCTGTCATGTGTGGGGTTTTTCTATAAAAGGTGTCTGCCTTTGGGTCTTCCAGATAGTATGAAAGGGGCAGTGGCTGCTGGGCAAACGCTACAGGCAGGACCCATCCTTGGCACCCTCTTCCCTCAGCTTAGGGGAGCCATCCCCTGTTTAGAGGGGACAAAACTGAGGCCAGCACCCCTCCTTGGTGAGTGATGCTTCCCACAGGGCACTCTGTCACCCTGGCAAACAATTAGAACCTCCTCACCTCACACTTTTGCTCTGTTCTGCACAGGGCTCCCTCACCACGTTCCTGGCACATACCTGAACAGTGGCACTGCGAGTCTTCCAGCTTTGATGCATCCTTAAAGCTTGAGTCCCTGCTGTGACATTTTAGTGCTTGCAAATTGGAGGGGCATCAGTTAAAAGATAGAAAAGCAAAAAAAAAAGGATATCTCTTTTTTCCCCCCCTCAGTCTCAGAAAGGTCAGATTTGGAATTAATTTTATCTTGTGTAATGTTTTGGCTTGGTTCATATTTATTCCAAGTGAGTTCACCCATTTCTACTGCAGAAATAAAAGGTCATGAAACCAGTGAATTCTCTTTCTCCTAAAAGGGGTGAATCCCTTCTAGGGAGTGAATCACCAGTGAAGTGTAGGGAAAGAAAAGAAAATGCAAAAATATCTTCTGTGAGACTGTAATCACAGCTGGGTGCAATTACAAAATGCAAAAGGGGACTTTGGATGCCATTTGTTTGCATCAATTTTTAAGCCATCTGTTTAATTTGATTGATGAACACAGGGGAAAAAGCAAACCAAACCTTTTATCTTCTTGCTAAAACAAAAAAAAATAAATAAAGCAGTTCCTTTCTGCAATATTTGTCTATGCAGCAATAGGAGCCAGCACAAACATTTGACCAGATTGGGAGAAGGGAGGAGGACAGGGAAGGGACTTGAATCACTTTTTCAGAAGATAAATCTAAAATGATCCTGGCCCTCAGCTAATACTCCACGTTAAAAAAGAGATATGTGTGTGCACATATGTGAAAGTCATTATGTTGGTTTTATTAGTCATCTGTTATAGAGATTAGTTCCCAACAGAAAGTTTGGGCTCCAGATCTGAACTCTCTGAGGAAGGACAGTATCCAGAACTGAACTTTTGACTCAGACTGGCATTAAGATAAATGGCTTTTGAATCCAGGTTTTTGGTTCATTGACTCCATTTGGGTTTCCTTGGTTTGTTTAGTGCAAGTATTCAGCGTGTCAGATGAAACGTAAATGCATCTAAACTTATCCTGCTGGAACAGAATAAAAAGTTTCAGTGTTTGCTTGTAATGCATTGTTTTCAATGTAATGCTTTCAATAAAAAAAAATCTTCTTGGTTCATGTGTTTTGAAACATTCTTTTTAAAGGCTTCCCAACTCTACTGTTGGTACCCAATAGTACTACAAAAAAACCCCCCACAAAACAATAAAAACACCCAAAACAACAACCTAACAAAGTATAGGAATCTTAATTTTTAAAGGCTGAATGCTTAATAGTGTATAACTGTCCCTCCCTATGAGAGAGACTAAACTTTTGTAATCAAAACCAAAGGCATCCAAAATTATTAGATACTTTGTTAAGTCCTAGTTAAGGGGTCTAATGAAAATATGATCAGGAGCCACTTGCATTTCACGGTTTTGTTATACATTTATTAAAAAAGGCTACATGGTTATCAGTGTTAGATGTTGAAACAGATTTTTGTATATTTTAGGGAGAAAAAGATACTATAGAAATTTTCAATTTTTGGCATTTTTGTAGACCCCACTTTTAAGAGTTATTTTAAAACAGGTCATTTGGCGCATAAACTGAATGCCCCATTTCAGTTCAAATGCAGAACAAAAGTTCTAAAGACATTAAAAAAAACCCAAACAATTTTCAAGCCCACATTATGAATTTTTTTTTTTTTTTTGGTGCCAGGCACATGACCTTTTAAGGCCTTATTCTGGTAATCCTCATTATTTAACTTTTGGGAGATTATTCAGCCCTCATTGATGTGACCTGTTCTCCTTTGCTCAGTTATGAAAGTTATTTGGGTTGCATTTGTGTGGAGTTGGGGAAGTAACAGGAATGAAAGCTCCTATTTTCACCTTCACTTAGCAAAATTAAATGTAATAAATATAAGTCTTCAGCTGTTATACGGAGTTATTTTATATAACATTAGATAAGTACATCTACAGATAAAATATTTACACTTTTATCTACACTTTACTACTGCCTGTATTTTAGTGAGATGGCAAATAATTAACTGGAATAAACATGGAAATAATATTTGAAATAATTCCTTCCTTTTGATTAAATTCTCTGCAAGAGCTGTGAAGAGAGGCAATCACTGCAGTGACAGCAGTGCAGTGACCTGGGAGGTCAGAACTCAAAGGTGCAATTAAGACACTCCTGTGCTAAAGTTCTGCACTCCAGTCTGCTCTTCTATTTCTTTAAGCTCAGTTAGCACTGACTACTGGGAAATGCAGTGATGGACATCAGAAGTGGGTCTCAAAAGTAGAGATGTACAGGCAAACCCATTTCTCACTGCTGGAGAAAACTGGGCACATTCAGGGTGCACTTCATCCCATCCTATAAAGGATATTTCAGCCTGGTCAAGGAGTGTCACGCTGAGGATGTGCCTGTTCTCTCCACTGACTATAAAGAGAACATAATGTGAGCAGCTCAGATATGGATATGGTATCCCAAGCTGTAAATATCTAAAATTAGCTAAGAATGTCATCCCCAGTCTCTTATTGCCTGATTGATCATGTATACAAGTGTAAATAATCTGGCATCCAACTAATGAATGTTTCATTTCCTCGAGCACATGCTCTGACCCTCAATGAAGAAATCTTTGAGAGGTATCTTTGGTTTACAAGCTGAGCTGATATTTCAAGTTGGGAGTATTAAATTAGTATTTCTAGAAGAATCTGCTGCTGACCAAAGGCATTGAGGGATTGAGAGAAAAGGACAAAGTTTGCAGCGTTCATGACACAGCCTGGCTAGGGAGTCAGCTGTAATTTTAGGGGAGAGGTGAGCTGAGAGTTAACACCCTCCAGCAGTAAACAAGAAGAATTAAACAATAAATAAAAATACTGCCGGGTTCTCCTCTTTGTATTTGGAGGGGGAGAAAAAAGGGAGCAAACAAAGGGTTACAACTTTGCCAGGAACTTCTCAAAATACTAATTACGAAAAACATGAGTGCTTATCCCCTGTGACCCAGTAAACATATCGTTAACCTCTTTTATTATCTCAACACTCTCCTGCTGACTTCTGTCCCCTTATGAGGACAGCAAACCTATTACTTTGCTGCTTCTGATTAGGCTCCTGCCATTCCACGGATTCTGTATGTGCTTCATTTGAAACCCGTGACATTTCCATGGAATAATACAGAACACAGAGCACACCTAGAAAGTAAAACCTCTGTGCACCTGTTTACAGAGGCCATGGCCTGCAGATGTAAATTAATGGGGGCCTGACATCTTCAATACCTGTTTTCTATGGTCTCTGTTATGGTAGGGCCAGACTCCTAAGACCTTTAAATTATACCACACCACAGTAAGGAGCAAATAATACTTGTGGGTTTATGCACGCTGTTAGAATGTAAAATTTTAATACAATAAAGTTGTAAGCATCACTTAAGGTTTACTATATTAGCAGCAAGTTACGGCTTTAACAATGAAAAAACCCCAAGTGTTTATGAAATGCTGGATTCGAAGCAGGCAGGCAGGTTTTTTTTCAGAGGCAGCAAATGCTCTGTCAGGGTGGTGGTAAGCTGCTCAAGGCATGATGTTTAATAATGACTCCTTGCATGGTGGGAAGTCTGACTGTCCATCACAATACAGTTACAGATTACACAATAATCTATAAACAGTTTACAGTGGGATGGTTTGCAAACGCTCTGCTAAATACAGAAGGTTTACATGTGTGTTTTTGTTTACTCTGAGGGGCAGTTATTTAGAAAACCAAGAATTAAAAGTTTAACAACGAACAAAACAAAGATAGGTTGTTCACAGTGAGCTTTCTGAAATATTTTAGCAAAGCATTAAAGCAGCAGGGGCTGAACCCTCCTAGGAACTGTATTTGGAGTTGCTGCTGACAGAACTCATGTTTGGGAACAGATTAGTTGGTAGACTTGTAACTTAGTTAACAGCAGATGTGGGTATTTGTTTTAGGAGGGTTGTTAAGTTCAGGAGCAGAAATTTTCTGGGTATGCTTGAAATAATGCGGGAAGGGAGAGCAGGGATTTCCTGCCTGAGTTATTCTTCCGTCACCTTTTCCAGAGGAATAAAGAGAAAGGCCATGCCCATAATCACATTCTTGATGACCTGGGATATCAAGTTCCCACTGTACAATGCCCGCTCTCTGCTACTGACATCCTTAACTCACTTCTCAGGGAATGCAGAGCAGCAGTAGCTGAACAACACCCTGGAAATCCTCAGGGAAAAAAGGTGCAGTGCAAATCAAGACGAATTCTCTTGTTTTTCTCTCACTTTGAAACCTCTGTGGTTACAGAACAAGCTCAATTCTGCTGTAGGTCCCAGCCTTCCTCACATCCCTGGAAGTGTCCAAGGCCAGGTTGGATGGAGCTTTGAGAAACCTGGTCTAGTGGAAGGTGCCCTTGCCCATGGCAGGAGGTTGGAATAAGAAGATCTTTAAGGTCCCTTCCACCCCCAAACTGTGACTCTGTGAGTACCATGCAAGGTCCTGACAAACTGAAGATTATAGGGAACCAATGACTCTTGAAGCCTGGGATGAGACCAAGTAATGCTATAGGAAAATCCAGCTACCACTGCAATAAAGTAGCATGGAACAGGAATTCCCACCATTTAGCACTGGATATAGATTGGGCAGAAAGCATCCATTACCACCAACTAAATCAAACCACAAGTTTTCAAGAGCCAACCCTTTAGAAAAGATCTCTTTCCTTAAAAAACACAGGAAAAAAGCTGAAGCCATGGCAGAGATTAGATCCTGCAGCTTAGTAACAAAGTAAATAAGTGTTTAAGAGAGAATAAGCCTCTCAATACATTCAGAAAGAAAATTCTTTTGGAGGAGGAAATTGGCAATTGTTTTCTGAGATTTCTAAGTTGCTTTTAAAAAAATAGCTACACGCAACAATGATGTTAAAAGAAAAACAGAACAACATCAAGAACAGATTAAGAACATTTACTTTCCTTTCACATAAATGCACTCACACACCCCCATGCACACTCTTTGATGACAGGCATTTACTGGAAGTGATTTCAAGAAATCTTTAAAAATTTCCTCCTTCCCCAAAACCTCCCATCTGAAACGTGAATCCAATTCCAGCGAGGAATATTAAGGAGCTCTGGGGGGCCATTCCAAGCCCCTCTGCAGAAACAGCTGCAGCTGGGGAAGACATTTCTCCTGCTCAGCTGTTCAGTGCCCCTTCTTGCCACACCCATGTATCCATCAATCATACACAGGTCATTTGAGAATCCCTCCCGTGCTCCAGTGCACAGTCAGCCTTAATCTGTTCCTGCAGTGCTGACTGGGATCCTGGTGAACAGCATCTGAACCCTCTCTCCAGCTTGAGGTTCCTGTGCTGGGTGACACTTGAGCTCTTCCATCACCCATCCTGGCCCTTCCCTTCAAGGCTTTTTTTCCCCCAAGGACATGAAAGTTATTTAGAGGCTCCTCTCAGACAGCAGAAATTTGAGCAATTTTCTGTATGGCTTGCTCACAATCCTGATTCAGCTGTAAATAGACTCCCAGCTGAAAGTCCATGTGTACCATCTTTTTAAGCTGTACCAGAGCTAGAGGGCTGCAGGCTGACATGCACTGATGCTAAAAACCCCAGAGTGCTGCATTGGGATTCAGATATTTCCCTGTGGTAGAAAACACAGTGGGTTTGGGGGAAATTTTGGAGGAGAGACATTAACCCTACTGAGTTCAACAAAACTCTGCAGGTGTCTGAAATTGGAAATGTTTTCCAGTTGTAAATAACATTGCAGAAACCTGTGCTTACCTGCTAAAGGGAGAAGAAAACGGGGTTGAATAGCAAATAGGGAAGACTTTGCAGCAGATTTCCGAGAGTCACATGAAAATTCTTGACAGGCGACACAAATAGGTTGAAAAAATTCAGCCCCTTGCAAAAAAGGCAGCTCTGCAACAACAGATGAACAGAAAAGCAGCATTGCAAATATTGCTATTCTAGAATGTTTCAAGAGTGCACTAATAACCCCCTAATGGCATACAAAGAAGTAAAATAAGCGTGATAATCAGTGCTTTTCTACCTTATCACTGACACAAATATTTCTTCTCGTACTTTTCCCCCTTCTGTTTTATTTTCTTCAGGGGGAGCAACTAATTGGCACCAACACTGAGAGCTACACTTATCACTAAAGAGGGTAAGAGAGTTTCCAAGAGCACACACGGTGCAAGTGGTTCTGTGTTCCAGCACTAAGGAGGTGACATGAAGAGGCTTGAAATATGCTGCATGATCTGCTGTGATCAGCTTTGGAGAGCAGATGTCCTGGAAGGCCCACAAAAGTCTTGAATGTATCATCTGGAAATACTGGAAATTCTTTCTTTAGGGCTTCAAATTATGGCTGCAATGTCACTGCCTGCCCTGCTCTGGTCTTGAAATGCCTCTCTAAGATGACTATTAACACAATAAAAACACCAGAGTGGGTAACTTGGTATAGCACAGAATTTAGAACTCTGTGACTTCTAACCCCAATAGAAATATCATCATAATTTAAATATTTTTTTAAAAAATCACTGGTCAATAAATATCGAACGCTATTAGGAAAAAACCTCATATATATATACACACGTATTTACAGACATATACACAGTGATATTCACATGCATCCACATTCTGAGTACAGCTCTTCATGCCTTGCACTTTGCACAGTCATTAGTAACACACTGCTAAATTTAACTAGAAATGTAGAGCTGTCCTGTTTGGCTCAGTTCACCCTGGGCACAAACCAGTCTTGCTTTAGATTCGTGGTGTTTCACACCCACTTCCCAAGGATGTTACTACTTGAGTTCAAAAATATGTATTTTAAGGTTAATCTTTGCTGTGCTTGAGAGAACTAAATAATCCCCTTATACTCCCACCTTTTGTCTGAGCTTCACTCTGTTACCACTTATTTTAGGGTGCTGGTTTGAAGCAGAGCTGTGTGGAGCTGGGTTTTTTGCCTGCAGTGTGTTCAGGAGCTCAGACATGAGCAGCTCAGCACACAGCCTACAGGAACAGTGATATCACCCCCAGTCTGCAGGACACAGAGTCACAAACTGCTGCTTTGAGCACCTGGGGGCAAGGCAGGAAAAGCAACCTCTCAGTGGCACCTGGGAGATGACACACGAATGGATTTGAAGCAAGGGATGTAAACAAAACCACAAGATGTGAGCTTGGTACACTGGATGTGGACACACCAGACCAACAAAAACTCCTGTGGACACAGCTGGATGTTGCACCAGTACACGGAAAACTGCTTTAAAGCAAACAAGCTGTATCAGGGTAGAGCTTTCTTAATAGAGCTGAGTTTATACTGGGAGTGCCTGGCAACTGCCACAGTGGTCAGGACACTGAGGGCTTCCAAAAGCTTCCAAAAGATCAACTCATCTCAGCTGGAAGTGGATACTATCAAAACACACCCCTAAAATAACAGGTTTCCCTCTCTAGAGACTTTCCAAACCCACTTGGACGAGTTCATGTGTCACCTGCTCCAGGAGACCCTGCACTGGACTGAATGATCTCCAGAGGTCCCTTCCAACCCCAACAATTCTGTGATTCTTATAATCAATTTTGGCTTTTTTTCCCTCCCTGCTTAAAAGACAAACTCAAGAAGATTCCTCATCTTCTGTTCTAAAGTGTATGAGAAATCCCACTGATTTTATGGACAGAAAGTGTAATAATAGTTAATCAGTTCCCAAAAGATTGGATGCTTATGGATATGGAAATAGTGTTTTGCTTGGAGATCATGCTTTGACATTTCTATGCCAGCAGATAAAAAAAAAAGGCCTCCATTTTGGCTATAACCTGTGATAATTTGATTAGGCAGGATAATAAACTTACATCACAGTGCTATTCTTCAGGATTTGAGGGGGTCATTTCAGAATAAAATTCCACTGCCTTTTTTATTTAAACCAACCTAACTTTGATGATCAAAGCTCAGCTGGTCCACCAATGCAAGCATGAAGTATAAGTTATTATTTTTTTAAAAACTTGTGAATTACATTTATCTTGCTTTCATCTAATATCCTGTATATCTTAAACTATTTATAGGTTCAGGGGGAAAAAAAGAAAATGCCTGAAAAAACCCCAACCCATGATGCTGCTGTATACTGTAATTAAGCATATTCCTCACTCCTGCTGAGCAATCAGTGCAAAGCAAATGAAGAATTCATTTGTTATCAAGTACTGATACTATGCCTTTAACAAGGCATCTCCCAGAGGCAGAATTCCAGAACTGCTTTACAGTTTCCTCAGGCACGCAGTGCTTACCCATCCCTCCACCTGAGCACAGGGAAAGGAGCAACTTGAGTCTCTCAGGAGAATCCCTGTGTAAGACCCAACATACTTCTGCAGGCACAACCATCAGGTTGCAGCTTTAGAGACTCCTGTCCAGAAAAAAAAAAAAACTGACTCCAGAGAGTTTTGGACCCTAAAGCTGCCACGAGATCCAGATTCATCTCAAGCTGCTCTGAATCACAGGGCAATGTCATTTCCAGGTATATTCTACATGTGAGGCAGAGGAGGAAAAGGTGCAGCAGATGATTATTGGTTACTGATGCCACTTGAAAAAAAAACAGCTGTTTGAGAATTTGTTCAAAACCAAAATGCTACTCCTGGCAGAGAGTCTGGATGTCCAAATGTTAGAGAGTATTCAAAAATAAGGGTAAAACACAGGATCATTCCTCACAAGTGCATTACAAATAATACAGCTGCCCTCCCTTTTCTAAGTGACTGCATTTTAAAATTAATTTATTTATGACTGTGGGTGAAACTGATTTGTCCTACAGCATGAGCTTGCTCAGTGAAGGGAATGTCAGCTCCTCCTCAGGACTGACAACGAGAGCTGCTGTAAATCACTTTCAGTGGAGCTGACAGAGTTGCCCCACTTATCACCTACTATTCAGGCAGCTCCAGCCCAAGAAATCGGTCACACAGACTCTAATTTTGGGTATTACTGTGCATGTCTTTCAATCCAACCCCAAGTGGCCAGCAAATAAGCTCTATAATTTCAGTGACTGCAGCCTACAAAGGTCCAAGCCAAGAATCAAAGCACTGGTGATTGCAATTAAACTACAATCAGCCTGGTGGGCTGATGTGATGCAGGTCTGGCTGTTAAAACCCACAGCAGGATCATTAAGGACCTTTTCCTACTGGAAGATTTTACTTTGGGGCTGCAATGACAGGGCAGCTTGGCCATGGCTGCAAAGCAAAGGCTTGCTCACCTCTTTCAGGATTTTACCAGCTCAGTTCAATCAACTGAAAAAAAAGTGCATGGGAAGAATGAAATGCAAAGACATGAATGTAAAATGTACCATCTGTACTCTTGGCTTCATTCCTCAAGTTGCATGCAGATTTTCCTTTGGGCTTGCTGAGCTTTATTTCAGTCTGTGAAGCAAGAGGCCTTTTGTGCTCTTGGCTTTCCCCTCCCCAGCCATTTAACTGGTCAGTCTACAACTGGTCCCAACAAGCAGAACCACAGGGTTCACCCTGTGCTATCCCTGACTTGCCAAAATCTTCCAACATCTGAAAGACTTTTTCTTCCTTTTTTGCCAGATAGAAAAAGATGACACTACGTCTTCTGGACTTTCCTTCCTTGATCTTTCTCCTTTAAAAAAAAAAAAATTCCTCTAATGGAATTAGAGCTCATACTATAGCTTCAAATTATAGCTAAAGGATGGATTCTGATGAGTTCTGGCTACAGAAAAGCTCCTGTTGACCTTCCCTGGGGCAACATTGTACCTCAGACAAATAATTAGATTGTTTTTAAGGCTGACTTCTCATTGCTGATTTATTTTTTTTTTTTGCTGATGTGGGAGATAAATAAGACAGTTTTATTACAAGCAGGGTGCTTATGGTTATCCTATGATGGGGAGTCTAGGGCTGGGGATGTTCTACAGTTTCTTATGGCTATGTTGCAGCCATGACCTGTTAATAGTTGCTA
>JAWWLV010000045.1:73457492-73471723 GCA_035041135.1 Platyrinchus mystaceus | reverse complement strand
GTGCACTGTTAATAAAGTTCTTTGTTTCATTTTATTGGACCGTCTTATAAATTTTACTCAGAGTTATTTCTCACACTGACAGCCCATTTCTGCTGCATGTATTGCTAAGTTTCTTTTCTGCTGCAATAGTGGCACTTAATCTGCTTTTATATCTCCGAGGACATAAACTAATGATGATCAAAACCTAAAGGCAACAATTTCCCCTGAAAACTCTTGGTGTTACTCTTAAAAGAAGTCAGATGAAAAAGTTGCAGAAAGCTCTACATTAGAAAGTGTCAACTTTAACTCTGTGGCGACAAGGAAAAAGCTAAAACATACCAAAACCAATACCTTGAACAATTCCAGGGATGGCTCTGCCTTAATGAAAAACACAGAAAAATATTCAACAATTTCATCAGGAAAAGACTAGAAAATCCTATTCATTTGAAACTAAATTCACATCAGTGCCCTGTTTAACAGGCTGCCCATTTACAGGGCTCACATGAAAGTCAGCATCCCACAGTGATTTCAATAAAACATTAAAGCTTCAGGTTAACGCAGGGAGAAGAGTTCTTGGATGGGTGAGTGCAGCATAACTAAACACTAGAAGTTCCTTTTGAACTTTCCACAGGCTTTTTCAGGATGAGACAGAAAAGTCTCTCCTTTGCTTCCTTTAAAAGCACTCAAAACTCATGAATTTTTGAAGCAGCATTGGAAGGGTTTTACTGGAAAAGGATGCAGTGAGTGTAAACGAGAGCATTTTGGAAGAATTTCACTTGAGTCCCTGCTGGGTCTCCTTTGCTGGCTCAGTCACTTCAGGCAATCTCAGTCATAAGAACTGTCAACTGCTTTACCCCTGAATTGGAAAACTGAACAAATCCAGGCAGTATTTTCGGCACAGCAGCTTTGCAGTATCTCTGCAGCAGCATTTCTCTCCCTACCAACACACACCCCCCCCCCAAAAAAAAAAAAAAGAAAGAAAGAAAAGCAAGCATTCCACTTCAGCTGCCTTTGCTTTTGACTGAAATGCCAACATTTCTTACTGGCCTCCTTCCTCATTCCAAAGAACTGTGGGAGGTGGGAAAACAAAAAGGGGAACATTTCAATGTGTCCCCCCTATTTATAAGCAATTCCTGCACCTCGGGGAGGTCCTGCCCACAGCCATCCTGCCCCAGCCCCGTGCTCAGCCTCTGCCTGCAGAGCTGCCAGACCACACAAAGCAGCCGCTGCTGGAGCCAACCTGCAAAACATTTGTCACAGATAGGAGCTTCCTATTAAGAACAATGGAGAGATTAAAAGACTGGTGGATCCCGGGCAACCGAGAATCACAGCCAGCTTAGAGACACAAACCTCACCCTTTTCATCTGACCCCTTCGCTCCTGGCACAGCCAGCTTTGGATGGAGCATCAGGAGAGGTGGGGAGAGGCACCTGACAGCAGAGCAGAGCCAAAAGTGACTTCCAAGGCAGCAAGAATTTAAAGCCTGCGTGGCAAAAAAGGAATGACAAAGTCCCAACCCACAAACCCTCCTGACAACTTTATCTGTCTCTTTTCACACATCTGCAGACTCTGCTGAACATGCTCTAAGGCTCACCAGCCTTATTGTGGGCATCTCTACTCAAACCACCAAGCTTCTGGCTCAGCACCCTTTAGGCACACACCTCTCACAGGTCTATTTTTAGAGCGGAGCTGGGGTCACCTGTGGCTACTGTAGGGATCACAGAGCCAGCACTGGCACCAGACTAGAGACATATGCAGAACCTGCAGTGGAGTTTTACAAGGGATGCTCGCAAGGCCCTGGCTGCAAAGAAAAACTGTGGTTGGGTGGCACAGATTGGGCAAAAAGAGTGGGAAATATTGTAATCCTCCATTCCCATGGTCACTAGGACTGCAGGGAAAGAAAAGAAAAAATGGATAAAAAGAAGTCCAATCCTTACACAGATAGCACTCCACAGTCAGGAATCCTGAAAGCAGAAGTAATTGCCACTTGCATTTAATAACATGAGGGAAACAGGGAAAAAAATAATAAGAATAATAAGTAGGCAGCTCATCCTAAGCTCATTACAAATGGCTTCCCAGCCTGCAAAGAGAAATTTAAGAAATGATGACACTGCTACCCCTCCTGCCCCTCCCTGCTCTATCCAAGCAAGGATGGCCAGAGGCTCTGTTTTACTGTCCCTGTGCAAATCCAGTGGTGCCAAGGGGGGTGAGGATTCGGTGAAGCTGCCAGATGCAATACTGAGATACTTTCTGCTCCACCAGCCCTGCAGATCTGGAAGAAAGATAGCAAATAGCTGCAGGCAGCAACTTCTTCTATTTCCTCTGACGTTTCTACTACACCCTCAGACTCAGATTGTGACTCTGCACAAGGCGGCAGCTGCTTAGTCAAAAGCTTCCTGAGGAAACCCAGAAACATGAGAATACAGCTCCACAGCCTGCATCTGCTGCCACTCTCAAAGCACACACTGCTGCCTGAATGCCTAGAGAATAATGGGAGAAAAGGATATAAAAGCAGCATTTGACTCCTCTCTAGTGAGGATGATACGTCTGGATATCAGAGGATAAATTACTGTGGGAGGAGACAGACCAGGTCCCTCCCCTCTTAGTTGACAATATTTGTGGAGATGTGAGTTTTTGGCTTGGACTTACACAAAAGTTGGCAAGTTCACGGCTCCATCAATGCTCCATCACTGGATAAACTCTGCAGCAAAGTCAGGACTTGGTGTGCTGGAGGCAGCATGGAGGGAAAGGTTTTGTGGGAAATAAATTGACTTTATAAACATGAGGTAAAGAGAAGTAGCAGGCATTACAGCACCTGAAAAAAAGCAAAAAACACCTGAATTCAACTCATCTTTTTGTGTCCTGCCATCACTAATTTACAGTCCTACAGTGCAAACACTAGGGATGTAAAAACTGTCATTTCATCATCTGAGCAGCCATGAGAGACCCCTTGAGCCTCCAAACAATATCCAGCTTTTCAGCAATAACTCAGTTGCAGAGCTATTCTCAGGGATTAACAACGGCCCAAATGGCCCTTCAGACTCAGGAAGGGGCACTTGGCAGTGACTAATCTCTGGAAAATCTATGTCATCATTAGTAACACCAGGAGAGAAGTATCAAAAGTAGTGTTGTGTGGAGTTTTTTTTATCTTGGGTATACAAGGTATTCTTCTGCTGTCAACAGATGCTGGATCAGGACCCAGGCTGTTATGAGACCATCTCAAAGAGCCTTTGGCTCTGGGAGAGGAAAGGTGGACTCCACACACCCTGTGCTGGGGGTACCCCCTCAGACACCTCTTGCCTGCCCAATCGAGATTTCAACAAAGGTACCTGAAGCCATTCACAAAAGCACACTGCACCCTTGGTGGTTTTGTTTAGTTTGGGGTCTGTTACCCTGCACATCATGTTTGCCTGTTCGCCACAGCACTTGATGCAAAGTACCTTTTCCCCACAAATAAATGGAGGGCATTGACCACACACACCCGGAGCTGGGACTGTCACAAACTGTGCATCCCCAGATAGCAGATGGAGGCCCTGAGCTAATGAAGCATTTAAGCACATCTTTAACTAATTTTAAGCACTGAAGTAGTCCCACTTACAGCTCCAACTGGCCATTCCCCTTTGCTTCTAGATAACCTTTTAATGTTCCAAAACTGATTGTGCTGCATTCAGAGGTATGGGATTCAATCCAGAAAAACCATGTGTGTTGAAATTCTGCTTGGCTCCCAAATTCTGAGAAAATCTTTGATGAAGAGAAGCGAGAAACGAGATAAAAGGGAGAGGATCCTTAAAGGTTTCAAGCCGCTCGAGGCTCTGCCTTGGCATAGTTTTTTGTGACCAGGCTATTTACCAGCATTAATCTTTGGTGACTTGTGTTCACAATACAAGTCATTTGCCTGCCTGTGCTGGGTTCAGAGACAGCAGCGTGTCAATGGCAGAGCAGCTGCATCAGTCCAAGTGCACAGATGGTGAGGACGCAGCTCAATTCTTTCCTCCCTCTATTTCCCTCCTATAATTTTCTTTTCTCCACCTCCCCCACCTCCAATTCTTTGGTTGGGGGAAAGAAGAGCTACTTAGACCTTAACGTGCCTAAAGAGCAAATTAAATTCTCCTTCTAATTACTTCCTGAGTCTCTGTACTGGCAATCTGCCCTCACCCCCAGACGGAAGGCAACTGCTGCTGCACAGCTGGCCTGGCACTGGCAGAGCTGGTGGGTGAATGGCAGGCAGGTGTGATGTTGGTTTGGCTCACCAGCTGCAAAGAAACCAAGGGAGGAAACCCTGCCTATGGGCTGAGCAGAGTGGGATTTAAAAGCTCTTCCTGCAGGATGGCTGGTGGTTTAATCAGAGCAAAGCCCAATATGTATTTGTCCATTGATTCCTGAATCATGCCAGTTGACACATTTACGCTTTTGCTACAGCTAAAAACTCAGTGCTAAGTAATAGATACCTTTGGCTACTGTAAACGCATGGGCATCACTTGAGTTCACGTGTTCACATAAACCCTGTACCCATAATTCCTACTAGAATTCGCCCAGCTCTGCAGCACGAGAGTCGAAGCCCTGGCTCACCACTTGCAAAGCAAGACATGAGCACTGAGATTTGTTTGCAACACCAGAGTCACCATTCCCAGACACCTCCTGCCACAACCCAAAGCACCACAACCCATTTAACCACCTCTCAGTAAGTAAAAAACACAATAAATTAAGAGCTAAACTTAGTATTGTTCTGAGAGGGATCTGCAGCACCAGCGTGCTAAAGGTTTTGTTCCCAGGGCAGGAAGATGGGGGCTTTGCTGTAGTCAGCAAAACAAGGTGGTTTTAAAACACAAGCAAGTACCTCTTAACTTCAAACATACCTGTGACTTTGCTCACCCTGACCAAGGGCATCACCTTCCAGCACTTTATTCCAGCACACCATGCCTGGCTGCTCAGTGGCCCGAACTGTCTTCAAATTCCACTAAATCCACTGTTTCTTCCTGTTCTTTATCAGCTTAAAAAATCTGTTCCGTTGCTGTCTCATTTGTAGGGGCAGGCAGGACACTGTCAAGGCAGCAGATGCAGGAGTTTGAAAAAAAAAAAAAAAAATCAGTGGCGGGGGGCTGGGGAGAACCAAAGCAAATGGATTTTGTTTGCTTCTACCTGGGATCTCTGAATGTCTGCACAGAGCTCTGGGGCAGCCCAAGCAGTAGCAATGGCTGCCTAAGCTCCCTCATGCCCCTCCAGGAATTCTCCTAATCACTGTGGCCACCCCAAACCACAATCCACCTCTGGACTTTATATGGGATCATACAGTGGTGAAGAGTTGGGTTATACCCAAAGATCAAACCACAGGGGATCCTGCCCCGAGTTATGTAAATATTGCTCAGCAGGGCTCCTGGATAAAAAGCCATTCTGAGGTCTTCAGGAGTCAGAATGTATCTGATATATCAGAATGTATCAGATATATCATGCCAGGCTTTGGAAAGCTCAGGCTGAGAGAGCAGGAACCCCAAAAGATGTGCCTGTCAGCTGTTCCACTGGGCTTCATGACCATGCAGCATTCTCCACATTCCCTGTAAGAGCATGAAGGAAGGAGCATTCATGGATATGTCCCAGCTGTTTA
Organism: Platyrinchus mystaceus; assembly: GCA_035041135.1. Taxonomy (NCBI): domain Eukaryota; kingdom Metazoa; phylum Chordata; class Aves; order Passeriformes; family Tyrannidae; genus Platyrinchus; species Platyrinchus mystaceus. Next base: position 73,466,143 of record JAWWLV010000045.1, on the reverse strand, counting down.
AAGCCACATCCAACCCTCCCAGCAGCTGATGCTGATGGGATCACCCCACAGGGGCCATCCAGGGTCCGTCTGGACGTGCCTTTTCCTGGCCCGAAGGAATGGCAAGCCCCACACACTTCTTCCACCAGCTGTGTCATCATGAGAAAGACATCATCCAGACACCCAGTGTGTCTTTCCGGGAGTCATATTCCATTTAATTCCCTAAACAAGGCTGCACCAGGCTCTAGGGAGGACATGTGAAACCTGCAGAGGGGTGGTCACTATTTCAAGAACAGAGGCTCAGCCATCTGTTACCCATCATCTGTCTGCATGTTTACCTACATATATCTGTGTACAGATGAGCACCTGCATGGAAAGCCAAAGGAAAAACAAGGAATGCTTAGGAAAGAGCCTAGTTCAGTTAATTCTGAACCTTTGCTGCCTACAAAACCCACTCCAGGCGGGCACTCCAAAGGGTTCAGAGCTCCACACACAGTAGTCTGTGCTCAGCAACGCAATGATTTGCAAATTTAATGTGCTTTTCTCATTCTTCTTGCCTTCACAGATTTTAGGGCCAGCAAGGAACTTTTCTACTTTGCCCATCTGTGGGGGAAGCAGAACATCCTTCTTTCACAGGATGAGGCTGATAATAGAATATCTTTATTTTTAAAGTGGGGTTTTTTTCTGTTGTTCAACACTGAATGGAGAAGCTGTTGAAAGAAGGCAAGGAAAGAAGACAGATAATAGGAGGGGCACATTCCTTCCAAGCATTTATCATCCCCCTTGCTTGAATGAGAGGAAAAGCAAAGCAAGAAGGAGAGGAAAGAGCATCACATTTTTACCTAAACACGCAGATCATGGGTAGTCTCTACAAACTTAAACTCTTACAGCTTCCAACAGCACAAGGATTGTTTCAGCAAGAGTGATGCTCAGTTTTAATTCTTTTCCCCCTAAGGTGGAGATTTACTTTCTAAATGCTGCTAAAGGGCAACTGAATGACTGGAGAGGTCTGAGTACAAGGCAGTGAAGAGGAATTTCCCTCATTTAGTCATAAAAATAAAGTGTTAATGTGCAGGGCAGGGTCTGCACTTGGTTTTGTGTTTGTACTCTGCCTAACAGAGGGTGGTTTTAGTGCCTCAACCCAGGGGCTTTAAGGCAGAAAAAAAATTCCCCAATAAACAACTAAGACAGATAAATAAGGGACTGGAACTATTTGTCAAATAAGCATGACAAAGGCTACCAAAATTAGCATCTATTAGCATCCAGAACTTCCCATATGCTACAAAATAATTATGAGAGCCGGGATTAAAATGAGAATGATCAAGAAACCTTCATGGCAGTTTAGGAAAGACCTCAAAGTATTCAGAAGGAGATAACAGATCTGCAATTCAGTTGCAGATCTCATTAAACATTGTTAAAAGCTCCATGAAAGGGAAATGAAGTTAACTGAATTTAAATCAGCTAATAAATATTCTTTTCTCAGCATAAGAAAGTCAAAAGGGATGGTGCCAGGAGTGTATTACCAATGTTAAAAACGTGACCCTAAAAACAGCAGAAGAATGAAGGTAAGCATAAACATGAAGATGCTAAGCATAAACCTTGCATCAAATATTCAGGTAAACTGAGAAGTCCTTGATGACTCTAACAAGGTACAGACAGTGCTGTAGATGGGAAAAATTCATCTTTTAACCTGGATTAGTATTTTCTCTCCTGTCTGTGTAACTGTAGACAATTCTGGTAGTCATACAAAACACACACTTAAGCCTGAGTATCTCCAGGAAATTGTTTAATAATGATAAATGAACAGAAGTCATGCAGAATAAAATGGAAAATTGACTCGTGCTGGAATTATACATTACAGAATTAATTTGGGAAGCAGGCTATAATGCCAAATTTGATCCATGCAAGCAATCTCACTAACTGGGGCCGACATCTGGCTTCTTATCTGAACCTTCCAAGCTGCTTCGCAGCTATACAAAGCTGGCTTGGATATTATATGAGACTCTCAAATTTTCCAATACTTTCTGTCTTCAGGGATGCCAGAATTACTACGAGAATGTCTTTTTCCTGGCACTTTGGAGTGATTCAGGCCTCCCTGATGGGACACACTACAGGATAATTCATACAAGGAACTTTATTTAGGAGTAGTGGTTTTGTCATACCAAGCCAAACCAATCATCTGTTAAGTCTGATAACCCACTGACAGCAGCCTTTGCCTAGTCCTCCCGAGCAGAAATGGAAATAAACTTGAAAAAAAACCAACCACAAACCCCAGCAAAACAAACAAACAAACAAAACCATGACCACAAAGTCATGGTCACCACCACAGAGCAGTCAGGGGTGCACCAAGACTCTGTACAGGACCTGTAGGGCCCATATTTTAAGAACTAGCTGATACTACAAACCCAAGTCATACCTGTGCAGACAGCAGTGGGTGCTTCCTCTCACAGGGAAAACTGGATGTGGAATTTCCTCATCATAATCAGTGAAAATTACCAAATGCAGTTTGCTGGTGTTTCTCCAGATCAGGAGGTAAGTAGATAATCGAAGGAATAAGAAGTGGCCCTCTGATCTTCCTGAGGAGAACCTCACCAGCATATTTTACAGAGAGAAAAATTAATATAGTGGTGAAAGGAAAATCCGCAGTACTGGATTACAGAGGGGCTGGATGAGCACATCCAAGCTGGGTTAACACATTTTCTGGAAGATCACTTAACTGCTCTCAGCTTTCTGATCTCCTTTGCAACCAAGACAACAAAATTTCACAGTTCCTTTTCTTCTAAACCTCCACATCAAATGGACAACACAGGAAGTGAAAACCTTGTACCAAGTCACCAGATGAGGAAATTTTGGGACTCAAGTAATACTTAATTAAAAGAGGTTCATGCTTAAGCCAGCTTTGTAAATGCTTTTCAATGTTTTCCCTGCCTACCCTCCAATAAACCATTTATGCTAAAGACAAACAGTCTCCAATTTTTAAAGCAGACACTGTGATTTAGAATAAAAATACTCCTCCCTATCTAGCAACAACACACCATCTTGAAGCCCTTATAACTCCACCTGTTCTGCAGGATGAGCATGTCTAGTTTATATAACTGGTTTATTCCGGGATACAACAAGAAATCTAGTGGAGGAATGATGGCATGTTATGACACCAAACTACTCAGGGGTCTGATCAAGCTTTTCATAAGCTGACCCACTTTGAATCTGAAGAGAGAAGACCAGTACACAGTAACACCATAACAAACAATTAAGTTCAAAATTGCAACATCTTTATATTCTTGGAAACACATTCTAGAAAATAACCCCGAAGAAAGTGATTAAATCCAAACACAAGCAAAGATGAGATCTTGGACTGAAGACCTGCTGGGGCTGACCCAAAGCTGCAGCATCTCCCACATTTTGAATCATAGCCCTCAGCCCTTCCAATCCCTTTATGCATCACCTACAGCTTCAGCAGAGCTGTACAACCCTTAGAAGTGGCTCTTCACACTTAGGCAAGAACTCAGTGTTGTGTCTAGTCTCAGCAAAGGAAGAGGCAAAAATATCCAAGAACATGCATTAATGTTTTTTTCCACGCCAATAATGGCTGGAACATAAAGCAGGAAAACACCCTGAGCCTGCTGCTTTCCAGCTTTTCCTCAAGAGGAGAATCCCACATGGGTCCAAGGACACAAACGAACAGAATCAATGCAAACCCAGCAATATTTCCAGGCTGGCCTGCTGAGGCCACAGAAGTGTCTTCCATCACTTCCCTACTCCCATATTCCCTCCCTGCATGATCAGAACAGCATTTGTTTTATAGAATAATGGCCTAAGTGTCAGCTGCCAGCAAGATAAGTGATCAAATATTTTCTGGATCAGCGGTTAAGGATGGAATAATATTTATTCATTCATCCAATCCGTCTCCTTCCATACAGGAGGCAGCAGGGAATGACTGTCCCTTCCAGCAGACCACACAGGGCAGCTGAGCAGTCAAATCCCAGCAGAAGAGCTCCCTTGCTGACTTCAAAACCTCTACCCTGGCCCCCAGGCACAGCCAGGGGAGATGTGACCCTGAGCCACCAGCCCTGCAGAACACCTTCCAGGGCTCTCTGTGAGCTTTACACAACCCCAACCAACAACTCAACCAGAATTTTTCAGGGAAGATTATTTAGCTTCATTCCAAGTAGCTTTTCTTGATGTTCAAGTTACCCTCTCTAAGTTAAATCTAGTTGCTCTTGCAAAGGCTAAGAGATTATCTTTTGAGTACCCATACCTGAAAGTGCAGGTCTCTTTGCTTCTTAGATTATCTATATTAAGCATTTTTAATCACTCCCCAGAAATGTCCCTTTGCTCTCCTAACCAGCTCTTTCCCTTCCCTCAGAAACTTTTGAAGGGCAGGTGTCCTATATTTGAGCCAGGGAGACAGATGCACCCACACTGCACATGGAAAGCTTGTTATTCTACCATTCATAACTGGAATATTACAGCCAACCGAGCTGTCTCTGTCACTGCTTCCCTGCAGCCCTGCCCGACCACAGGCCCTCGATTTGTTCCAGCCCTGTGACTGCGGGTGCTCGTTCACACCCAGTTCACACGTTAACCCATCATTCATTTTCTTTTCCTGTTCCCAACCTTCAGTCTCTTCAGATTGTTCTGCACCAGCGCTCTGTCTGCACAGGGACAGTTTATTGCCAATAACTGCAGACACACAAGTTTTACACATGAAAAGGTAAAACCCACTGAGCTTTGTTCCCTCCTCAGTTGGCATCATCCCGGCTTCTCTATCACACTACCACTGAGCAGAACTGTTTTACTCTGGTACAGGAGAAGCATCACCACATTCCCCAAAAGAGCTGCTGCTTTGTTTGCTCACACCATCAACATAAAGGTACCTCTGTGGTGATATCCAATATCTTTGGGATCACCACTGTGCCCCAAACCACTCCTCAGTCTCCCAAGCAGATTGAATTTCGGCCTGAGCGACACAAAGGAGTATATTGTGGCTATCTGATGGGCAGAAAGGGATTTGGGGTTTACAGTTCCTGGGAGTTTTCAAACAGTCGCAGGGAAATGTGACAGAAAGTAAACATCTTTCCCCTGAAAACAGCTAAAAATAAAATTGACATCCCATTTTTGTCAGAATCTTTGTTTCAGATCCATAATCATTAAAAGAAACAGATCTCCAACTCAATTGTCCAAGCAAAGGAATGCCCAGCCCATTTGTGTGGTGTTTTCAGAGTTCGCTGTCAGGTTTTGTTTAGCATTCTGCACCGGTCCTACGCTTTGGCTTGCCTGGAAATTTTAAATGCAAATGTATTTGCAGGGTGGTATGTGAGAACAATATTAGAATTTTACCTCACACAACAGCTCCTCACTCGGTTCCATTCAACTCCTTTTTCGTCCTTCCCTAATACAGAGCTTTTGCAACTACCAGAAAAAAGAAAGGCTAAAACAAGAAAATCTTTACCTCTTATTTTTTTCCTACTGAAAGACTTTCCCAGGCCCTTCTGATAAAACAAATCTAAACCACAGTTTAAATAATGCTTTAAAATCGCCTATGACTCCAACCTGAGATGTAGAGCAGGCAAGTAAATTCTATAATAGCAGGGAATAACAGCACTTGATTCAAATCATCCCCACATAGTATTTTCCATCTTCCAAGGGCTAAATAAGAACTAGGTAATTAATCACTGTTTTATCCACATGCCAAATTTGCCAGTCTTACCCTAAGGAACCAGGGGAGAAGCAAACACCTTGAGAGGATGTGCTGCTGGCCAAGTATTTGTCATTTGCTCCTCCTCTTTGTGCTCAGTGTCAATGAGTCCTGGGCCACAGATGAAGGCAGCTCTCATAACTCAACAGTTCCTCGAGAGGCTGTGACAAGGCTATTGGAGAGGCAAATTTTTCACTGACCTTATTATGAAGGCATTTCTCGAGCAGTGACGTTGGACCACTTCAAACAGCACTAAATGATCAGAACCAGAGCTAATCATTTCCATTTTGGTGAAAGGATGTTGTTGCCCACACATGGGACGTGCAAACCCAGGCACAACCTGAGCATAGCTCAGCAGTCTGTGCTGAGCTACACGAGATCAGAACACATTCTAGAAATTATAGTGCCTCCATGGTGCAGCAGCAGAACCTCCAACTCTCCCTTTAAAGAACAGCTTTTTGGTTTGCATTTGTGGTTTATTATCAAACGCACGTGCAAGAGTGATACGTTAAAGGAAAATAAAGAAATAGGCCAAAAGGTCAGCAGGCACAAGTGATCAAGCCTCCAGCTCTGGACCAATCCACCTTGTTGTAGTTTACATCCATTGCAATATTTAACTCTATTGTTGAAAGAGGAAATACTATTTTTAGCCACTACCTATTACTTTCGTTCTGAGATTAAGTGCCACATACAGTTCTATTACTGATCTTGCACTTTTTCATAGGCATTTACAGAGCTGTTCTTTTATCCCCATGGCTTCAATATTGAAAAAAAATAATTAAAGTAATTTTAATGCCATCCTTTATTGCATCTAGAATTTACAACTATAAGTCTATCTCTCATAAAAATTAAAAGGAAATGCCTCCAGAATGGAAGTGGTAGGAGGTCTGACTACAACCCAAGGCTCAGATTTTTTGAAGTGCTCAGGGCTTGATTTTCTTAAGCAGTGAAGATTCAGAACTTGAGTTACATAGACAGGTTTCCCTCACTGTCCCCCACAGCACTCTGGATACAAGGCTTTGAAAACTGAAAAGAAAGACCTGAAAATCCAGCAATTTTCTCTGGAACCTAAGCACAAGTCTAGGAGCGTTTGAAATCTGGCTCTGTCTCGGGTGATGAGTAAGTACTTCTGGAAATTCCTCTTACACTGTCTGCTCTGCAATGCCTTTTTTACTGCGAATCCACTGGGAACGTGTCTTAATTCCATATTCCTTCCAGAGTCTTCCCCTAAATAGATTATTAATGAGAAAGAGAAGGATGAAGCACTAAGTCATTCAACCAATGGTCTATGTTATAGATATGAAACCCCCGTCAATACATGTTCCATATTGAGTCCCATATTATTCATCTACCCCAGAGGAACCAGAGTATTCACCTGACTCCCAGAACAAAGTTCTAGCTCCACTTTGGCTACCAGAAGCTACAAAGAACAGTTTTGCCAGGCAGCACCACAGCTCCACATCCAACCGTGCCTTAGATAACCAGGTTAGTCCATTACCTACAGCTCTCCTATACTGAACTACTTATTTTATTCAAGTTGTAAGAAAGCTCCCTGATCACCACCTAATAGTCATCTTTTCCCTAAAAGCTAATAGGTGCGTGAGACAGAAAAAATTACCAGTATTTATTTTAATGAAGCATCAACGTATAGCTTTAGACCCATCTTTCCATTCTTCATCAATGTGCTGGTTAACACATTGTTTCCTGCAATTTACCATGAGATGCCTGGAAACGATGAACATCAGAAGAGCTAAATCATTTCCTCCAACCTTTTTCTAAAGCTCTTCTCTTGTTGCTTTTACAATATCAAAACAGTGGCACACATCCACTGTAATGTATTCCTGAAGAACACGAAGACACCAGACCTTTACCAACGATCACATATGAACTGCCAAAATTAACAGAGACTGCACACGCACACACAGAGAAAGGGACAAGCCCATCTCCTGCAGGAGCGGTCGGAGAATGTGCACTCCAGGGTGGAAACATGCAAAATCATCCTGCAAAAACCGTCTTACTCAGGCACAGATGTCTTACTTGCGTGAACAAGGCTTACAGCTCCCAGCCCCCAGGAATCACATCAGGAGCCAACTCCAGCTACCTGAGATCGCTATTTCAGACTAGAAGACAAGGAGAGCAGCGTCTGTACAAACACTGATTGAATATTGACGCAGGGAGCAGAACCTGCGAGCCCGAGCTCCAGCATCCACAGGGACCATCCGAGCTCTGCCAGGGCTGTGCTCCACCGCACTCCGCAGCCACAAACAAAGCCGGGAGCCCCCACCCCTCTCACCAGGAGGTCCCCGGGGCCGCTGCCCGAGCCCTGTGTCCGGCGGGGAAGGGCACAGGGTCAGACCCTCGTTGCCTTCCCCTAGTTTTGCGGGGCTCGCAGACCCGGCGGTGGCATCGCCCGGTTCCCCCCGAGCCCCACTCACCGCGCACGACCCCGGGCAGCGCCGCCGGGGGCAGGAGCCGGAGCACCCTCCTTACAGCGCGGGAGGGTGCGGGGGCGCCGGGGGGCCCTGCCCTGCCGAGCCGTGTCCCCGGGGCTCCGAGCGCTGCTCCGAGCTCCGAGCGATGCTGAACGCGCGGCCGCGGCAGCCGCGACGGCGGGGCGGAGAAGGGCGGGGCGGGGACGCCCCCGCGCCGCCGGGAGGGGCACGGGGAGGGACCCGGGGATATAGCAGGACCGCAGAAATGCCAAATCTGCCCGGCCCCGCCCCGGCAGGGCACGGTCGGACACGCGCGGCCGGGAGCGGGTCACGGCCGGGCATTGTCGTGGCAGCCCCCGGGTTGTCACAGAATCACAGAATATGCTGAGTTGGAAGGGATCAAGTCCAACTCCTGGCCCTGTACAGGCCCATCCCCGGAGTCACACCCTGTGCCCCGGAGGATCATCCAAACCCTCCTGGAGCTCTGTCAGCCTTGGTGCTGTGCCCACTGCCCTGGGGAGCCTGTTCAGTGCCCAACCACC
>JAWWLV010000045.1:73431686-73449972 GCA_035041135.1 Platyrinchus mystaceus | reverse complement strand
TGTGCACTACTACAAATAAAATATGTGCAGTTTGCATAGGAATTCGTTCATTTTTTTCCAAACCATAGTCTGGCCCCTCACAGTGTCTGACGGACAGGGAACCGGCCCCCGACAGTGTCTGAGGACGGGGAACCGGCCCCCTGTTTGAAAAGTCTGAGGACCGCTGAGCTAGAGCAAGACCATCTATGAGCATCTACAGTCACACACTGCAGGACAGTTCCTGCCCCAAGAGGTTCCAGTGGAACAGAGATGGACAGAACAGACAAAAAAGGGAAGGTTTTACTTTCCATCCCACACTTCATCTGACCACTTCTGCCAGTGCCCTCTACACCCCAGGACAGAGGAAAGCATGACCCACCGCAACATGCTGCAAAACTTGCACATCCATTGTGGGGAGGCAGTTTCTCAGTGTTAGAGATGTCCAGCAGCATGATGGAGGAGATAACTGAAGTGTCCTCTGCCCTGCAGAGACCAAGCCCCTCCACCCAGGCAGAGGCAGCTCAGCTGTGCAGCTCAGAGCGGATCTGCAGAGACTGGGCACAGAGGATGGAAAAGCATCTTATCTTCGTGGTGATCTAATGATTTTAATCTCCAAGGATTTTCTGTGGAGTCTGGTAACGTGAGAACAAGGTGTCATTTACTACTACAACTGATTTACTCAGCTCAGATTGCTAATTCATTTTATGAAGACCACAGGACTGTGTGATGGGATCCCAGACTAACCCAGGATTTGATACAGACCTCTTGACTTTTTCTTTCAAAGGGAGCTCCTCAAAGACAACCTAGAAGGCCTTCAAATTTAGGAAAAGCCAGTCTTTATTACACCACAAGCCTGACTTGCTGCCTTTTTAGCTCAGAAGATGTCAGGTGATCAAAAGTCACTTGGACAGAGGACTCATTTCAAAGGTTTATAAACAAATCTCCCCCTGCCCATTGTATCCAAGGAAAGCAGACTCTCAAGCTTTATTTGGGACTTTTTTGGTGGGTTGCAACTATGCACACTCAGCTCTCAGACATTTTCTCTTACGTCAGCAGAGCCCTGTGCTCACTGCTTTGCTCAGCAGCCTTTGGTGTCCTCACTGTGCTCAAACTGCTGCCTTGCTGCTGCTGCCTCTGATCCACCCCATAATCCAAATCTCTTTCCCTTGGGCACATTCAATTGCTGCCTAAGGGAAGGAGCATCCCTTCTCCTTCCAGAGACCTCTTCACGCAGCCACTCTCTCCTTACAGGGGGAGAATCTACACAGCCAGAACAAGCAAAACAGATACCGCGTCACAGAGAGCCGTCACTGTTAGTCAGCAGATGCCAATTAATATCTGTCACTCTCTGATCACCAGGTGACACAATTTGATTTCCAAGCCTTTGCAGGTGCCCCAGCACAAGGTCCAGCTCCCAGGACCAGCCCCAAGAAACTCCCTTTCCAGCCTCAGTAACACACATAGGGAGGCAGGAGGGGGTGAAGGCCAGGAACAACTAATATGCTGCAGATGAAGATAAAAAGAGAGGACATCACCAGATCCTCCCACAAGCTAGACTTTGTCAATCTGAAGAGGAACTTTCAGCATCCCAAACTTGGAAAGAGGACATTTCTAAAGAAAGTCACTTGCTCTGACAGTATTTTGGGGGTGGTGGGTGTGAGATTCACAGTGTTGAGACATTGAATTTGTCAAAAGATTGGGAAGATGCTCTAGCCAAGAAGCCCCAACAAATATCTGTCAGGAACAGACTCCTTGTCAGGTGATGGAAGCTTTCAAAGGAGTCAGCTTTAAAAGGGTATTACCATATCTGCTGCCAGCAAATATTCTGGGAGAGTGATAAAAAACTATAATACATGTATTTGGAAGTAAAGGAACACAAAAATTTTTTTATTAGATCTTATTTTCTGTCACACTGGTCATCAGAGAAGGCTGCAGGATCACACAGGAGGCTGCATAAATGTTGGGTCAGTCACTGTGTGTGTGCTGTGCATGCCAAAACCATTGTCAGCAAAAGCCTGGTGACTGAAGGAGTAAAGAAAAGGCTCTTCCATGTCACTTTTATTTAACCTGTGCTGTACTTGTGCCTTAGGATATAATTCCCACCCAGGCATCTACATCTCAGCTATACTGTGGAGATCTCTGGAGCACCATGAGGGACAAGGACAACTGCAAAGTGGGTAGAAGCTCTTCCCCAGCCCCAAATGGACACTGCAAGCTAAAGGCTGTGGATTCTTGCCGGCAAAACTCTTCACACCGTAGGACCAATCCCACACAATTTATTTGTGCACTAGCACATTTTTAATGCAGGCAATAAACTCCTAATCCTGCCAAAGTGCTGTCACCTTCTCCCTCTGGGCCCATTTAATCCATTGTTCCTCCTGGGGCTGTGCAGCTTTCCCATTTTGGTCATATTTTCAAAGACATATTTAACTGGGTGCAGGGCCAGAGCAAAAAAACCCTCTGACTAAATGAAGACAACCCATGCCAGGAATTGGGCACACCCAGAACTCAGAGGGGGCTGAAATCAGGGGGCTTTTGTGAGTTCCACCCACCTTGCTCCTCCAGCATTTTCACCCAACAACACTAAATGAATTAAGAAAGCATCTGGGAAAAAAACCAACTCAGCAGTGCACAACCTCACTGCAGAAAATTATTCCTCACTCAGCAGAAAAGGAAAGTGAGTAAAACAATGCGAATGATTTATATCATTCGACTTAAACAGCTTTTCGAAGGGCGGTGTGTGGGCATGCCACAATTATTCATTTTTTAACTGTATCTCACTATTGGTATGAAGTGGATTCTGTGAACTGGCTGGCTCAGGTATTGCAGGGCTGAACCTGCTGGCTATGACACCCTCCCCAGCCCAGCCTGGCAGAGACCCTCCCCAAACTTAAATTCGAAATATCTTCTCAGTAAATGGTGTGGCATTTGCACAATAAAAGTTATCATTGCCTTGCCCACAATGGCATCACAGATCAGCTGGAACAATGAACTGTGGGAATCCTGTGTGCAGAACCACTCAAAACATCCAAATTCAGCCTTTTATATCAGGTGACCATAAGACAGGAAAAACCAGGTGAAGTTTGTGCTTTCAGAACTCCCTCAACTTGCCATACACCTACAAAGAGGACAACACTGAGGAAGAAAAAAAGATCACAGCCTTGAGAAGATCTTTTTCTTAATCTTGTCATGTATTTGTTAAATAACACTGGTATGATTAAGCACACACATGTGCAAGCACGTGGACATAGAGGGCTCAGTTCTCAGTGCAACCAGCAGTGGAGAACATACACACCATTTTTAGCCCATTTTCTTTCCAAAAACCACATAAAACCACTTCTGACACAGTGTTTTATGACCTCAGTGTAAACTAAAATTCTCTTTTCCTGTACTACTTTGCCAGCAGATCACAACACTTGTTACCCAATTTTGCGCATCACTCCTGGGTGTCTCTGCTCCATCATCTGGACTGTGTGCAAGCAGCCTCTAATGAGCCCCTCTGCTAACACTGAGCAGTTTTTCAAGCCTACATGAAAGAACTGATCAGAATCTTGGATTTTTGCTTGAGCTTTAACTGATGTTTTTCTTAATTAGAGCATTCTTTCGGGTTTTTTTCCAAACGTCAAAGCTGTGTTGCTTCAAAGGATCATTTCAGTAGCCCTTGCAGGAAGAAAGAAAATTGCTCAGAGAGATTAAAGAGAGTGTGAGAGAGGGAGGTGAAGACAGACAGAGCACAGAGCAAAATATCTGACTGATCCTACTCCTACAACAGTGACTCTGCACAGAAAACAGAGATCAAATACAATTTGTGCATCTAGGACACATTCATGTCAACATACCAGAATAGGAAATGCGACTTCTGTGACATTTTCAAGAGGTTTTGTGTGAAGCTGCTCTACTTGAATAAGATCATGACAATTCTGTACTCCAGGTATCATATTGCTGATACTCATTCCAGCTCAGAAGAGCTCCAGAAAAGCCAATTTTAATTCTTCATTCTCAGTTCCTTTCTTCTTTCTCCCAGCAGTTTAACTTAAACAAGCCTTAAGCCACAACACCTCATTTTTCAAATACACACCACATGATGTGTTAAAGCATTAAGACAGAAATTTATTATTTGACATATTTCTAATATGCTTCTGCTCTGCAGTTGCTTCAGTGGGTTTCTGTTGTAGGTCATACTGTCAGACAGAGAAACATGTACATGTAGAAAAATTTAGAAGAATGAAGTCCAGCTGCATCACTGAGAACGTGTCTAAAAATCAATCTTGCTTCAGCCTAGGGTGCAGTGAGGTCTCTCTATATTTTAACAGCCAAAGCTGTGGACTTGGTGCCTCAAACAGCCTATAAACACGGAATCACTGACTTCAGTGGGCCTCCACACGGAAATAAGAGTATCTTTACTCAGCACTGCACCATGCCATGCACACATATCCAGAAGGGAAATTTCACACCAGCTTCTTCAGGCATTCAGCTTAAGCTTCTTCCCTCTTTGGAGTAAAGCTTATGCTGCCTATGCAGCTACTGAATAACAGAGGCTGCATTTCCTGCCGGGGGAAGGGATGATTCAAAGCATTGGGTTTTAGTGCCAAAAGCAGTTGATTTGATTAGCCTTTCCCAAAAATATTCAGGTGAAGTGCTGTGAAGGACAATTTTTAGGCACTACATAGACAGAGACAGCTCCTAGTGCTTGCAGAAAAAGCCTACTCAGTTCTAAAAATATTCTTAGAAAAACATACCTGCATTGTAGGACACAAGTAAGTCTAAGAACCATGGATATTTCTAACCTAAGTCTGGTGTTCTCCAGATAGTCAGCCTCCAAGAAAAGACAAATTCAATGGCAAAAATGAAAAGGTTCAAAGATCATTGTCTCTCAACTTTCCATTTTCCCAGTTACAAGGCAGCAGTTTATGCCAGATCACATTTCAAAGCAGCCAAAATAAGGGTTAAAGGTAAAATGTATGACTTGAGGACTGGAAAGCCTGCCCTCATTCCATCACATAGGAGGAGATCTGATAATGATCTCTTACCAAGCTCCATAGAGAAAAGACTTGGGAGACTAGGTGGATAATTAAACTAATCACAGAATATTCTGAGTTGGAAGGGCCTAACAAGGATCCAGTCCTGGTAGCAAAGAGTTCTACAGGATGTAGTGGCTGGAAGTTGAAAAAGCTCAGAGCTAGACAACAGACATCTCTTTTTGATGTGCCATACAACTGAAATGGCAATCCATGAAGGATCTACTGCACTGGCATTACCTGCCAGGACCCAGCTCTGCAGTGACCTAAACACAATCCAACCTCAGGCACATGACTGAGCTGGGTTTTGTTTGGCTTTTGTTTGGCTACAGTTACTTTTGGGATGGATTATAGGTGTAAAACCACACGTGTAGTCACACGTGCACATACCCAGAAGTGCCACATGAATCTTACAGGACTCCTGCTTTTCCTGGCTCTAGCCAAAAAATATATGGTCTAGACAAATTAATAGTGCCCATAACCATCCTTGCCTCACTTCCTTGCTCTCGTAATTTTTGGTTTGGATCCAAGGCTCCTACTGAAAGCTTTTCTTTTAGCCTCTTGTTCTTCATTTCACCTGAGTATTCCCGGTCCATCAGCAAGATCACAGGCAAAAGCCTTGACAGAGGGAATTTTTATTTCATTCAATTTATTGCCTATTAACGCACACTTCTGATCATTACTTGAGGTCATTAATTTAAAGGGAAAAAGGAGTGCAAACACTTGAGAGCTTGTCTTCATTCTAGGGGTGGGCATTGTAACAGTGTGAACATAAATGCATTGCACATTCCACCCCTTGCTCCTGTCAGCTGGATCCCTCATATTAACCTTATCACAATACTTACTGCCCACTTATCACCATGGCCATGTAAAATATTAAAGGAGGAGCATCATACTAGTATTAATTGTCACTGAACATTAGCTTAAAAACATAAACTTTATTAAAAGATTAACAGAACTACTAGAGATACTAATAAGTCTAAGTCCGACAGGATTTTGTCCAGACACCAAAGGGATGGTGAGCACTGGACACTTGATAAACACGATCATTTTTCCCTTTGGGATGGAAAATGATGCACTGAGGGGTGCAGCTCCCCTGGGGCTCGCTCTATGTCCTGTAGCATTAACTGAGCTCTCACCTTGGTCCAGTACTTGCAATCCCTTAACTCTCACCTCAAGCTGTGGGACTTTTAGCCCTTCACTTCATCATACCCTCCCCCTTCAGGAACCTACACACGTCCTACGAAAGCACTAATATTTGTTTGTATTTGCAGTTCCAAGCAGAGCAGGAGTTTGAGAGAGCAGCTATGGTGTTCTCATTTTGTTCCTTGTTCCCCACTAGTGAGCTGAACATTTGAGTAAAACCAAACAGGTTGTTGCAGACAGAGCTCTACAAGGCTAGGCAGGCACCTCAATTAGGTTTAATTAGGACAGAAAAAAACCTACATAGGCACCTCACACACATGCAGAAACAGAACAATAACTGTGGGGGAGAGAGAGGAAAAAAGAAAGAGAAAACACAAAATGGGAAGAAAGGCTGGGCAGGGAGCCTTGCCCAGCTGAACAGAGCAGAGAGACACAGCCCCATTCAGAAATATTCTTAGGACAAACAAGAGCCTAACCTTCCCAAGAAGCAACATCTTTAGCTCTTCAGGCAATTCTGGGCACAAGATGAAGACAGATTTCTGGATGGGATCCCTAACACTAATCTTTACATCTTTTTGGCCTCAGAAAGTATTGTGTTGAATGTTACAGGATAGGTTTGTTAGGTGATTTTTTCTCCCTGCCAGTCTGAGGATGTTGTGCTTGTCACAAACTGAAAAAAAATACATGGGAGAAGCTGCTTAGGTTATCTAATTGCTTTGAGCTTGAAAAGAGAGGCCTTTTGATCTATTTTGTTCCTGCAAAAACTTAGGCTATTTTGCTTGGCCACAAGACCTGAAGACATCTGCAGCCAGGGTGGAAATTCTAACGATATTTCAGTGAAATGACTATAGTTACCTGCATTTGAGTCTGCTCAAGAAGGAGAGAAGTAAACAGTGAGGGCAATGAGCTTCATAACTAATTTTCTAAAACAAGAACAATAAAAACTCTATGTGGTTGAAAGCACAAATGCACCAGAAGAAAGACAATAAAGATACTTGCCCTAAAAAAACCTCATGGCTAACAAGGCAGAAACACTTTGCTGCATTTCTTTACTTGGCAGGTACATATGGCAAGTGACATTCCCAAATCTCTGCCACACTTCCTAGTTCTTTACATGTGTCAGGTTTTGCTTTACTCACAGGCATTCTGAGGCAGCCCCATTTCTTCCATGACTCTTTAGGAAGACTTGTAGATGAAAGAAACAGGATATATTTTTAGGAGAGCTACATCACTTCGTGCAGGGCTCCTCCAAACCCTCTTCATTCAATGCCTTCTTCATCTGAGCTGTTTGCCACTAAATTAGACAAAAAACCCCACACTGGGAAAAGCAAAGAAATGTGATCATGAATGGGAACACTGCCACTGACCTGCCTGCAGAGTTGCACTGGTCATCCCTTGGGATACAGAGATGAAATGAGGGACTGATGACTTATCTACAAAGAGGCAAGTTTGAGATAAATGAAAACCAGATAGCAACAAAAATACTCGCTGAGACAAAACTCTCAAAACTCCAAAAGAAAAGACTGCCTTTTATAGCACAGAGAAAGTTATGTTCCCTCTTTGGAATGAAATCCTAAACAAAATACATATTTCATACAATGAGCTCTCCAAAAAGAAATGACATAAACTTTACACAACCTTTCCTTTTTTTGTCTACCTGTAGCTTGGATCTAAGATGGTGGTTTTCAGAACACAATGACAAGGAATTAAATATTTAAGTACATTAGCATCTTGTTATTTTTTTTCAATTCCTAGTCTCCTATTCAAGGATTTAGGAGCAACTGAACAGAACAACTGCCTTTACACCTAACAATAATGCTAATTTTACCAGTGGGACTTAGTAGTGTGGTTTAATTTTATTCCTCACCTTGTCTCTCCTCTCTTGGCTGTGTCCTCCCACTATTCTCATTGCATGCAATACAGATTTTTGCAGCCATGGGCTGAATCAGATTGGTTTGTAGAAACAAGAAAAGAAACTTGTCTTTGAGAGGAGTGAGGTGATCTCCTGCCAGTGAGGCTGCAGATGAGGCTGCCCTTCTTAAAAGCACATCATAAATCAGAGAAGGTACCTCGTGAAGGCACACCCTTGGATAACCAAGGAGGGAATGGAAATTTTGTGGCCTGGGTACCACATCTTTTTCATCCCTGTGAAAACAGCAATGCAAATCCCAGGTACAAACCTTAACATCAGTGAACACAAGACCAGCAATGCGAACTGCAGAAATGATTTGGGAAGTAGTTATGAACCACAGAGCCAGTGGTCTACATTGAAATCAGTTTGTGAAATATTTGGAAGCCATCAGAAAAAAATCCCAAAAAAGCCAGGAGGGATTACTTCGAAATGCAATGCATTGGCTGTGGCTGTCAACCTATTTTCAATTATAAACTCCTTCAGACATCTCATATGTCTTGTCCTTATTTACAACAGAGCAGTGATCCTGCTATTAGCTTTCAACAACACCTAAATGATGAGCATGAAGATAAAGCAACAAGCAAACTAGGCTGCAATAACAACTGCAATCACAAAGAAATAAAAGATTAAATAATTGCAGGTAAACTGTCAGGGACAAAACTCAGAGACAGGCATGTCCCCCATGTGAAATGTCAACATGTTTTAAAAGGGAGGAGCCGTAACACACTTTGAAGTTGAAAAGATGAAAAATATTGAATAAATTTCCCATTTTATTCACAGTAGTATTTAACTGGTGAGACATAGCAACCTGATAGGCCTTGATTTGGTGGGGTGAAAAGGGTACCTTTATGCATATACTGACTAATACACATTTTCGGAAGGTTTTTGAAGTGCAGTCTGAGATCAAAACGTCTATTCAGCAAGCTGCCACTCTGAGCTACAACACACCCAGAAAATATGCGAATAAAGACCATGACTTGTAATAGAAAATATTAAATACCCTGTTTTGGGTCACACAAATAATGGTTATAACAAATCCATGTTATTGATGATAGAGTCCTATGTCATTTATCTATAAATTGAAATATAGAATTATAGGCCTACTGCGTTTCAGAAGAGTTGCATTCAAATTAGTTTCTACACCTGTTTTATGAGTGAATTGCATGCAATATATGCAGTGAAATATTTTTCTTTTATTAAAGTCCCCCCAATTTTCTAGACATGCCTTTTTCTTTTCAGACTGATTTTTCTATTCATTATTGCTTATCAGAACAGTCTGGAAACTCAGTGAAAATCACAAAGGCACCTTAACAATAGACGCCCATATGTACCTGATAAATTCCACACAATTGTCTAGTCTGGTACTTGCATTAATTCACTTTGCATTGATTATTGCTGATTTGCTCTGGAAGATTCCCAGCAGCCCAAAGTTAGAGTGCTGAAGAAAGAAAGGAGATTTATCCACTTCTCTTCCAGGAAAAAAAAAATAGGCAAAAAAGCAAGGTTGGTGACAAGTATTCATGAATAATTCAATTTTACTGCCTTGGCTGAAATTCAGATGATTTTTGAATGGGTGGTCTGCCTGCATCCCACAGAATGAGTATTCCCAAGATTCAGCAAGGTAGGAATAGCAAGCCAGTATGCCTGTGATTGCATCATCTTATCAGATTATTACTGACATCTTTGCTGTATGTGTACCCATGAAAAGGACTGAATACAGCACTGATCACCATGAAACCCCCATAATCTATCTACAAAATACACACTCTGAGGGTAAACTTACTGCACTGCATTTGGACTAGTGACAGGTACCTGTGAGACCTCAAATTCTTTTTTCCCCTCAAACACTCTCCAGTTTCTGGGTGCTCTCTGGAGGTGGTCAGGCTGTGGATGAAAGTTTTGGAGCTCTCTGTTGAAGTTGTGAATGTTACTTTGTACTCTGTGACTAGAAAATCATTTAGTCCACCTCTTCAAAGGCAGAGAGCAAAGATGTTAAATCAAAGATGTTTGATCATAGGGTCAGTAAAACAGAAAGCCAAAACATTTGGCTCCCTAAAACTAAAGCCAAGTGAGATTCAACACGTGGTCATGAATGAGCTGTAAGTGAGGAGCAAACTGCTTGACTCGACTACATGGGGAAAGTGAGGAATAGAGAGGGTCAGAAAATAAAAATGTTTGCAGTTACAGCCCTACTGGGTGAAAGTAGAACTCAGATGAGGGGAGAAGAAAACCTGGACTTCACTGGCAAAAGATTTAGAGTCCTGCAGCCCAGCACAAGTGTGGTTCTGTCTCACTCTTTTGTTGATTTCAGCATAGCTTTACACTTCTCTAAAATTCCCTTTGGTCAGACATTTACAGCAAGTAGTGAAATGCTCCCAGCATTGAACTGGATGGAGCATCCTGCCTTTCTGACAATGTCTCCAACATTCATTTGCACTTCCACCCAAAAAAATGTCTGGAACAAGCATTTGGCTAAACATCAAATATGATGTCTGCCATGAGTGAGACAGTGCAGAGGCTGCTGTTTTCACTGCTCGTCTTCACTCCCATGGTTTCACAGAATCCCTGCGGCTGACCTCCACCACACACGGCCCCGTTCCTTGCAAAACACAGATGGATTCACTTCAACTTCTGAAGTGTTAACAGTTATTTGGAAGGTAAAAGTGAACAGCAGTTGCACGAGAAAGCAGCCACGTTTGTAGGACTTGTTACAGAAGTGTCATTTGAAGCAATAACATTTGTTCTGACAGAACAGATGGAGAATGGGGATAATGTTTTTGCGTTGCACCAACATTGGTACCCTATAATTACACAGGGAAATACTGAACCAGAGCGAGTTCTGAGTCACCCATGTAAGAGATACTCAGGGGAGCTAGCTGGAGTAGAAGTAGGTGTGGGAAGGGAGCTATCATAGTGAAAACACCTGACAAATTCATCACTCAGGCATTCATCCCGTCTTTTTTTCTAAGATGAGACTTGAGTGCATCCTACATGTCCTATCATCTGGCTATGAGTTAACATTTACAGGAGCTGTTGGATCTCACAGTCAAGCCTCACCATGACATAACCACTGCAATAAAGATCAGGAGTATCACATGGACTGGCTCTCCAGAGCCTTTCTCTATAAATGTAGGAGTTGGTTGCAGGAAAGGGAATACAGGCTGGTTAGGGCTATCAGGCGGAGGGTTTATAGGGGGAGAGTAGGAGCTGCATAACCAGTTTGCGCTTGCTTTATTGTACATAAGGTGCCTGGCACTTACACACGCTTAACACCTTTGATTGGTCTTTTCTAGGTAAACTGCTTGAAAACTTGCCACAGTCACTGCTGAAAGGCTTCCCCTGAAGGAAAGTCAGTTAAAGAGGCAATTCTGCGAGCTGCACTCTTAGCACACTTAACACAAGGGTGTTTCCCAGTGCTTCATTAGATGCAACATCTGCAGATTGAGTTGTAAATCGTCACTAATACAACAGTGGCTCAGGTCTCACCCACAGGTCTGGGGAAGCTTAACTAAACTTTCCAGTTCCAACGACTGGATGTTTTACCCAAGAGCCACTGCTAGCCCCCATGCCCCCAGGCGGACTAAACAGCTTAATATTCCTCAAGTGCAGATGCAAACATCTCAGAGGTCTCTCCTCTGGGCTGCTGTGATCCTTTTCCCAGCCTTACCTTTAGGTACTAATTGGTCTGCAGTCTGTGTGAAGCATTTGCTTTCCAAGACACTACTGGTGTGGTGTTGTGAGCCGTTCCTCTTGTGCCATTCCATATTCTGCAAGCCCATCTCTCCCAGGAGCAACTGCAGATCCACAGAGAAAAAGCAGGTCACAGACCAAGCCAGGAATTCAGTCCCTGTTTTGAGACCCAGAGCAAGAGTGGTTGTAGCAGTAGCTGTAGGTCAGCACTTCAACAGAGTTCAGACAGGAACAAAGACCTCAGGGCTGAGCCTAAATTGCACCCATGGGTGTGGGTAGAGGCCCCAAGTGAGGCCCAAGTGAGGCTTGTCAGGGTCATTGAGGTCTATTACTGACCCCAGGGCCCTTAGAGAAAATCCTCTCCAGGACAGCACTACCTTCCTCTCTTACTCCAGCTGGAGCTGTGCTTGCTTTTGGGCACACGGGGAGGACATAACTTCTCTTTTCGGGCTTCTGCTGAGGCATATTCCTGTTTCTGTCCATCCGTAGATATACACACAGCTGTGCTCATGTGTTTTAGAAGTGATTGGTACTGCTGAGCAATGGAGTAGTACATATAACAGAGAGAAGTTGAAACTAGAAATGTTCCCTATGTGATGACACAGCCAAGTGGCTCTCGGATGCGTTTCTTTTTCCCCTGAAATGCTGTAGATTGGTTGCTGTTGGACTTGGAGTACAGGAGCAGCTGGACTGTGCTCGTGATGCCCAGTGGACACATCCTTCAGTTCCAGCACAATTCCCTGGGTGAGGAGTATCCATCCCCTTTCCCAGGGGCTAGGGCTCTGTTTTAGATTTAGACCTGCCTCTGCTACCAGAGAGAAGAGAAACACTCAGAACATTAATGAAGCATTTGCATTTGGAGCATGAATCCCTGTGTCCCTGTCACAGCTGCCTTCCTAACGCAGCAGGATACCTGCTGTCCTTGCTGCATCCCTGTGGGAAGGCATTGATGGTGCCCTTCATCAGCTCCAACTCCAGGCTGGCCCTGGATATGGGAGTTCCCCTCTCTTTTTACCTAACAAAGCTTTTATCCATAACTAATGTGGCCAGAAATCCCTCTGCCCACAAAATTGTTGGTCCTGTTACGAGTGAGAAAACAGGACTGCTGGTGAGGGACTGTGTGGATTTTCATGTCCCTCAGGGGAATGTGCAACCAATCCCTAATCTGCCTTCTCAACCTTTGTGGAAGAGGGAATAGGGCTTAACTCTAGTACTGAGATCCACAAGTGATGCTTTTTTCTCCTCACATTCTTATAGTCTCGCACCCATCTTGCGTCTAGAGAGGACAGAATGAAAGTATGCCCACGAGGCAGTGGTCATGGTGGGAGGAACTGATGCCATTAATTAATTACTATTAATGTGCAATTATTGTCTAAAGACCTCTTTAAAGAGTTTTATCTCTTCTTCATCTCAATTTTCTGCTTTTTCTTAGCAAGAGAGAAGAAAATGTGCAGAAAACCGTGTTTTCTTCTCCTTTTCTGTTTTTCCCCTTTTATTTCTTTCCTTTGTTTAATGGTGTGCAAAGATTGGGAAAGGATACTTGGAGAGAAAAGGGTTATGAAAGGGGGAATATTAGAAGACTAAAGAGCGTTTTGCATGAAAATGTTTGCAAACTGCGACAGACGCACAAAATTACTTCCTTTCAAACCCTGTAGACTGAAAAGGACTTTAAAATCAGCCCGGTTTTTACATCTTAAATTTTTTTCCCCACCGATTTTTTTAATGATGTTTGCAGGGACACATTTGTGTAATAATGCCTTTTCAAATGACAAAATACTTCAAGAAGCAGCCTCTCCTGAAGCAGAACTTCCCAGAGCACAAGTCAGCAAGGTAGATAAGGTCTTCATTGTGCTCAGGTTCTTATGCTCCCAGCTGTCACTTTTAATGAACACGTCTCAGATGAAGCCTTACAGGGTGTGAAATACAGGAATAGTAAAGGAGGAGAAATAATCACTTTTGAATATAATCAATACACATGAAATATTACCTTGTGACAAGTAGAGAAGGGATAAAATGTAGACAGCTATATTTTTTAATAAACTGGTAGTAGGGGACATGAAAGCAATATGAGTTATATTATCATGCAGAGTTACACCATGAATCCCAAATCTCTATTTCTCCTCAGTGCACCAACGTATCTTCCAAGAATCTTTGACACGTGAAGCTTGTTTAAAAGGCCCAGAGCCTCCAGCAGTATAAATAAAGCTGCCTCCTTGCAATTATTGGGGTTGTGTCAAATTCCACCACAGACTATATGACCTTGAATTTTTATGAGCGAGTAAAACAGGGAATTGGATTTAAAATAAGTCTAAAAAACCAAAAACATGGCTGTATCTCTTGTTCTGATACATTAAGATGAGCTAATAAAACTGGATTTCTTTTTATAAACAACAGTGTTCCCTCCTGTGTTTGATGGTGGAAGTGTAAAGACATTTGTTGCCTGATTCCTCGCTGTGTCTCCAGGGGTCTTTGCAGTAGTGGAGCTGCTGGACACGGAGACAAAAGTGCAGTTTGTTTTCCAGCTGCCAACAGACAGAAGAGGCCATCAAGAATCTTGTCTCTCTGTGTCTTTTCTCCTCCCTGCCTGGATATCAGGAGCCTGTACCTCATGGGAGTTCCCTCTCTGATGCCCTGGAAAGTTGGGTTACACACTCCAAAAATGCTGCCATATTTTTAAGCAAGGACAAAAACTATCTGCATATCCAACGCAAAAGTAATCAGAAATGTTTGTATAGAAGTGGAAGAAAACCAGAGAGCTGTTGAGCAGGTCCTATGGCAGACAGGGTGAAAAAGTGTTCTGCCCGTGCTGTTAAACTGTGCTGCATTTGCATCAAGGCCCTCAGGAGTGAATAAGCTGAACTATTCTGTCTGCAGAACATATTGTCTTATTCCTGCCTGATGAAGAGCTGCTTTGTAGTTCAGGAAGTCCAAACTTTCTGAAGAGACACAAATGTAAGTTCCCTGTTTTGTGTACCCAAGAGGATCCTCAAGAGATTTATGAAGGAGGCAGATGTGAACCAAAACACTGTGGACCCTGTCACTTTGCACTGGTTCTCCTCCTGTACTTAAAGTTTATTAAAGATGTATCTGACAACATTAATTAAAGTTATTAACATTTCTGCTGCACGTGTCATAGTCCTGCTGCTTTTCAGGAGAGGGTGAGGGACTGTACACAGGACTTTGAATAGATGCCCTTTTTACTATATATGTAGCCCAACTGACTTGTCCCAGTTGACAGAGGACTATCCATGTGCCTGAGCTCCGTGGTCAGCTGTGGTATTCCTGCTTCAGGACATTTCAAAATGAAAGATGCTAAATTGTCTAAAAGAGCATAAATCAGTCCCTGAATTATTATGGGTTACTGAGCACGGAGCCTGCCAGGGATAAAGGAAGAGAAGGTGGGCTCTCCTGAGCTTTGCAAACAAACAAGAAGCCATCTCAAGTGTAGGCAAGTCCAAGCTAATCTGCTGAGGAACTGCAGAGTGAGCTTGCCTGGCACTGACATTGTTGCTGGAAGTGAACCGAACATCTGAAATTTTATCGGAGTGGAAGAAGAAGACTGAGACCTTTTAGTATGGATGATTACCATTCACATAGAATTGCATTAAATTCTTTGGAATGCAAGCTAATTGAAGCTAAAGGGAGCAGCAGTACTAGTAAACAGAAGTATTCAACTCCTTACCAAAAGGATTGCCGCTGGTTTTTGGCCTAATTTGGGTTCTAATTCAAAGTTTTTTTAATTACAATTGCTATTCTTCACCCAAATTTCAGACAACAGTTTAACAGTCATTGAAATGCTGGGTGTATTGCTTGTGCAGGCGCAAGCCACGAGAGGCATCAAATGAATTCCTACTGGCATTGAAAAGCAGCTCATATGCAAAGAAGCCAAAGACTCTTGGCTGTGTCAAAAACTGATGCATATCATAAGTGAGGTCTGGATTGGATGTGTTTTTCCCAGCTGAAGTTGTGCAGTCCCCTCTCCCTTTTTCCTCAGCAGCTCAGTGCTGATTCCACAGATTTGATCTGTGTGGTGTGGCTTTGCCAACTTTGGCTGCAACTTCTTAACTACTACCCTGGGTCCCAAAGATCCCAAGGGAAGGTCTCCAATTCAAGATTTGTGTCTGCTCATCTTCAGCCTTCAGGTGTGATCCTGGTGCATTCAGTGGGGATGCTAAGATCTTTATCCTCATCATTCTTCTGTGGCCCTGGCTACCTGGTTCTGTCCTAAACAATGTATTTCTCCCGTATAGGCCTTTCATTACTGCAGACTTTTTTTAACATGTTGGTAGTTCAGACCAGGTGACACAGAAGGAAGGCACTTCAACTCAATTAAATTGCCCCAGTGTCATTCATTTCGGAGAATTTTTTTCACTGGATATTGGAAGAAAATGTGTATTTGTGTTATTCAGGCTGGAAACATATTAAAGACTTGGGAAAAAGAAAAGATCATAGCTCTGACAGGAAAAGATTGAGGTTTTGTCACTACTAACACACAGACAAAGTATTCTTCATGATGGTAAAGAACATTCACTTTTAGTAACAGCAGTCTGCAATAAAACACATTCTTGTGCTTGCAAACACCTGAACAATTCTTCAAATGCAAAAAGTGTTCCCAGTGCATGCAGTGCCACTCTTCTCTGCACTCCCACGTGTGCCTTGTGATCTGGACCAACAGTTTCACACCATTGTTCAGTCATTCTGATTTCAAAGAAAACCAAACTGTATTTGCAGATTTATTTGTTCCATAAATTTTCTGTCTGTTTTCACTTAATTCTGTTCCTCCTCACTCCTCCTCAGGGGAAGGTCTGTCCTAGCAGAGCACTGAGGTCAGGTGCACGTTTTGCATAACAGGTTCCTGGACACAGGTCTGGCTTGCTGGTACCCAAACAAACTTTCTCTCAGAACACAATAATTAACTATAAGCTAAGAAATCCAAAACCAGTTTTGTTTTCTTGTATAGGTCAAGTACCTGAACAAAACAGATCTTTTTAGTATTTGCTGCCCCAAAATCTAGAAGTATTTTTCTCGCCAATAAAAGTGATAATTATTTCATACAAAATATTATCTTCACTACTCTTACTCGAATTGATGATAACGTCTTTTCAGAGGCATTTACCTAATCATAGCTCTTTTAAGTGAATGAACAATGCAGTTGGTTAACTACAGTGTAGCAGAGCCAGTTAAATCAGAGCATCTGAAAACAGTACTGCTGAAATCAGAAAACAGAAATTTTGGAGATATTTCCTAGTAAAAAAAATAATATAGGTAAGAAACACAGTTGTTCTGGGCTCAGTGAAAAACCATCAAACACACTGAAGAAATTAAAGGATTGTATCAGGCAAAACTTCCCACTATCATCATACAAGAGAGCATCATTCTCTGCCAAAGAAAACGCTGAAATCGCAAAATGAACTGGACCAAACATTGGAAAAGACGCTGTCTTGGTAAATCCTTCCACAGCAGAAGATTGGCTTAGGAGGTTGAATTATTCCTTTATATTTCTAAATTGGTGTAACAAACGTAAAAAGAAAGGGTTCGTAAGATTGGCTCCTCTAGAGGCTCCAAAATAAGTGATGTAGTTTTCATCTGTTATAGTAGTAGTACTGATCCCACTACAAAGCAGGCACTTACTTAGGGTTGCACTGTGAGTCAAACAAATTTTTAGTTTGGCTTTCAAATTCTGACTTGTCCAGGTTTTCAAAAAGTGCTGCTGCTAAGCCAAGCAGCCTTTGAGTCTTCAATTCATCTGAAATGGAGAGAAAAAAGTAGAGAAAAGTGGTGCATCCTATATGTTGAGGACACAGGGATCAAGTGGAAAAACTAGGGATAGATTAGTACTGCTGGAATAAAACTCTTCACAACAGTTTTCTGGAGTAGTCAGTGTGACTTCCGCCTTCCACTCTCCTCTAGATGCAGCAGGACACCTCCCAGAATTACAGAAAAATCACAAAGTTATCTGATTGCTCTTTGGGAAGTTATGTTTCCTTGAGCCAGACTGATGAATCTCGTTACAATGTGCTCATCTAGTCTCTTTCTGCTTTCCACATTTCAAGTAATTACAGCCAATATGTCTCTTAATCAAATTACGAGTAAAAAAAATGCTGCTTTGCAAATATTCATTGTAGACCTCAGGATTCTGAGCCCTTCAAAATCTATTTTGCTGAGTCTGACTACAATAACAATTTCTTGTATTCCTTGTTTCAAGCAGGACTGCATGTATTAAAGAAAGAATATATTTTTAAGGTAAGAAGAAAACTCCCTGCTCTGAAAAGAAAGGAATTCCAAGCCAGACCTTTCTGCAGTGGCACCTTTCGTCTGGGAGGAATCTTTGTCGGTGATAACTTTGGAGAGCCGGACCGGCAGGCGCAGCGCAGGTCCCCGAAAGCGAACAACTGCATTTTCCAGGAGGAAAGGGGGGTTGTAGGCTTTGGCTGCTAGCAGCAGGTCGTAGCCCACCCTGTGCACTCCATGGGAAGCCAGACCTTTATGCGGTGGCACCTTTCGTCTGGGAGGAATCTTTGTCCGTGTTCACTTTGGAGAG